>OX402021.1:8756870-9106558 GCA_947859395.1 Eupithecia insigniata
CATTTGGTATTATATGACATTTGGTATATACATATAGTTTGGGCCCTGGAATAACATATAGGCTATTTTTATATATGTATTTACTAGCTGCTGCCCGCGCCTTCGCCCGCGTTTTATCGAGATAATAAATAGCCTATATGTTATTCCAGGTTCCAAACTTTTAGGTTTGAACGATTAGGCTGAAATTTGGTATGGGCACCCATACCAAATTTCAGCCTAATCGGTTCAGTAGTTTTTGCGTGAAAGAGTAACAAATATCTATACATCCATCCTTACAAACTTCGACGTTTTTAATATTAGTGCTCACTACACGAGCGGCAAAATGCCAATGACAGGTAAATGTAGCCGTCGCTGCGACAATTGACGCCAGCCGTCGACAGTTGACGGCAGCTGTCGACTATCGACAGCAGCCATCCACGCATCGACGGCCGCCGTTGGCGCGTGTCGACGGCTAGTTACCTCTGCCGTTGGCACTTTGCAGCTCGTGTATATGATCACTTAGTAGGACGTAGGATAGGATATTGGGATAAAAACTACCCAGAACACCCGGAACAAATATTTGCAGATCGAACCTACAATAGACGTAAAGACTTTCGGTTTTAGTCGGTATCAGGTTGCGCTATTTTGTGCAAACGAATATTGCCGATGCGACATAAAAACGTGGTAATACAGGAGGGTAATACAGGAGGGCAATTCTGGCAATATATCTTCTCGATAAGTAATTATTTTTATTATTTGTTATTACAATGAAAATACGGATGACGACAGGAAGTAAAATAACAAAAAAATGGTATTTACCTAATTATACCATAATATTAGTAATATCCTAGAACAGTCTTTATTGACAAAGAAAATAACAATCAAATAATATAAAGAAATTAAACTAGTATTTACAATTGAAACAATTGAGCTAACCGCAGACTGTTGCAAACAATCTACAGATAGCTCAACTGGTCCATATCAATACCAGTCGGAAGCGTCCCCAAGACGCTGGCTGCATTGCCCCGCTGTATGGCAATGCTAATGCGCTGCGCCAGATACTCACCAGCTCTCGGGATAGAATTAGTAATATTACCCATAGATTACAAAACACGTATTATATTTTATGTTTTGATCGAGATTAATTATTATTTTGATATAATAAAACTACAAAATACAGCATACCGCCATGATACGTTGAACACCAATCAGAGATATCATACACAACTATGACGTCATGCCGTCACAATATGTAATGTAACGGCACAGAATAGCTGGTAAAGCTTCTCTTGAAAATATTATGATCATTCTGTATCATTAGATGTTCGTGTATTTATGACGTCATAGACAGCCGCCACGAGTATTGTAGCGTTTTTGAGCGAAATTGAAAATGCATTTTTAAAAGCTGTAAAAGCTGTGTGCTTTTTCCTTCGAAGTTCATTTTTTTGCAGAAATATGATTTATTTTGCATTCAGTAGATATCTAAATATCAGTAAGTGTAGTGTCTCAAAATCAGTCGTCATGCCTATTGTTACACACACCCTATCAAAAATTCAACTGTCTATACCAATTACGATTCAAGAGATATACCTACATACAACCTTGACAAAAGTAGAACAATAGCCTAAATATATCGGCCTGTTTTAAAAAACGATAAACCTACTTCAAATTCCCTTACTTTTACACTATTTTTAAGTTTCGCGGGTTAAATACTAATCCCCAGGGGAAACATTTTTATGGGACCACCTCGGGATCATTTTCTATGAAATATAGAAAGAATTTTCTAAATCGGTCCATAATTGGCGGAGATATCGCGTAACATACATAAAAAAACATACAGACGAATTGAGAACCTCCTCCTTTTTTGAAGTCGGCTAAAAATCTAGTTTTTGTTGTATAGCAGCCTCCTTTATTTTTCATATTTATTTTATTTCGGTCGGCCGGACGGACAGACAGCGAAGGCTTACAATTAGGAATAGGGTCCCGTTTTCACCCTTTTCGTACGGAACTCTAAATACACTGATTATGGACATAACTAGCCTAGTACCTAATAAAATCATTAGCATAGAAAGCAGTAAGTAGGTCATCATTTCAATTTTAGCGAAAACTGGTTTCTACGCAACTTAGTTACTACTACAGCTGATTTGAAGGTCTTCCGTTTACATTCATCCTAATTTCTAGATGAATTCTTGTATCCGCAGAGAGAAAATAATATTCGTAACTAATATCAAATTTCTTGCTTTATTTCTTTTAGGGACTCTTGGACACGTCACAAAATTAAAATTTATCGGTCATGAGCCGCCTCCATCCAACGACTCCCTGCGACCGCTACAATGTCGTCGGCCCATCACATCGGTCGGAAGGTCTTCCCACACTCCGTTTCACGTTGCATCGCGTGCGCCACTCGAGAACCTTGGCAGGCCATATAGCTCGTAGAATCGATGGGGTGTACCCATCGATTCTACGAGCTATATGGCCTGCCCATCGCCACTTTAGCCTAGTACGTTTAAGAGCTATGTCGGTAACTTTGGTTCTTCTACGGATTTCCTTAATCCGGATTCTATCGCGTAGAGAAACTCCGCGCAGAGCTCTCTCCATAGCTCGCTCATTATCGTCCGAAAAATAAATTTCAATTTTGACAGATATTGATATTTGGCTCTTCTAGATAAGGAATAAATAGACACTAATAATTTAAGATAATTAATAAAAATTCGAAACTTACACACATTTTCATATTTTTGAGTAAATTATTAGATCGTAGTCCACAAAAAACTCTGTTTACCTACTGCATTGTTATGCACTGTGGCCCAACTGGTTCAAAACATTTCTAGCGCTGGCAGCCATTGTACTTGTAATCGTAAACTACCGGCATTTTGGAGTGAAAAAAATAGTAATAGATATCTTTTGTTGTCAATCTAAGTCAAATGTTTTACATTTTAGTTTAAGCACACTACGCATTAGGGCACAATTTTTAGACTAAGTTTAATTTTTAAGTTCTCAGTAAGCGAATTTTGTAAATTCTTATGAGAAATAAAATATCTTAAACCGTAAAATTGTCCTATGATGGGGGCGGCCGGCGTATCTTGCTTGCGCAAACTGTGTTTGCGCAAGCAAGATACGCCGGCCGCGGTGATGTGTAAAATATCAGAATCAATATCTTTATTTCTTTAGGCTTACAAAATAAGCAATTAGACAAGTCAAATTTTATACCATAAACAGATATAATAAATGTAATTATTATTTTTAAAAAAGAAACAAGCTGTTATTGATTTTCTCTTCACTTAATTTTTTGTACTGTGTTTTTTTGTTGTGTTATCTATATATATAATAATATAGATACCAAATGAAATAAAATTATTGAATAATTCATTTAAAATCAAATTGTTTAAGTTGGCTGAATGACATGAGTTTTTATGAATGTTTTTTTAAATGCAAGATCTTAGTTACCTAATCACTACATATTATAAAACAAAGTCCTCAGCCGTGTGTGTCTGTCTGTTCGCGATAAGCTCAAAAACTACTGAACGGATTTTTATGCAAGTTTCAACAATATATAGAGTGGATCATGAGGAAGGTTTAGATATATAATTTGTCAAGGTTTTGTGTAAATTGGTTGAAATATAACGATAACTGTTGGAAGTGTCAGAAAAAGTCAAGCCGCCTGAGAGCTTTCGAAAACGCTGCCTAACCCCTTTTGGATATAATAAAACAATACATGGTGGGATATACTTAGTCTGCGCGGGCGGGACAGCTAGTCCATTTAAGTAGGTATTTAAAAAAAATGAACCCCTGTTTCTTCTGGTTCGGCTATAATTTGAGAACGGCTTTACCGATTTCATACATATTTTTTTATGTTTTCTAAACCTTCGTATGGTTCTTACATTAAAAGGTAATAAAATTGCGCAGAAACTTAGAAAATTTCATAAAACTTAACGAGTACCCTTTTTTATAATATATAATAATACTATTTGCTAAGCACGTTTGAAATAGGTAAATTTGAAATTTGAACTGAATCTCAGACAATGTCTGTCGAGTCAGCTAGTTAGATATAATTATTGCTAGAATATAGTGAGACATGAGTGCATTATTTAAAGAATGTTCGATTGATGCAATAAATATGTATGAACCATAGACCTAGATTTTTTTCTACGCTTGAACATAGAATAAAAATTCAAAGTCTATAGTTTGAAGTTAAAAAAAACTTCTCTTGCTCCAACATGGAGGTCGTCACCAAGTAGATAAAATTTCGAGATCCAAACGAGTCTTCTAAGCCACGTAACATGTTGCCTCAGCAGCTGATTTTATAATCGTTATCTAACAACAAATAGCCCTAGGCAGCTAGACACACGTACTACCTTTCGAAATATTGCTGGGAAATATGCATGTCGATAAGGAAAAGTTATTTCGAAATCGGTAGCTAGAGTTGTGAGTTTTGCGTATCGATATGTCGCTGGGATGTGGTGAAGTGATTCACCGAATAAAGGATTTCATCAAATTTAATTAATAAGATGTATTTATTTGTCGATTTTATAAATTTAAATTGTACCTTTAATTTGTGGCTGATCTTATTAGTACCCTGGAAGGAAAGTAGTACCTACGACACAAGTCTAACCACTTAGTGTAGGTGCTACAACCCTTAAGTGAAAGCCAAGCAAATTTAAAAAAAATAAGTAAAAAGTAATAATCGTTTATTGGTACAAGTTAAGGAACAGAAATAGTTTTGAAAAACGATGTCATCTGCAGAAGTTTAAAACTGTGTCGCAGAATGACAACGCCCTCCTCACAAACCAGTATGATTAGGTAGAGTACCTCATACAAAAACATTTACAGAGAACTAATAAAAATATTTTATACCTAATATTGAACTATTTAAACTTAACCTAATCTAAAGCCAGTGTCATAGAGTACATAAGTATGAGTGTGTGTAAGTTTTATAACTGTGTGAGTGAATGAGAGTGTGTGTATGTGTGTGGGGTGGTGTTTGTGAATGTATGTATGTATACGTGCATGTATATACTAGTTTTAACTTGTTTCTATTCTTTGTCGATTTTTTTGTTATAAATAGAAGTTATCTGAGATAGCAGCGAGTTTTTACTCTATGAAGTTATCAGTTTATCAGAGAATTATAGTTTTAGTACTCTTATTCCTACGAATATTGCTTATAACATAAGAATCCTAATGACACATATGCAGTTAAACGGGACAAAGCATGAGTGTTCTTGTGATTCCCGGGATTTGATGAAATTCCTTTGTGATTCGATGAATACACTGATTTTTTTCCATTTCCCTGCTACAGATTTCAGTACTTCATCTAATAACATCTTCAGCCACCACAATCCACACAGCATCATCTAGCCTCAAAGCAGAGCTTCTGTTATGGGTAGGTAAGTATATACCTAAATACTACATACCTAATGTTTTAGATCCTACTTTTCCTACTAATATTATAAATGTCAAAGTTTGTATGGATGGCGGTCCTTTGCCCGCCGCGCAACATAATTCGTAAATATAACATCGACAAATTATAATTCGAATAATTACGCTTCATTCACATCACTAGTAATCTCCGACGAAGTTCTGCGCGCTCTGTTTACAATCAGTTCTAAACAAAACGTTGTCACAATAACATTGCGCGAATCAGGCGCGAATATTGTTTTTGTTATTCATTGTTGTTTTTAATAACAGCTGTTGTGTTGTGAATGTTACGATTATAATGGGAATTTGATTGAAGATGGACGGATTTCAATTAGAAAATGGTAAGTTGAAAAATTATTGAAAATTATTACTATTTGTGGCGTCGTATGTGGGGAGGCCTATGTCCAGCTGTGGACGTATATGGGCTAATATGATGATGAAGTTGAAAAATGAATTCAAATTCTAATATTTAGAAATAAATTCGAAGTTATAAGAGATTCTATCCTACTAATATTATAAATATGAAAGTTTGTATGGATGGATGTATAGATGTATGGATGTATGGATATGTGTTACTCTTTCATGCAAAAACTACTGAACCGATTAGGCTGAAATTTGGTATGGGTATAGTTTGAGACCTGGAATAACATATAGGCTATTTTTTATCCCGATAAACCGCGGGCAAAGGCGTGGGCAGCAGCTAGTTATTAATATTATTAGTTTTGTTTTTTTTTCTAAATATTTCTTAAAATACCTGCTCAGTTTAAGGTTTTTCTTATTATAGTGCGTAAGCCCTGGCACTCGGGGGAAACTCAAAGAAATTAAAAAACATCCCAAAAATTTCAACAACTCCGGCGGAACTTGACCCCGCGACCTTCCCCTGAATACGGGACTGAGCTAGCCAACTGCGCCACGTAAATCTAAATGTAACTTTAGACTGTGAGCAGGTTTGGATAACTTTAATGTTTACCCTGTAGGTGGAGCTAACGGCGCTTGAGTCCGTAAGGAAGACCCAAAGATTTTCGACTGGTCGGGTAGTTGTCTCCGTGGCGCAGTTGGTTCAAGTCCCGCCGGAGTCGTAAATCTTTCGGATATTATTTAATTTCTACTCAGTTTAATTCGTTACTAAAAATAAAATTATCCTATCCTACTAATATTATAAATGTCAAAGTTTGTATGGATGGATGTATGGATATTTGTTACTCTTTCACGCAAAAACTACTGAACCGATTAGGCTGAGATTTGGTATTGGTATAGTTTGGGACCTGGAATAACATTTAGGCTACTTTTATCCCGATAAAACGCGGGCGAAGGCGCGGGCAGCAGCTAGTACAATAATATACATAAAGTAGAAAATATATTATGTGATATGTAATAAATAAATACCAAGAGCAAGATAGATAGGTAATATATGTAGATAGGATATATATTTATTTTTCTGACAAATAAAAATCTTTGACGAGAGCTTTAAAAACAGGCAGAGATCCAGCTTTCCTAATGGAATCAGGTAGGCGTTCCACAACTTTACAGCCTGGCTGGATGGAAGAGGATTTAGGTACCTACCTATATGTACCTATTGAAATGGAATAGTACCAACCATAATGCCTTGGTAAAGAAGACGATTTCTTGAAGAAGTTATAATAAATATCGAAGGTTAATCGACCCTTTATACTAAAGATGCGCGACTGCGAATTATCTGTCTAGTCGAATGATGAACAACTACTAATTTCCTCATTCGACTTGAATATTAGTAATATACTAATCTTCAAAATCGAATGAAACTACTAATTAGTAATTACTAATGTCTCTACGAATGGATCATTCATGGCTCCGATTCGACTTTGTTAGTCGACCGATGGTTTTCAGTGATGAATGAATTCTTCGTCGCTCCTGCGGGGATTGAATCGAAACCGATTCAGGCAGTCGAACGAATGACTCGCGATTACTAACCAAATTAGTTACTAATTTGCTCTAGTCATTCGAGTCGTTCAAATGACTTGTCAAGTCGAATAATTCGAATGAAATCATTCACAGTCGCGCATCTTTACTTTATACACCGACTTTTAAGATCCAAGCCTGTGAGCATTAAACATTAATTAAATAGTTCGACAATCATCATCATTATATCAGCCCATACACGTCCACTGTTGGACATAGGCCTCCCCCATACGACGCCACAAATTGCGGTCCGGAGCCGCCTCCATCCATCGACTCCCTGCGACCGCTACGATGTCGTCGGTCCATCGAGTGGATGGTCTCCCATGTAGGGGGGGATTTGCCATAATCACCACGCTTGGCAGGCGGATATAGTTCGATAATACATCCTAGCTAATATTATAAATGCTAATATTATCAAATATCAAAGTGCTTTATTTCCTTTAGACCTAACAGGACTCTTGGACACGTCACAAAATTAAAATTACATAAGTAAAACAGGGAAATAAAGTGATCACTTTTTAATGTAAAGAAACGAACAAGAAACCTTTACCTTGTTAGGTTGTTAGTTTTCGAGTTTGAGCAAACGTCGTCCCATGCTTTTTTATCCTCTAGATAATCTCTAGATAATTTTGTAGTAAGCCTTTTTACTTTTTAGTATAAAATTAATATTATAAGTGTTTGTTTGTTCTTCCTTCACGCCCAAACTAAGCAAACAATCGACTTGATTTTTGGCATAAAGTTAGTTGAAAGGATGGAGCGTAGGTAACTTAGGCTACTTTTTACCCGACTACCGAAGGACGAGGGTTATGATTTTGACACTCTATGTATCATCATCATCATCATCATCAGCCCATACACGTCCACTGCTGGACATAGGCCTCCCCCGTAAGACGCCACAAATAGCGGTCCTGAGCCGCCTCCATCCATCGACTCCCTGCGACCGCTACGATGTCGTCGGTCCATCGAGTGGATGGTCTCCTATGTAGGGGGGGATTTACCATAATCACCACGCTTGGCAGGCGGATTGGTGATCGCAGTGTTGGTGTTTAAAAATACTCAGAAGGAAGCTGCTGCCCTTCCTCTGGTAGGTTCCCTTAGTCGGCTCTTACGACATCCACGGGTTGAGTTGGAGGGGTCGATATTCGTACGCCACGACCCCACGGCCATATGTATGTATGTATGTAATGTATGTATGTATATGTATGTAGCTGATTTTTATGTTCCCACGTAGCGCTGAAACTACTGGTCCGATTTCAACAAATGAGGTGTCGTATGATTCGTCTTAATAGGCCGATGCTTATAGGCTATGTGACGTCAGATAAAAATGGGGGCCTAACAAGATAGCGGGGTCTAAGTAAAGAAATCTCTCGGTTTTAGTTTTTAACTACTTTTTTGTCCTGATAAAACATCAACTTCGATGGGCGATTTTTATCCCACTAGAAACGTGAAATTCGAATTTAACGCGGGTGAAACTGTGGGGAACAGCTTATACAAATAAAAGTCAATGGTCAATAGGCACGAGTATACCATCCATACCAGTAATACCATCCTTATCTGGTGGATATACCATCCACTCGTACTAAGCGGTTTTCCTCCACCTTCATCATTCGCACCGCTAAGGAATGGAACTCGCTGCCTGCTTTAGTTTTTCCGGTGAATTACAATCTGGGTCTCTTCAAGACAAGAGTGAACAGGTGTCTTCTAGACCTTCGTGATACAACGTTGGCCATATCATCACTTTCCATCAGGTGAGATTGTGGTCAAACGAAGGTCTATATACGATAAAAAAAAGAGTATTGGCCAAAAAATGGCAAAAAACTATTTAGAATAGAGTTGGTAATTTCTGTAGATAAATCTGTGTTGGTAACATAGGTCATAATATAATTTTATTGGTTTGCAAGGCATAGAAACGCAACAAACCTCGATTTAATGCTTCAGCTTCGTAAAACTGATTTCATGCTCAATTTAAAATTAAGTTTTTACTTTTTTTCAGATTTTGCCAGTTGCAGGACGACAAACGAAAATAAAAATGTCAGCTCATTCGACGAAATGTTTGTAGATTTTGACCGATGGGTGATACGATTCCGAGGATATCAGCTCAACAGGTACTGATGCAAAGATTTACGAAAATTTCTAAAATGTAGACGAGTAACAAACAATCTTGTATTTTACAAGCTTTACAGCATACAAGCAATTTATGTTTTTTCGGGAATCTTGCACCTCAATTTTAGACCAGTTATCCTCAACCGATTGAGCTGAAATTTGCCATACTTATTTATGTAAGTTTGGTGACAATGCAATATCATAGTTTCTAACTGAAAGTGCGATTCTGAGTCTGAAACACACTGTACTACACGCAGAGACGCACACCTGTGTATGCATGCTTCCTCGACCTCTCAAAGGCATTTGACCTGGTGTCGTACGATGTTTTGTGGAGAAAGCTGGCAGGTACAGACGTGCACACACAGGTGCAGCGTCTTTTCCATTACTGGTACGCTAATCAGACAAATAATGTTAGATGGGCGGGCGAATTTTCGGAGACCTACACAGGCTAGAATGCGGCGTAAGACAAGGCGGGTTGAGCTCGTCCAAGCTTTTTAACCTGTACGTAAACGAGCTCATCGTGGGGCTCAGCAGTGCGCGTGTCGGCTGCTCAGTTGATAATGTGTGTATGAACAATATCAACGATCGGCGCCCTCCGGAAGCTGTTGTCCATTTGTGAAGAGTACGCCAGTAAGCATGGACTCGTGTACAACTGCAAGAAGAGTGAATACCTGGTATTCCGCAGGTAAGGTCCCAGCGTCTGTCCCCAGCTTGATACTCTACGGTCTTGAGCTAAACAGAGTCTATAGCTTCAAGGATCTAGGACACTTCCTTACCGACGACCTTGACAACCAGGTAGATATAGAACGAGAACGTAGGGCGTTGGCGGTCCGAAGTAATATGCTGGCGCGAAGGTTTGCTCGTTGCAGTAGGCAAGTGAAAATCACGCTATTCAAAGCCTATTGCCAATCGTTCTACACGGGCAGCCTTTGGGCTAGCTTTACTAAAAGATCGCTCAGCGCTCTACGTGTACAGTATAATAACGCCTCCAGGATGTTGTTGGGGCTGCCCCGCTTCTGCAGCGCATCCCTCATGTTTGCGGAGGCCCAGGTTGATGGCTTTCACGCCATCATCCGCAAGAAAACCGCCTCGCTGCTGCGCAGAACACGGGGCAGTTCCAACACCAGTAGGCAGCAAGTTTGCTTCACCAATCATGCAGTCTTTCAACGGGGTCCTAACTCTCTAGACTCCTTGTGTTGGGATTTTGTTGAATGGCTGCAGAACTCCATATAATGACATTGATGTAATTTACTTAATATTATTTTAATTTTAATTCCAACTTTGATTTTAATTGTATTGTAACGTAACTGTTTGGTGTAATGTACCTACTTAATTATGGACAACACGTCTGAATAAACAAACTTTTTATTTTAGTTTATTTATAGTACCATTGAGCTGGTCTGATGATGGAAACCGAAGGTGGCCATAGGCCATTCAACGAAACGACTTAAACACTGAGTTTGGGTTCGTTGGATTTGTCTTTCCAAGCACTTTGGTCCTAGATGATAAAAAAGCTTGTATATAGGTAAAAGGTTTTTTAATAAATGCTGGCCGTGGGGTCGCGGCGTACGAATATCGACCCCTCCAATTCAACCCGTGGATGTCGTAAAAGCCGACTAAGGGAACCTACCAGAGGAAGGGCAGCAGCTTCCGACAGAGTATTTTTAAACACCAACACTGCGATCACCAATCCGCCTGCCAAGCGTGGTGATTATGGCAAATCCCCCCCTACATGGGAGACCATCCACTCGATGGACCGACGACATCGTAGCGGTCGCAGGGAGTCGATGGATGGAGGCGGCTCAGGACCGCTATTTGTGGCGTCGTATGGGGGAGGCCTATGTCCAGCAGTGTACGTGTATGGGCTGATGATGATGATGATGATGAAATGTTAAAAAAATATTTTCAATCCATCCCGTTATTTTGATTGGATTCGTTGTTGGTTGCTATTCTTAAGAAAATAATGTTCTGCTCGCTCTAAAAAAAATATGTTACATATGTAGGTAGGTGTGGTATATTAACAAAGAAAATTACAGTCAAATACCTAATAGAAAGAAATTAGAACTAGTATTTACAACAATTGAATTACAAAATCCATATCAATACCAGTCGGAAGCGTCCCCAAGACGCTGGCTGCATTGCCTCGCTGTATGGCAATGCTAATGCGCTGCGCCAGATACTCACCAGCTCTCGGGTCACGCGTCTCTCCGACCAGACGCTCCGATATATTTTTTTAAAACCCGTGGTGGTTCGGTACACCGCGGACCTAGGGTCTCGACTGCAAGGGGAGCAAATGCGTAGGCTCTGTCGCGACCTTCATATTTGCGCCTCTTGAGATCCTCGGCGAAATCTGCCGCCGCACCAGCCCTCATGGATGTCCGCGGAAGATGGGAAAGCGCAAGTGTGTCGACGTAGTAGCGTCCCACACAATGGGCCTCCCCAGCTCCCATGGACTAGTGTTATACCGTCGTCGGGCCTCTTACCATTGTCACGCAACAGATCATAATATTGCTATCTATTATGTATACCTTACCTATATCCCTATATTTATTATTTATATGAAATAATTTAAGCATAAGGATATAATTTTTTTTCAATAAAAGGTATAATTTGGTATATTTTAAGAAACGATAAACCGACTTCAAATTCCCGATGAAAATAATCAACTTCGAATGCCTTACTTTTACACTATTTTTAAGGTTTTGCGGATAAAGGAAAAAAAAGGAGGTGGATCCCATAAAAATTATCATTTTCCATACAATAGTAAAAGAATTGTCAAAATCGGTCAATAATTGGCAGAAATATCGCGTAACTTAGATTGATATAAAAAAACATACATAGTCCAATTGAGAACCTGAACTGGCTATGTGCCACCAAATGGGAATGGAGAGAATTATAATAACAGTTGTCCTTTTGTTCTTTTTCAGATCAAAATCCGCAACAGAAAGAGAAGACTCGAAATCCCCTGGCATTTTAATAACCTGGCAGCATTTACTCGTATCCGGTTTTCAAAAAGAACGAACGCGATCAAAAAACCGCTTAAAATTACTTCCGTATGACATTTCGGATTTCGAACACGTTCTTGAACTTATGAAAAATGGAAATTTTTATTATTATACGAAATCGAAGCTTTTCAGTTTGTTTTATAAATTCCACCATACCTCTTGAATTAATATAGGTAAGTACAAAGATAGTAAGTAGGTATAGGTAAACTCATAGACCTAGAATTTTTTTTCTACGGGTAAACCACTAAAACCTAGCTCGATCCTCTTTTGTTTTTCTTAAACTGGTTGCCTAGGATGGCCTAGTATGTAACTTTCATTAGGTACGAAATTTCGTTACGTTTTTAAATTTCGTTCGTAGCACCGATGAAACGAAACAAAACGTCTAGGTAGGTACTTTATTCAAAAGAAAACGGAAATATTGTACGAAGTTGAGCTGCTTTTTCAATTTGGAATGAAGAAAGGACTTTTATTCTATTTGACGCTGAAATCCTGGTTCTTACAATGGTTTAGGTATAAGTATAAAAAAATCTGTGCCTACAGTCACAAATTAGGTAAGCAAAGTTATTTGACATATGTACGTATGTACATATTATTATGTAAATGGCTAGTACTTCATCCGAAATCTCATCGAAATTTATTCTCAAAAAGACAATAAACGAAAAAAAAAATTTTCTAAAGGAGGTATAATTACGGAACCCTCCTCGCCTCGGTGCGCGAGTCCAATCGCACTAGACCTACTAGACGTTTATAATTTTTATACCAGCAAGCCGCGTGCGACCCAACTGATGGGAAGCGGTTACCACAGCCGCCTATATTGACGCCTGCAACATGAGGGTCATTATTCGCGCATTGCCGAACCTTTAATTATCTTAGAAAACCCTTTTTGAAGAACCTATACGTTTCATTTTAGCTAGAGTAGGTAGGTATAGCTAGTTCCAGACAATGATAAATATTACCCACCTACCATTGAACTGTTTTCTAAACATTTCACAACAATGGAGTACAAAGGTTAGCAATAACAACTCCTAACAATTATCATATTAAGCGATAAGATGTAGGTAACTTTGATATCTACCTACTACCATCATTAGTTAGCTACCTAGGTAGGTACGATAAATTAGTTTAGTTCTGTATTTGCTTACGCGCTACTAGCGCCACACATCGTCTGTTTATGGAAGTTCAATCGAACAAAGTCTCTTAGAGTAGATAATGTACGCTGACTACCTAGTCAAAGATAAACACAAAAAACCAGTTGGTGTACATAAATGTAATGTAATCGTAACCATCCAGTTAGCTATAGCGTCGGTGATAAAAATAGTGTGTTGTGTTTGTGTACCTACCACATAAAACTTGTTATTTTGTGTAAATAAAATGTCAAAGAAAACCAAGGAGTGGAACGTAAAAGCAAATTGGGGGAATATTGCGAGTAAGTTCACTTGAAACTAATGCGTAAACATAGTCTAAAACTCGTGAAAATTAAGTGCCATTTTCCATAGAATTTAGATGAAGGAGCCTCTTTGAAACCACCAAAACTTTTTACAAAATAAATAGCCTTGGAAAATACCATTCAACTTTAACTTCTTGATTAAAATATCGACATAATTTTTGATTGTTGCTTGACTTGATGTTGGCATAAATTAAGGTAATAGTGATGTACACAGTGAACAGAGTTGCATCATACATGAGTCGTTCTTATAAAGCTTAGACTAATTTAAAAACGTAGGGAATTTTACAATAGGTACCTGTTTTTGAAGCATGAATTAATTTATCTATTTTATATTTGTAGTGGTTTCATGGGGCAAACCAAGCAAGCCCCCGATACTAATGGTCCACGGTTACATGGATACTGCAGCTACATTCATACCACTGGTGGAGCAGTTGACTGATGACTACTATTATGTTGGATTTGATATGCCAGGTGCATTTAAATATAAAATACTACCAATAAAACTGGGTTGCTTATAAATATATACTTTATTTTTCACTGGATTGTTTCTATATTTGTTCAGGTCATGGAAAGTCAGATCCGTTCCCTTCGAAACTAGTTGTGTCGCAAATCAACGTTGTAGAAGTAATGAGAGTTATAGTGGAGCACATGATGTGGAAACGATTCATAATAATGGCACATTCAATGGGAGGTGTTATAAGTAAGTTTATAATATCCTGCAGGAGAGAGGGTTGGTTGGTGAAACAAAAAACTACACCAAATCAACACGTAACCTTTTTGTTTTTTATTCGTGTCCTATTTTTAATTTTTCAGGTTTATTTTACCATAACATTTTCCCAGGAAAAGTAAAGAAATTGATACTTATGGACCAAAGACTACCATTAGAAGGGTATTATTACACTAGCCACAAACAACCTGTCGTTTATGAGTATTCATACAGTGATTATTACAACAATTTTGAGAGGTATTATTTTACTACACTAATTTGGATTTATTACTTTATTACAATTTACCATGTATCTAAGGATAAATTTTGTTTTTTTAATACAATTAATACATAATGGTACTTATTATACTTATAACTTATTTATAATTATTATTTATTCTTTACTATTTATTCATTATTATTTATTGTTATATATTCAAAAATACCTTAAGAAAAATGTTTAACATAAGAATTCAACTTGTATATTTTAAAGTACATACCTACTTATCTAATTAATTTCCAGGTGGACTTCGGAAAAACCGAGATTGTACTCCTACGATAAAGCTATAAGTTTAGTTGTTCGAAATAGGAGATTAACGGAAGAGCAAGCAGATATTGTTTTATCCAGATCTTTGATCACGATGGGCATTGACACCTACAAGTAAGTACATGAATTGTAAAAAAGTAGTAGTTCATTGATTGGCGGTATTCCGATTCTCATTTATTAGTATGTAGGTATTGTATGTAACATAGGTAATCCAAGAATGTTTTACTGTTTTAGACTATCTTGGGAGTCACGAATGAAGAAAATAAGCACAGTTCCCATCCCCGAAGAGACACTTTATACAATTATGACAACAAATATGCCCCCAACACTCTGCATTGATGCGTCTGAATCAAAAAGGGAAACTACAGCAAATAAATTCGCCGAAAATCTTCTTAATAAATGTAATGAAACTCTTCCACATTTCCATCGTGTTACTGTCATTGGCAGTCATGATGTTCATATAACTCACCCTGAGATACTGGTTCCGCATATTGAGACATTGTTACGGACGGCCTTTGAAAACCGCAGTGATAGTGTCAAATGTAAACTATAAAACCTAGTAAGTTACCTACTTAAATACCTCGTTAGTTTACCTTTTTCACCGACTTCAAAAAAGGAGGAGGTTATTCGGCTGTAAGTTTTATTATGTATGTTAGTCAATTTCTCCGTCAAATATGTACCAATTATGAATAATCTTTCTAAATATTTTTTATTTGTCCTTTCAAATTTAAAAAGCAATGTAAGGAATTTGAAGTCGTTTGTTATTTGTTTCAAAACGATCAAATTATTGAGATTTGTAATTCTAATTTTGTTTAAGTGTTTTATTGGATTTTATTTCAATACCGATACCATAATTTTACCTACTAACTATGTATTCACTTAAAACTCAATAAATAAATGATATGATGATATTTGCGAATAAATGAAGGGATTGGATACTGAAATAAGTCGTGGTTATCATATAGTATTTTAAAATAAACTTTGTAAAATGTAAATAAATTTTTATTTCAACACACTGACAAATAAATTTATGATAAGCATCACCATAATTACGGTTGTATAGCATTCAAGTTTTAATGTGATAAAAAAGTTGTGAAGCGTTGGTGTTTTTGCAACTTGTAGGAAGAACACCAACATTTCATTTTATAACGAGAGACTTCTTCCTATCATATATAATGAATGACTCATGATGAGTTAAAAAAATCTTAGGTAAGACGAAGTATGAGCTATAGGTTACTCATGTGAGTCGGTTTTGGTTCATACTCAACTCAGCTTATTGGATATCACTAGCAAAGTTGAGTTTCGTTCTAATGCCAAAATTGTCAAACTCAAATTCAATCAGCTGTTTTGTGTTTACTTCCTGGCCAAAGCTAAAAGAAGAAGAAGAAGTGTTTACTTCCATGATTTATTTCTTGCATAACTAGCCATTACATTTTCAGTCTTTGAAAATGATCTGAAAATTGTTGATACTTGTAACTTTATTAAGTACCTACTTTACCTAATAAAATACCTACGATTTGTTTTTAGCAAGGGATCAAAGTTCATTGCTTCATGTTAGAAGTGAAATAAACAAAACGTTTTGGGTTTTACTGCTTTAGGTAAATAATAATGAAAAGTGTTGAAAAAGAATGGACTATTTCCGCACCATGGGGAAATATTGCATGTAAGTAAACGGTAAATGTTTCAAGAAGAAATTTCAAAGTTTTTTTTATGGTTAGGTTTCAATAGTAGTAGTACCTTCTATTGAAAACCTTTACCAGTCTATAATATTATAGTAGGTAAGTACATATACCTAACCTCAATTTGTAGATTTTGGCTCTCCTGAAGGCACATTGTAAGCCATTTGCCATGAATCTTTGCTAAAACAAACTTTTTGGACTCTATCAACGTATTGTTTAAATCTCTTAAATGTCAATAGAACCCGAAACTATAATTTATTCATATTTTGAATTACAAACAATGATAATGACTCGATAAAGTATCATGTGATACGTTGCCGCTAAATTGACACAATTAGTTTCACTATCCGGTTTTAATATAAATGCAAATAAAAGTTCTGATGTAAATAAGTTAAAATTTTAAATATCTTCTTTATCTAGCTATAGTTGTGTTGTTTTTAATAACTATATTTATGTTTTTTTAAATCTGTTTAGATATGATTTTATTTTATATGTATAACTAGTAAAAATCTGATTGGTGTTTTTCAAATTTACCCCTCATATTATTGTTGTAATCCTGCCTCCATTCCATGACTAAGAAATTTCCATGAACTGGACACTGGCAGAAAAGTGGCAAACCAGACACATATTGCCAATAACAAAGAAGTCAAATCATGTGGTACTTTATTGAGTGATTTTGAGAAAATTCATGTTTAACACTCAATATTTTGACAGTTCTAGCCATATATATCTAGTCGATATAATGCTACAATTGCCCTCCTGCTTAGCTTGGGACTAGATAATGCTGTGTGAATTGTCCAGCTTTATTTGTTCATTTTATTTTATATTTATATCAAATGGCTTTATATTCTTATTATTTCTTCTATCTTAATTACTTGTAGAATCTATAAAATAATAAAAAGCTAATTTATATCTCTAACCTTAAGCCATACTATTTTTTATTTTATATTACTGATAGGTAATTCTTTATTTCACAGCTTTATAAAACACTAGCTGCTGCCCGCGCCTTCACCCGCGTTTTATCGGGATAAAAAAATATATAATATAATAGCCTATATGTTATTCCAGGTCCCAAACTATACCCATTCCAAATTTCAGCCTAATTGGTTCAGTAGTTCTTGCGTGAAAGAGTAACAAAAATCCATCCTTACAAACTTTGACGTTTATAATACGTGTATTAGTAGGATTCAGTACATAATACAATCACGGTTGTCTGGTAGAGATCGCTCTCGAGCGATAAGACCGCTGCTTAAAATTATCATTTTTGTATTTATGTTTCTTACCAATAAGTGTGCAATAAAGGATTTTCTATCTTCTATCTATCTACAATACTTTTACAGTGGCATCATGGGGCAACCCAAATGGAGAGCGAGTTCTCTTAGTCCACGGTAGACAAGACAGCCTGGCAACATTTATACCACTGCTAGAATATCTGCCTGGACAATTCTACTATGTGGGCATTGATATGCCTGGGAATGGAAGATCGGATCCTTTTCCTAAAGGTAATAAATTAATGGTTTTTTAATACTTGCTACTAGACCTTCCTTTGACCACAATCTCACCTGATAGAAAGTGACAATGCGGCTGACAATGTGTATAAATAAATAAAGCTAGACAATCCACATAGCATTTATAGAAAAAGCAGCCTCACTACTGCAGAGTCCGTAGGAGCACCAACAACATCTTGCGAATGATAGCGGACAAGATTGATGGCCCGCTATACAGACACTGCATTGCTGTACTAAATAACTATACCTAAGTATACATACCTATGTCCAGCAGTGGACGTGTATGGGCTGATGATGATGAAGTATACATAAAATTAAACTAACATAGAATTAAGACTTATAATAGATTAACCTGATTATGGATCTGTTTTATCTGGAAATGAACGATTTTATTTATTATTATTTCACTTCATTTATTTTAAATCTCGCTAAAAATATTTTTTTTACTATAGAAAATACTGTAACATATAAAACTATTCTACAGTAAAAAATATATCAAAACGGTGGATCACCGGCCGCGAAGCTAGGCTCAAGCGGCCGGTGACTAGGGCTGCAGAGAGAGGAACTTCCTAACGATATTCGTGATCACTAATCATCATCATCATCATATCAGCCCATACACGTCCACTGTTGGACATAGGCCTCCCCCATACGACAACGCCACAAATAGTAATGTATTGTAATCAACATATTTGTCGTCAATATATATTTTGCTTCTAAGCGATAAGGCCGACTTGTCCTATGTAACCAGGGTTGGCATGATTAAAACAAATGGTTTTAAAACACATGTTTAAAACAATGTTTAAAACAGTTTGATTTTAAACCGTTTTTTTTATCACACGTTTAAAAACACAGATTAAAACAAGTTTTAAACATTGTATAAAACGATGAGAAAAAAACAAGCTTTAAAACTACTTTTCATTGCGAATGAATGATATAAAATGAAAGTAATATTTTTTTGATAAGTTATTTATTCAGTCAAACAAAGATCTAAGTACCTACCAAGTACCAGGATTTATATGGGTAATGGGATAAGATAACACGTATTTTTGAAACATGCATTAGATAGTATAGAATATTAAAAATTTCAATTTAAAATCAATCAAAAACAAAATTACCTATATTTAATAAACATTATAAAATCAAAATTGTTTGTCAGTCAGGAGAGTAAGACAATATGACAAGATCAAGATAACAATTATTTTTTCTTTTCCTTATTAAGGTATTTAAAAACTGTAACAAGTTTTGCAGCTTTCTCTGTACCCAGTTTATTTCGTACGTCAGAATGAATAAATCCAAATGTTGAAAACAGTCTTTCAATTCCAGCACTTGAAGCTACAGCAGTGTGAAGCTGAGCCACTAAGTTCATTGTTTGACCATTAATTTGTTTTTTTAATGACTGCCACCATTCGAGAGGTCCGACCTGATTTACTACATGATCTTCAAATAGAAAGTTATGAAAGGGATCTGTCATTGCCCTGTATTTAACAACATAGGGCATCGCCTCTTTGTGATAAGCTTCTATAAATAATAAAGCCTCAGAAATATCTTCACTCGTGAGTTTTTCACCCCTGTACTTAGGATGTAGTAAGTTTGCTGCAAAATGAGCTGGAGACATTGCCATTTCATAACGAGCTTTGAACTTCCTTAAATCATCCAATGAATACTCGGTCTCACGCAGTCGTACATTCTCTCCCTCAAACATATTTTTAAGCTCTATCCATGCTTCAGTCACTTCGCCAATACAGCAGGATGTCTTTTGGGAGATGTCAAGTGTAACTGCGATGTTTTCCAGTTTTTTGTAGAGAGCCTGGACTTGTTGCTTCAGCGCCATGTCATTTACTTTCAATGAAATTGACAGATCTATAGCAGTTGAATGATTTAAGCATATATCTGACATTATATGCCAATTTTCTAATAACACTTTTAAGCAGTCAGCCATTGTGTTCCACCGTACCTGTTGTGGTATAACAATTGCTTTTCCACCAGCTTCTTTATATTTGGCAGATGCAAAGTGAGTGTATTTGAAGTACCGCATTATCGACTTAACTTTATCAGTAATATCTTCTGCATTCAAATCCTTTGCTAGAAGGTTTAATATGTGTGATGAACAGCCGTATGTAAGTATATCCTCGTGAGAAACTAGTTCTTCCTGTTGGGCTAAATCTCGTCTCATACGGCTCATATTTGCTGCGTTGTCTGTCACTACACTTCGCACCGTACATTTGTAAGTTTCACATTGTTTTATTGCCGCAGTAGTAACTTTAACCAAGTAGTCAGCTGTATGGCTTTCGGCTCCTGTGTCTATTGTATCAATTAAATGAGATGAGTCTGTCAACACATCGGTAATACAGACACAAACTATCGAGTCCTGCCTGACATTACTCCACCCATCAATTGCCAGATTAACAACTTTGTTTTTCAATTCATTTTTTACGGCTTCTTGAGTCGAGTTGTAGACTTCGTCGAGTAGTTTGTTTGCGGTTTGGAGTTTTATATCCTGGGCGTAAAATTTCCATTAATTTCAGTAACTCTGGGTGTTCTACGTGGTTAAAAGGCGTGTTAGTAGCAAACATATAACGAGATAATTGTAAATCAATTTTCTTCTTATCTTCTTGACTTGTAGCAATAATAAATCTTTTCATTGAAATGTTCACGCTCGCGCTGCTGCTGGTACTGGCATTTTTAGATTGAAGAGTAATAACAGAAGATGTGGGTGTAGCAGAAGAATTATCTGAAGATCGGGAAGAACCAGCATCACTCAACAACTCCTCCTCCACGTCCCTGTCCGCGTCAAGATTTGCGTCAGTGTTAGAACCGGTGGTGGTGCTACATTGCTGGAAGTGTGCCTCCATTCTTTTCACAAGTCCAACTAGTTCTTTCTTACATTTTCTGCAACGCACCCTATTGGTCTTCAGTGTGGTATTTTCTTGGGGGATCGATGTGAATTGTTCCCAAATTGCATGCTTTTTGCGTCCTGGAGTTGACATTTTTATGAGGTGTTATCAGTCGCAGAATTAATAATGAAATGAAATGTGAGAAAGAAAGGCACTCGTATTTATAGAATTCATATTAAGTAATTCCCCGCCGGTAAAGTCCCGTTAGGAAAGTCCCTAATGGATGGCTGTCGAATGGAATAGTGGTTATTTTATTCCCCTCATTTAAATATAAATATTAGGGATGGGCCTAACTTCGGCATTCTTCCGAAATTCGGTTGAAATGCCGAACATTCGGTATAAGAAAAGAGTGAAATAGTTGCACAATTTTGATTTTAAGATTAATAAAACATAAAAAAAAACAAATCTGTCATACTCACTCATACCTGATTAAATAAATAAGCCTTTTACATAATTTAAAATCATGGTAATTTATTTATTAATCAAGTAACTAACTGTCATTATCAGTTTCCTTTTTCGACATTTCAATCTTAAGTTTTAGAATTAAAAAATCAAATTCAATAAGTTCTTATTAAATTAGGAAGTCTTATGATTTGAATCAGATAAACTTTTTGAAAATTCAATATATTAATTACTTATAGGTATATTTTATTGTTGTTTGTTAGTTGTTACCATATAAGTGCAGAATAAAAACCGAACTTCGGCATTTTTGATTTTTACCGAATGTTCGGCCGAAATTCGTATTCGGTTCAAACCACATTCGGCCCATCACTAATTAATAAATATTGGGGGTGCCCCTATTCATAGAATAGAATTTATAGTTTATAGGTATTTCCCCGCCGGTATAGTCCTGCTAGGAAACATTCAGGGTGAATGTAAATCGTTTAGTAGTGATTAGAGATACGCAACATAAAATAAATGTTTATCCATTGATCGTTTTTTGTCAATATTTATTTTACTATAGAAAATTTGAAAAGTCAAATGATCTAGTCTGGAAATGAAACATTATAGGTCGAATTAATTTAAAATAATGCCCTAAACTAAAAAGGACAAAAAAAAAACAAAACAAACACTTGTTTAAAACAATTTGAACTGTTTGTTTTATAAAATTTAAAAAAAACTGTTTTTTTTCCAACCCTGTATGTAACATCTCTCTGTAATGTTGTTTTTCTGGTGTACAATAAAGAATTTTTGTATTGTATTGTGTTATATTTGATAGGTATGACAATAGGTCGTAATAATAGATTGTTACACAAGGGTAGTAAGGGAGCTATTACAGAACAAGATCCAATTTGGCGCCAGTGCGAGCTCAGCTCGCAAAGGGCCCTAAATGGGATTGAGTGCACCCGAGATATATTTCGAGGGAGCACTCAGTCCAATTTCGCGCCCTTGCGAGCGCTCGCAAAGGGCGCTAATGGATCGAGTGCACCCGAGAACATAGTTCGAGGGTGTAATAGCTACTTGCAACCGAGGTAAGCATTCTACTTTATATCATAATGGCGAGGCAAATAAAACATTTATATACTTAGGTATGACAAAATGTAATTTTTATTAGAAAAATTAATTATTTATTAAAAGATTTTGTACAACATCTTCTGCTTCGAGATGACAGAAATCAGGCGTGCGGACCAGTTCTTCATCTGATGAAGTACTTGACATACTGAACTACCACTTTAAACTTGTTTATTACAGTTTTAACTTTTAACTTTAGTTTATTACTGTCGCACAAATGAAATGAAATGCCGCAATTTCCAGTTTTTTTTTTTCAGTAAAAATTTTCTTATCATTTTATAAGAAAAGAGATTGTTTCACCAAGGAGTTTTGCATAGCTTGAACTGTAAAGTCTTTACAATTCAAACAAAGTGTGACGTAATGAGATTTGAAAATAAAATTCCTATAAAAATGTACTGTGTTGCGATTACCATCTTACACAGCCTCTTTGCTTAATTTGTAAAAGCTTCTTGCCGAGCATTATGATGTAAAGTATATTTCATAACGCAAGAGGCCATTGTCCGAAGAGGCATACAAACGGAAGCAGAGGATTTAGCTTTAATTTGTGTATAACTAGTGCATATTATAATCTGTCTGAATGCATATATAATAAAGATAAATATTATTTAACCGACTTTCAAAGCAGGAGGTTCTCAATTCGTCTGTAATTTTAGTTTTTTGTATGTATGTTACGCGATATCTCGGCCAATTATGGACCGATTTTTAAAATTCCTTCGCTATTGTATAGAATATAATCCCGAGGGGGTCCCATGAATTTTTTGTCCCCAGGGGATTAGTATTTATCCCGCAAAACTTAAAATAAGTGTAAAAGTAAGGGAATTTGAAGAAGTCGGTTTATCGTTTTTTAAAACACGCCATATTATTTTCAGGTGTAAAACTGTCCCGTTTCCATTTCGTTGCGGCTGTGGAGGTGGTCCTTAAACATTTACAATGGGAGAAGTTTGTGTACATCGGACATTCGATGGGGTGCGAACAAGGTAAATATTATCATGGCCTTATATTCCAACCCGAAACGGAGTGTTGGGAGACCATCCACTCGATGGACCGATGACATCGTAGCGGTCGCAGGGAGTCGTTGGATGGAGGCGGCTCAGGACCAGTGGTGGCGTAGCGTGGGTTGGTACCCGGGGCTTGGTTGACCATACCGACCCTCAAATCCTAACTATACATAAGTAAGACACGCGACCTCGGCATTTGGAGCGAGCCGCAGTAACGTATAGCCCAGACGAATTAGGATTTGACCCGGAAAAGTAGCAATTTTGCTTTGACTCGATTGAGCGACGCGCTGTTAGGCTCATAGGCGATAATTCGCTTGTAGAGAACAACTTGCACAGCCTTGAACACAGACGGCGCGTTGCGAGACTGTCGGTGTTCTACAAGTACCTACCACTTTGGTGACTGTGCCCAGGATTTACATGACCTTATCCCGACCTCCCCCTTCTTCCACCGGACAAGCAGATGCACTGGTAAATACCACCCATACCTAGTCGACATACCACCGTGCCGAACCAAACGTTTCCGCTCTACTTTCATTATAAGTAGGTACCGGTAAAGAGTGGAACGAACTTCATGCTTCTGTTTTTCAAAAGTTCAAAAGTCATTTATTTGCGAACATGAGTCATAAAGATGTAAAATAATATAAAAGCACAACATGTTCTACATAAGTCTAAGGCATGCAAATATACATAGGTTTGATATAAGGGACATATTACAAATCAAATTAATATACATTAATTATAAAAATTACAAAAAAAAAAATTACGTGGTACCGGTTACTAATTAGTCTATTTTTATGTCTTTATCCAGTAGATAATCATTTATGTGATAATAACATTTAGATGTCAACAATTTATTCAGTTTATTTTTTATTTCAGTTTAAGATTGTTCGGCAATTTATTAAATATTTTTGGAGCCATTCCATAGAAACGTTTTTACGGTAGAGTACATTCTAGGAGTCTTCAAATCCCGAGTGAATAAGTTCCTTCTGGGAAAGCGTGCTCCATCTTAGGCCACATCTTCACCTTCCCAAGTCGGTGGTCAAACGTTTTACAATTATCAATAAAAAAACAAAAATAATAATTTTCCTTCGGAATTTATTGGGAGAGAGGGGGCGGTCACTGGCAGTCTAATTTTTTTTCCGACTTTGCCCCCTTTTTGAGCTAATTCGACTGGGCTTTTTGGATTTTGTTCACGTGGGGTTCTTTCACGCAAAAACTACTGAACTGATTGGGCTGAAATTTGGTATGGGTATAGTTTGGGACCTGGAATAACATATAGGCTAATTTTTATCCCGATAAAACGCGGGCGAAGGCGCGGGCAGCTGCTAGATTCAAAATAATTTGGCGTGTTTTAAAAAACGATAAACCGACTTCAAATTCGTTGCCATGGAAACTATTTGTTACCAGTCATTGTTATAATTTGATTGTTTTCAAAAACCTAATAATCGACATTGAATCCCTTACTTTTACACTGTTTTTTAAGTGCACATTCTGTTGTTTCCAGGTCTATTCTTCAACATAGTCTTCCCTGGTAGAATCACCAAGCTGGTCCTCCTTGACTTCGGTCCGTCTCTACAGAGACTGCAAGTACATAACCTAGTGGAGTATTATAGAAGCTTCTATAGGGACTTCTATGACAACTACGATAAGGATCATAATGAGGTTTGTACTTGTTAAAACTTTTGAAACTAAGTAATTTATGTAGTTAGATAGATAGAAAATTCTTTGACTTATTGGGTAAGAAATAGAAATACAAAAAAACAACTTTAAAACTAAGTTACAAATCTTAGCGGCGGTCTTATCGTTTGAGAGCGATCTCTACCAGACAACCGTAGATGGATCGGATTGTTGGATAGTGTTTGGGGATCTGTATGCTAATATAGTATTAATAAATAAAAATCCCCTCCAACTCAACCTGTGGATGTCGTAAAAGCCGACTAAGGGAACCTACCAGAGGAAGGGCAGCAGCTTCCGACAAAGTATTTTTAAACACCAACACTGCGATCACCAATCCGCCTGCCAAGCGTGGTGATTATGGCAAATCCCCCCCTACATGGGAGACCATCCACTCGATGGACCGACGACATCGTAGCGGTCGCAGGGAGTCGATGGATGGAGGCGACGGTGGATGGACCGCTATTTGTGGCGTCGTACGGGGGAGGCCTATGTCCAGCAGTGGACGTGTATGGGCTGATGATGATGATGATGATGAAATAAAAATAATAAATATTGTGCCTTAAATAATAATAAACTACATAATATAAAATTATATATTTACTTATATACATACATAGAGGCACAGGTAAGCGTTCAATGACAACAGGCTAAATAGTGCTCCTTCACCATGGCTTTGAATAGTGGTAGCGACTTTGCTCGCCTCACAGAGCCTGGCAATGCGTTCCATAGTTGTACAGCCCGGGCAGTAAAGGAATGGGCGAAGAAAGAAGTAGAGTGAACAGGTACTTGAAGTATAAAAGTTTCAGAATAGCGCAGAGAAAGAGCGTGCGAATGATGGAGAAACGTAAAAAGCTCTTTGAGATAAGGGGGTGCAGAGGCGTAAAACAAGATATTAAAGAGAAGAGAGAGAATATGAGAATTTCTATAGTTATTTACAACACTAAAGTTAATAACGGGTTATTTGCCGTGATTTGAGTTTTATGGTCTCCAATATATCGGTACAATTTCATGCGCCTTGACCACGGAAAAACTGATGTCGCTCTGTTGAAACTCAAATCATGGTAAATCTCCTTTCTTCTGCCCTTATCCCACACTAGCTGAGGTCGGCACAACATGTATTTTTCTTCGACTGTCCTCTATCAGCCGTCATCTCTGTACTTACACCTTCCTTAAGGCTGGGTTACCGGATTTAGGGATTTTTAACTGTCCGTACCTCAATAACTAAAAGGCCTATAGTTTTGAAATTCAAAAATATTATAGTTGAGGATATTTTCTAATGCATCACTAGACAAAAACACGATTGGTGACATTTCACCCGATCAAAAAAAATGACAAAGTTACCTCTAAATGAAACTTTAAATGATCACTGTGAATAGAAAAATGAATAAAATGCCACAAATAGTATACCAAAACATTGCAAACGTTATTAAATATTTGTATGACATATAAAAATATTTTTATATGTCATACAAATATTTTTCAAAGCACCTAAATAACTACAAAATCGTGCTCGGCTGTCTGCGCACCGTCTTGCTTCTTGCTTGCGTCTTGCAAGTGCTGGGCTCACCTCACCTTAAACATGTCCTCTTTAATAATATATGTATATCATACCTGGTGGATATCATATTTGGGTGTAACATATTGTGCATCCCCCCCTACATGGTAGACCATCCACACGATGGACCGACTACATCGTAGCGGTCGCAGGGAGTCGATGGATGGAGGCGGCTCAGGACCGCTATTTGTGGCGTCGGAGGCCTATGTCCAGCCGTGGACGTGTATGGGCTGATGATGATGATATTGTGCAACCAAGGATGATACCCGCTATGTGTAGCTCTCGCCTTTACATTAATTCTCATAAAGGGCATATGTGCTTTGGCTTCTGCTCCACACATGCTTCCCAAAGGACCGGGTCACTATATGGCCCGTGATCATGGAAATGCGAAACAGAATAATAATAATAATACTGGATAATTGAGGCGTATATTTCCTAAAACCGCTAACTCCATGCCAGAGCAATGTTTACTATGATAAAAAAAATATAGCTCGTAGTCTATGAACTCATAGAGTAAAATATTGATTTTACTTGACAGTGTTGCCTGAAATTATGCATTTAAACCAACATTATACCGGATTCTCCTATCATTTGCCGAGAAAACTGAATGTTTTTTTGGAGATAGCGGATTTAGGAATTCAATTATGGAGTTAGCGTGCTTAGGAACGTACCAGGAATGGAGTTGGCGGGATTTGGTTATAACTGATTCAATTCCCACAACATTATCTAGTCCCAAGCTAAGCAGAGCTTGTGTTATGGGTACCAGATAACTGATATACATAATACAATATGTTACATAGATAGATATTTTTTATTATACATAGAAAACGACCAGAACACCCTGAACTAATATTTGCAGATCGTATTACTGATATTCACTATCCATCCATCTTTTCTTCGGTCTTCCTCTCCCCTTATTTCCGTCCACATCTAAATTTAACACTCTTCTCGTCACATGACCTTCTTCCCGCATAAAATGCTCATACCACGCTAACCTGTTACTCCTTATTTTTCCCGTTACTGGCGCCACTTTCAGACTTCCTCTTATGTACTCGTTCCTTATCTTATACATCCTTGTCATGGTAAATATCCCGTTATTAACTTTAATGAGGTAGGTACCTATTAGAACATAAAGAGGTTGCTGAGGTGAGGACTTCTGACATTCACTGGATGCAGTAGCGTAGGTACCCGGGACGGTTTTCTACCAAGCAATGTGGTCGGTCGGTCGCAGGGTGTGATGGATGGAGGCGGCTCAGGACCGCAATTTGTGCCGTCGTATGGGGGAGGCCTATGTTCGGCAGTGGAAGTGTATGGGCTGATATGATGATGATGAACCCCCCTCCCCCCAAATAAACACGAAACAAAAATACTGAACAGCCTTAAGGTTCACAATCAACTCTCAACTATAGCACGTATAAGTAACGGCGAGCGGAGCGAGCAGCAAAAATTATTACGATCTGGCTGTGTGTGCTCACACACCCTCGCTCTTTTACACCCAAGGACCGAGACTCATCTCGGTCCTTGGGTGTAAAAGAGCAGTGCCCATTTTGCTTGTACTTTTTTTATTAAGGCTGCATCATCATCATCATACATAGGCCTCCCCCAAACGACGCCACGAATAGCGGTCCTGAGCCACCTCCATCCAACGACTCCCTGCGACCGCTACGATGTCGTCGGTCCATCGAGTGGGAGGTCTTCCCACACTCCGTTTCGCATAGCATCGCGGTCGCCACTCGAGAACCTTTACTCCCCAGCGGTTATCGGTTCTACGAGGTTATATGGCCTGCCCATCGCCATTTCAGCCTGCTGATTCTGAGAGCTATGTCGGTAAATTTGGTTCTTCTACGAATTTCCGTATTCCGGACTCTATCGCGTAGAGAAATTCCGAGCATAGCTCTCTCCATCGCTCGCTGGGTGACTTTGAGCCTATGCACAAGGCCTATAGTGAGCGACCACGTCTCGGATCCGTAAGTCATCACTGGTAGCACACATTGGTTAAAGACTTTCGTCTTGAGGCTCTGCGGTATCTGTGACGAGAAGATATTGCGAAGTTTCCCGAACGCTGCCCATACGAGTTGGATTCGTCGGCTGACCTCTTTATCGAAGTTTGATTTCCCTAGTTGGACCATTTGGCCTAGGTAGACATAATGATCAACAACTTCGATAACATCGTTCCCCACATAGACCGGTAAGGGTGCGACATGGGCATTAGACATGATATTTGTCTTACCCATGTTCATTTTAAGACCCACTTGGCGGGAAACGGTGTTGAGGTCTCTGAGCATCCTGCTAAGGTCTTCCAGTGATTCTGCCATAATGACTATATCGTCGGCAAACCGAAGGTGAGTGATGTAATCGCCGTTGGTATTGATGCCATATCCGTCCCAGTCCACAAGCTTAAAAATATCCTCCAATGCAGAGGTGAAAAGTTTCGGAGAAATGACGTCTCCCTGTCTCACCCCTTTTTGCAGTGGGATCGGATTTGTGCTTTGGTTCTGGAGACGAATTGACATAGTGGCCTTGCTGTACAAACACTTCAACACTTGGATATACCGGTAGTCGATTTGGCACCGCTGGAAAGACTGCAGGACTGCCCAGGTTTCGACTGAATCAAAGGCTTTCTCGTAGTCCACAAACGCTAGACATAACGGCCGGTTATACTCTTCTGTTTTATGTATAATCTGCCGGAGCGTATGTATGTGGTCTACGGTACTAAAGCCTTTTCGGAACCCGGCTTGTTCGGGCGGCTGGAAGTCGTCAAACCTTCGAGCGAGACGGTTGGTGATTACTCTCGAAAACAGCTTATAGACGTGGCTCAGCAGTGAGATGGGCCTATAGTTCTTTAGAAGGGCTTTTTCACCCTTCTTATGGAACAGTACACACTTCTGTTCCACCCCTCTGGCGTTTGTCCCTCGAGAATGACGGAGTTGAATAGCCTCTGAAGGACTTTAAGTACTGGTGATCCACCCGCTTTCAGAAGCTCTGTCGTTATTCCGTCATCCCCGGGTGCCTTGTTATTTTTAAGCTGTTTGAGAGCCGTCATTATCTCGTAGAGGCAGACGTCCGGGATATCTTCGGTATAGTGTCGGGTTAAACGGACTCTTGCATCGCCTGCCGTGCTATTTGCAGGGCATTGCGATTGCGGGGGGGCTGCAGGGGGTCTCGAGGCTTTGCCTCTTTGCACCGGCTAAAACCCAGGGCGTGACGATCCCTCGGTCATTGGGTTGTAAGCAATGCTCTTTTTGCTTTGTTCTTTCCATCTTTTTTTTCTAACGCTGCATTTTGTTGTTCTTTTTTTATTTCTGTTTTGTTTTTTAGATCACATCTGGTCAAATATTAATGTATTACAGGTGAAACTATACCATCGAGAAGACGCCATTAAAGCGGTCTGTCGCGCGCGCTCCCTCTCTCGCGAGCAAGCTGAACTAGTGCTGTCTCGGAACTTGCATCTTGTGGAGGGGGAAAAGTATAGGTAAGTCAATTATTGTTTGTTCACGCTAGCTTATGCCTGCGACTTCGCTTATTAAACGTAGCGCACTTATTGATTTAAAAAAACAGAGCACCCGGAACAAATATCTGCAAATCGTACAAACACTTTTTCCGAATCGAACCCGCCCCTGTGGCGCAGGCGGACCTTCGCCCACTGCGCCAGTGTGGTCGTTAGAATAGATAACTAAATTTATATATGAATATACAGAAAAAAAACAACCTGGCCGAAATACGGTAGTAATTAAGAAAATAGATGGTACTTTGCTCAATTATTTCTGATATTTAAAATAGTTTTTTTTTAAAGAAGCGTCTGTTTTGTGTCACATAGATTATCATGGTTTTTTTTTCGAAACTATTTCTTTAAAGATTACGGAGAAAAAAGGTTTTAACGTAACCCAATTATATATGCCCCCCTAGCGTTGGGGATTGTTCTCTAGGTTAGAATAGATAATGATGACATCGCATCGCCGTACATTGCGAACATTAAATAAATAAATAATGTTGAACAATACACACAGCATCATCTAGCCTCAAGCTAATGTATATCAGTTATCTAGTACCCATAACACAAGCTCTGCTTAGCTTGGGACTAGACGGTGCTGTGTGAATTGTCCAGCATTATTTATTTTTTCTTATATAAATTTCAGATTATCATGGGACAGACGACTAAAATACCCAGCGCCGCAAAACTACCCAATCGAATACTACCACAAACTCTTCACTACCCAAGCGCCCCCGACTTTGCTCATCGCGGCCACCGACCAAACTTCTAACCCGTACAAAAAGGGGAAGGAAAGTGCTGATAAAATATTATATATGTTAGAAAGTGAACGGTTTAGGATTGTCAAAGTTGAGGGAGGCCATGATGTGCATTTGACGAATCCTGAGAGGTTAGAAAAATTTGTTGTGGAGTTTTTAGCGAATAAGTCTAAGCTTTGATAAGCTAAAGTCAAGTGTTATACGTGGGAAACCGAGGCACTCCGGGTTTGAAAAAAATTATCTGAGCGCCTGGTCGAAGCGACGCGTGACCCGAGAGCTGGTGAGTATCTGGCGCAGCGCATTAGCATTGCCATACAGCGGGGCAATGCAGCCAGCGTCTTGGGGACGCTTCCGACTGGTATTGATATGGACCAGTTGAGCTACCTGTAGATTGTTTGCAACGGTCTGTAGTTAACTCAATAAGTTCTAATTTGTTTCTATTATATTGGAGTATTATTAGTTAAATCATAGTTTTGGTCGTTTTGTATTCCGATTAAAAAACCTGGATATTTTTTGTATACCTACAAAGGGTTTACAAAACCCAAGGAATATTCGTGGAAAATATTTAACGACATTGGTATTGTCGCGGCCTCCGGGCTGGGAGGCTGCAAGCTCGTTCTGGGCTGGTTAGCCCGCCGGTTCCGATGATGAAGCCTGACGTGGGGGGTTCTATTCAGGTCCTAGTCGTAAGCAGCTCCTTAGGATTTCGGTGAAGGAAACACTTGTTCAAGTTCCAGCTGTTTTATTCTTCTAGTAGACTGTTCTTCTATGTGTTTCCATAGTGGTAGCACACTTTCATTGTACTGAGCTACCTCTAAGCTATACCGTGCGGAAGACGACGTGTTATTTGATACATTTCTATCCTAATTTTCACTATGTCTTACGAGGTTTTATGGCTGTAATTATGCTATTATTTACTCTACCTATCTCTGTTTGATATCAAATTATAGGTATTAATGTAGGCTATCCTACTAGACTAAAACAGTTATTTTGTTTTTCAAATCCGTTTTTCTCCGAATCTACTTGACAATATTAAAAAAAGTGTTTATAGGTTTTAAGATATCACTAACTAGTATTCCTAGAAAAATTCGCTCGATAATCGGGTAAGTTGGTTATAGGTAAAAAAGCGATTATATTTAAACCATAGTATAAGATATTTCATAAAAAAAAAACAGCCCGATTACTTTGGGGGCATTTTACCCTGGCTTATCTGGCGACGGCCTTTCTTTGTTGATATAAAAATTTCCTGCATTCACTTCCAAGCCCACTTCTGAGCTATAAGGGGCTGGTGTAATATTTTCAAACAAAGCGTCAGAACCAATAGCGTTTAGTTTCCATAAGCTTATTATAAGCATTTCCAAGAACGTCACATTTAAATAGAAAATAAAGTGCCATTTGATTCTCTTCACTTCAATCTTTTCTTACTAGTGGAAGAAGTGAAAAAGAAACCGCTAGCTCTCATGGTTACAAAATATCCTTATTAGCTAGGTACTTATTCTACGCGGTTTCTAAATCGGAGTATGGATAAGGTTAATTTTTTTATTGTTTACAATTCAGGGACTTATTGTATATGCTTTTATATATTTTGATCTGTTCTACTACTAACTAGTTAAATTAATAATATTAGTAGATAAATGTATAAATCCTACTAATATTATAAATGTCAAAGTTTGTAAGGATGGATGTATGGATATTTGTTACTCTTTCACGCAAAAATTACTGAACCGATTAGGCTGAAATTTGCTATGGGTATTGTTCGGGACCTGGAATAACATAGACTTATTGTATCCCGATAAAACGCGGGCGAAGGCGCGAGCAGCAGCTAGTACCTACATTTTTACCTAAATATGTACCTTTAAGTTTGTTTTGTAAAAAATGTAAGGTACATAGGGCCGCCATACACGGACTGATTGAGCAGTTAGCCATTGATCAACATACACGCACCGCCACAGTCATAGTCAACAGCTTGAAGCTGCCATTTGATAACTGTTGGAGCAGTTAATACCAACTACTCGCGCGTGACGTGGAATGAAGAGCGCGGAGGAGGTAACTGCGCGAGAGCAGTCGACAGCTCGAGCAGTCAGTGTATACCTGGCGACTGCTTGACCGCACGAAGCATTTGAACTGCTGGAGTGGTTCTGTGTATATGTGTACGCACAAGACAGTAGTTTGTTATGCAGTCACAGCTTGAAGCAGTCGATAATGGCTGCTCCAAGCATTCGATAATGGCTGCTCTAAGCAGTGCGTGTATGGCGGCGCTTAGTCGGTTTTATAATCTTGTGCGAATATCAATGAATGTTTTTTTTACACACTAAGTACTTAAAGCAAGTACCAACGCGAAATGGAGTGTTGGGAGACCATCCATCCACGCGATGGACTGACGACATCGTAGAGGTCGCAGGGAGTCGACTGATGGAGGCGGCTCAGGACCGCTATTCGTGGCGTCGTATGGGGGAGACCTATGTCCAGCTGTGGACGTGTATGGGCTGATATGATGATGACCTATAGGTAGAAGCCTACCTTCGAAATAAATATTCTATTTGTACCATTGCTGTATTAATTCAACTGACTTGCGGTAAATTAAATAGTAAGTTCCTGCTTTGTAAACCCATCTCTGGGAATAAATATTTTTTTTATTATTTATACATCAACTTAGTTTCTTGTATGTATTTAGTGTTCCTTTTTGATAGATAGGACAATAGGTATTGTAAGAGATAAATAAATGCTTCATTTATTATTTATTCGTTGTTTCTTGACAAAATATGCCTATGTTCCGCCCACCCATCCCATCCTTTGTTCTGAATAAGTAATCAATATAATGTAGTACATTATATTGAAATCTAATGTACAATTTCGTTCCAAACTTACCTATTTATCATTGTATTTTCAAACTTACCGAAGCATAAAAGCGCCATCTAGTGACGAGTGGAGCGCAACTAAGTATCTCGATTATATTTTTTATCTGTGACAGCGTTTCTCTGCAACTTGGCGGGAGTATTTTGTGCTTGTGGCTTTTTATAACGTAGACGGAGGATTTATGCTTTTTAATAATTTTACATCATAATGCTCGGCAAGAAGGTTTTATAAATTAAGCAAATAGGCTGTGTAAGATGGTATTCGCAACACCAGACAATACATTTTATAGGAATTCCATTTCCAAATCTCATTACGTCACACTTTGTTTGAATTGTAAAGACTACAGTTCAAGGTATGCAAAACTCCTTGGTGAAACAATCTCTTTTCTTATAAAATGATAAGAAAACATTTTACTGAAAAAAAAAACTGTGGAAATGGCGCCATTTCATTTGATTTGATTTGTGCGACTGTAATAAACTAAAGTTAAAAGTTAAAACTGTAATAAACAAGTTTAAAGTGGTAGTTCAGTATGTCAAGTACTTCATCAGATGAAGAACTGGTCCGCACACCTGATTTCTGTCATCTCGAAGCAGAAGATGTTGTACAAAATCTTTTAATAAATAATTAATTTTTGTAATAAAAATTACATTTTGTCATACCTAAGTATATAAATGTTTTATTTGCCTCGCCATTATGATGTAAAGTAGAATGCTTACCTCGGTTGCAAGTAGCTATTACACCCTCGAACTATATTCTCGGGTTCACTCGATCCATTAGCACCCTTTGCGAGCGCTCGCAAGGGCGCGAAATTGGATTGAGTGCACTCTCGAACTATATTCACCCTCGCTTCGCTCGGGCGTCTAAATATTTCGGGTGCACTCAATCCAATTTTGGGCCCTTTGCGAGCTGCGCTCGCACTGGCGCCAAATTGGATCTTGTTCTGTAATAGCTCTTTTACTACCCTTGTGTAACAATCTACTATTTCATCATGATTCACACAAACTACACAACGTGTAAAATATGCCAACCAGCCACTCTACGATGTCTGTGCAACCAGCCAATGGCATGAATGAAAAACCATTATTATCACCGATTTAAACATTTATTTTCAGTTTAAAGATTACCTATTCATTATTCTACATAAGGTCGCTTATTTTTAATTTGTTTGGCTAGAGCCCAAGCTTTATAATCAATTTTAACATTTATTAACGTTAAGTTGACATGCAAGTATAATAATCTTTAATAATATACTTAGATTTAGATACATAAGTATTAGAATTCGGTCAGAAACTGCTTGATGAACTGCTCATGCTTGGTGATCTTTGTAAAGCTGGTGTAGGTGGCCGTGTTGCAGACGTGTTCGTTGTTGGGCGCCGTGGAGACCACTCCTCGTAGATAATAGCGCTCCGTGCCGCGGTCAGACGACGGGAAGGTTAGGCCTCCGCCGCTGTCGCCTCGGCAGAGTGCGAAGTTAGCTGTGGACGAAGAAAGATCAGTGTTAGATTCGGAAGGATAAAATTATATGTAGATATAAATAAATAAATAAATAAATGGACTTTTACCGTCGAATAAAACTTTATTGTTTAAAGGTTGCTAATAGGTAATACAAAAATAATTGGTGCTAGCTTAACATTTAAATAAAAAGCATCTTTTAAAAAAAAAATAGATAAAAACTAAAACCCTAGACTAAATAAGTCTTAAACAAGCGTATTGTCCTTATAATTTTCTTTTGATGCTTAGGTCGTCGGAGGCCTTTGTTCCTACTTCTAACCTAGGTATATGGGGTGGGTGCCTACCTAAGTATCAAAAGAAAATGCTATGGACAATAGGTGAACGCTTGTTTAAGACTTTTATGTAGTCGGGTTTTAGTTTTTAACTATATTAATTTACACCTTTTTGCTGATAGCTTGAGAAACGTTAACATCACAAATTTTTTAAAAATGGTTTCTTAAAGTACAAATAAAGACCTTTGCAACGATACCACACATTAGCATATTTACTAACATTATTTTCGGTCCTTAGTTAGAACCCTCTATCTCGTTAGGCCCCATTTTTATCTAACGTCACATAGCCTATAACCATCGGGATATTAAGCCGAATCATACGACACCTCATTTGTTGAAATCGGACCAGTAGTTTCAGCGCTACGTGGGAACATAAAAATCGGCTACATACATAGGGTGTTAAACTCATAACCTAAATCCTTCGGTAGTCGGGTAAAAACAATCAAATTATCACAATGACTGGTAATAAATAGTTTCTATGGCAAAAATTTGAAGTCGGTTTATCGTTTTTTAATTAAAACACGCCAAATTATTTTGAAATTATCTGCTGCCCGCGTTTTCGCCCACATTATATCGGAATAAAAAAAATGTTTTCACTTCTCTTGCTACAAAAAGTGTATCATAATAGTATAGCTTAGCGGGCCTAAAACTCGAGTTTAATACCTCGGGCTAAAAAGTATTTTTTCTTTTTAATTTTTGTCTAAAATCATTAGCCCGTACAAATCATTCGTTCTCTTACATAAAAACTCGACTTCTTGGTGCTCCGTCAATCTTTTTTTTTTTGAAAATAGAACCGTCTTGGTGATGTTTTATGAAGGTTGATTCTTCCCTTCACGGTAGAATGCGAACTGTTTCGTTGCGGGTTAAATAGAGATTTAAAAAAAAGATGGTATTGGCGGTAAATCTCTAGAATTTTCTTCATTCCAAATCACAAACTTTTACGTTTAACTTCCTGACTTTTACTTCCAAATTGTGAACGTGAAAAATATCATCAAGTGATAGTGAAGATGCTAATATGCAAATGGAAGAAAAGGGCAAAGAAATAATTATGAATCTGTTGCCGACAAAATCACGTGGAATATATTTAAAGAGTTACGAAAATTTTATGAAATGGAGAGATGAGAAACGTGTGGATTCTTTTACAGAAAGGGTTTTTCTCACTTATTTTGATGAATTATCGAAAAAATTCAATTCGTCGACTCTTTGGAGCACATATTCAATGTTAAGAATGACCTTACAAACGAAACACGACGACGATATTAAAAAAATATGTAAATTTAACGGCTTTAGGTACTAAAGAAATTGTCCACTGGATACAAGGCAAAAAAAAATCTAAAGTCTTGACGACACAAGAAATCGAAACATTTTTAAATAACGCTCCAAATATACTTGGCAACAAAGGTAACCTACTTATCTACTCTACTCAAAATAAATAAATAGATACCTACATACCTAAATTATGTACCTAGGTTATTACGATTATTAACACGCTTATTTTTTGTTCAACAGGTTGCTTTAATTTATGGAATCAGCGGTGCATGCAGAGGAATAGAGCTTGCCAATATAACGCTAGAAGACGTAGAAACGGATACAAACCTACAAGCTGTGAGTCTGCCGAACACGAAAACAAACAAAGAGCGTAAATTTGTCATCAGTGGAGAATACCTTAATATAGTTAAAGCCTATCAGGAGTTACGTCCCACTAATGTTTCAACGAGAAGATTTTTTCTAAATTATCAAAATTTAAAATGCACAAGGCAAGTCATAGGCAAAAATAAATTTGGTAATATGCCTAAAGATATTGCCACTTATCTAAATTTACCAAATCCGGAACTCTACACGGGCCATTGTGCCGGAACAGAACATCCGCGACTCTGTTATCGGACTCTGGTGCGAATATAACGACATTAAAACGGCACGGTGGATGGAGGTCCGATCAAGTGGCTGAAGGTTATATAGAGGACTCTATACAAAACAAGTATCACGTCACGCAGCGGATTACGGAAGGAATCAATATTCTACCAAACATTACAGAACCCCAAGCATCTACATCGCAGGATTGGATGAATATGTCAACTCAGCTGAAGCCGCACTCAGATCTTAATAATGCAGGAAACTCAAGCATGAGTCGAGTCTCTTCAACTTTTACTCCACAACAATCAACTCAAAATATTATCACATCCCAATCACAGAGAACCGAAATAAAATTGCCCGGGAAAAACATATCACTAAACATTCAAAATTGCTCTAACTGCACATTTAATTTTTAATAAAATTTCTGAAATTTGTCTAATTTTGAATTGTTTTATTTTCTCGCAATCGAAGTGAAAAGTAGAGTGTTTTACTCGGGCCAAAACCACCCATTATAACTCGGTCTTGTCATCCTCTATATATATATATATCCGTATAACAACCTCGTATATAATGGGATGTTTAGTCCCTTGTAAAACAATCTACTATTATTTATTTATTCCAAGTCCCAAACTAAAAATTAGTCGATCCGAGTCGACAACTTATATGCGGAAAATTCGGATTATCGAGTATTTTTAATATAAAAAAGCAAATAATTTGCTTTCTAATGGCGGTGCGAAGTAAACATGTCAAATGCCATCAATGTGTCAGTGTCACGTCATCACGTGTCACAGGTGACATGGGTTTGTATTCCGTTCTCCATTGTCATATAGCCCGACTACACGCCCAAAAATTTGTGCACAGGCTCCATCTTGCTTGCGCACACTGGCTTGCACAAGCACGATCTCCATCTTCAAGCAAGATGAGCCGGCCACACTCTCCAGTGTGGCCTCATCTTGCTTGCGCAAACGGTGTATGTGCAATCTGCATGCACAAATGTTACGATTGACGCAATTCTATCAGTGTCCGTCTCATGGCAGCATCGCAAGTTCTAGCACATTATTTACAATCGTAGACTGAGCATAGAGCATAAATTCCTAAATCTACGTTTACAATAAAAACATTGAGGTCATTTTCGCGCGGATTTCACGGAAACTTTTCATTCGAGTTCAAAGAATTTGTAGGCCCACTAAGTACTATATTATTCGTTGAGAACCGATGACTGCAGAAGTATCATTTACATTATATAAAAAAATTGTGGAATATTCTTATAAGGCTATATTTTACCCGACCGAAGCCGGCCTTTTCATCTAGTTTATAATAATTAGTAGGATTAACTTACTATCCTTACTACCAGCGCAAATCTTATCACTAGTGATGTACTCCCTAAAGTCTGGGGGTGAGTCCACGATGCAAGTCCCCACTTCGACATACGGGAGGTCAATCACCTTCAGTACGGGGGATGCCTTGCCGTCTTCAGAGGTTAGACCCCAGCCGGCAACCTGAGGAAGAAAATAATAGTAATATTAATATATACCTACCCCTTTATTCATAATTGTCTGCTAACTTAAAGAATTGCTATTTCTCACTCTGTCTTCTTCTATTGACATAAGTCTGAGTGAGAAATAACACTGTTTAGCAGCTGTTTTAAGTTAGCATACCATTATGAATAAGGGGGTTAGTGTATAGATAAATATTAAATGAGTGCATCTTAAGTAGAATGGCATGACACCTGATGACCTGACCAGTCTTCCATTGCAACACCCTAAATGGGAACATCCTACTATAATGTCAAAGTTTGTATGGATGGATGTATGGATATTTGTTACTCTTTCACGCAAAAACTACTGAACCGATTTGGCTGAAATTTGGTATGGGTATAGTTTCGAACCTGGAATAACATATAAGGCTATTTTTTATCCCGATAAAACTGCGGGCAACAGCTAGTACTGTGAATATTGTATAAACTCACCTAATCAATAAGACCTGCTGACTGTATGAATGCAATACATAAAAATACTGAAATATGTAATTTACTTGGGCCACGATAAAATAATAAATTGGTATCTATAATCCAATTCAAAAACCTGGATATTATTGTATACAAAGCCCAAGGCAGGGACGAGGGAAAATTTTAAAAAATTTTACTTGTCGATGGCCCAAGGAATATTAGTGGAAAATATTTAACGACATTGGTATCATCGAGGCAAAGCACAGAAGCTCGAAACTATTTTTGGTTTTGAAAGCTTTCATTCATAATTTAATTGGTCTCTCGTTCGTTTTCAAATCAAATTTAATCATTTTTTCCAACACATGTGAGATTATGCGTTGTTGAAGTTTGTGGTTTAGTGATAAATTTGCTGTTGTTTTCTGTTATTGTTATAAGTTTTAGTTAAATTTTCATTCATAAACGTCAAAAAAATATGAAACGGTGTATAGGAACTTGAACTTTGAAAACTTGGAACGACCGATGCCATATCGGTCGTCATAAGCCGGAGGCGGCGGGCGGAGGCCCGCCTGCGACGCCGGAGATAAAATGTGTGTCCATAGTAAACTAATAAACATTTGTCAAGGCCAGTGGCTCCCAAAGTTGCTGCACTCCGACCCGCTTAACAAACAGTTCCAAAATCGGGACCCACCTCTTGGTCTACCTTAGAGAAAAGGTGCCATAAATATTACAATTACAAAATTTTACATTGTACACCTCGAAGAAAACATTAAAAATAAACTTTACATAAAACATGTACAATGGGCGGCCTTATCGCTTAGAAGCGATCTCTTCCAGACAACCTAAATAAAAATAAATAATAGGCAATATTGGTAATACTCAGATTCGGTGGGGATTCTTTTGTTTCGGGATTTCGTAGGATGTTTTGCCGTGTTTCGCACACTAATTTCATATGAGGCTTATATTATACCAGACCATAGTTATAACTTTAAAATTATATAGGGTGTTAGTCAAATTAGTGCACAATATCGCAAGGGGATATTCTATTGGTGCCACAGTAGGTATAATATAAAATTAACAAACGGGGTCCAAGGTCAATATTGTACCTACCCAAAATTATATAAACCCTTATGTATTCTGTATTACGTTATACTACAGTCCCTCCAAACAGATGATTGGCATACATTATGGAGGGCATTGACCGTGCGGCGCGGAATCACGTATAGCTCTGTCACTTTCGCATGGGGGCGGGGCCAGTGAGGCGACAATGACCGCAACGCATGAAAGAGCGGTCGCCCTATTATGGGATGGCTAAGTACGTAGTATAAGGCGTTATTTGAGATAATTTAAAAATTCGGCTAAAAAAAATCGTTTGCGGCTTACTTTGTTTAGTGGAAGTTAATCGGTAGCAGCAGGTGAGTAACCTCCAGCGGTATTGTGCACTAATTTGACTAACACACTGTATAACTGTAAGCGGAGCAAACCGTGTGTTTTTGTTTTCGTTCGTATGTGATCTATAGCGGGGGTAGAGTCCCGGATCACAACCAGTTGCTATAAAATATGAATATTACAGGCGAGCAGAGCGAGCCGCGAAAAGTTTGTGGTTTTCTATAAGTATATAAATAAGAGTCTTTGCAAGGGTTTTGTTTTTAGCAGTTTTCAGAGCTGCATTTCATACTATTTTGTAGTGATCGTGTGAAACCAATGTTTCTCTATGAATGCTACAGTGTGTCCATAAAGCACAATACATGGACTTTGTTAGAGAACTCTTGTAACCGCCGTTCGTCCGTCAGCGGTATTCCGGCTGTTGGCCCGGTTGGTCAGTGTATCCTCCTACATTTCAGGACCCACTTAATATTCGCTTGCGACCCACCAGTGGGTCGCGACACGAACCATAGCTTGGGAACCACATGTCTAGGGTGTTCTGGGTATTTACTATGTATAATAAAAAAAAACTATATTCACAAACCTTTTAACTGACCTATTCAACATTTTACTAACAGACTCATTAATCTACATAATAACCGTTGGTATTAACCCACCTTCCCAATGTTAATGCTTTGAAGCTGAAGCCTATCGAAGTTCTGGTCGAAGCTGAGGCAGACCGGCCTCACGTGCGATCTGTACTCGAAGGGGGCCGCCGCTATCAGCACTGCGATGTCGTCCTGGAAACTAGCGTCCGCACCCTGGTACCGGGAGGGCAGGTGGATCGCTTTCACCTGAAAAATAAATTGGAAATGTCAAAAAGTAGTTGGCAACATTATACAATTCGTTGCCGAAATGAACCCATAGAGTACGAGTATTGCTGCTTATGGCAAAACCCCTGTTTGAGGGGTGATTTTTCACGTGTGTGCTGATGAGAAGAAATAGGGTATTCATCAACCATTGACTTTTTCATTAGGGCTCGCTCTGCTCGCCGATGATAAACGCTCCTTTTTACCCAAAGAACGTGGGTTATGAGGATTATACACTATGTATGTATGTATGTAGCTGATTTTTATATTCCCAGCGCTGAAACTACTGGTCCGATTTCAATTGTTGATTCAATGATTCGTCTTAATAACCCGATGGTTATTGGCATGTGTATGTGACGTCAGATAAAAATGGGAAGAGACTTTCAGACTAAAGTGATTAGTGGCATCTGTTAGTGTTCCTTGGTACAGCATAAATAAATAGAGACATCAGTGAAGTGAAGTCACTTACATCAGATTTTTGCGAGTCGTCCATCCGGTCATTCCAAGGCCGGTACAATTTACCGACTGCCAGCGCGAACTGAGACGCCGGCAGCTGCTTGTCTAGGTCTGTCCAGAAGCAGTGGGCAGCTGGAGGGAAATTAGAAAATATATTTGAATTTAACGATATATAAAATAATAAAATAAATAATAAATTTTATTTCTGTAACAGTTTTACAATAATTGTTTACACTGTAGTGGAGACCTTCATTTAAGTATGAATACTTGTGTAAAGTGGGTGATAAACGTACGAACTGGAAGTACGCGGTTTTTAAGATCGCGAACTTACTACGCTCGACGTCGGTGACACACGTGAAGCTTACTCACTCTGTATTGCGATGTTTTCGACACAAGCTTTGTGTTAAGGAGCGAGCAAACGAGCGAAGTCGGGTTAAGAGCAAAATTTAAAACTTGTCGGATCGCAAACGAACTTATTCGGTTTTAAAGTACGCGTACTTAGGGTGACAGACCAGCGAAAAAGGTCGTCGCGCGTCGAGTCACTAGTTCGCGAACTTACTCGCACGTCTATCAGGTGATAATCTTAAGTATCTTAAGTCTCGCTCTTCTTTATCAGACATTACAGATTACTTATTTTCATCTATTAACAGAAACATAAAATGGACAGAAAAATATTCTAGAAGCTTAGAATCTAATTAAATCTAGTTATAATAACAAAAAAGAAATCTTGAATGTATTGTTAATTATTGTTGATAGTATTAATGGCCAGAAATTAAATTAGGATAACTATACACTAGCCAAACTCGATGTGTGAACCAAATGTTTGTGAACCAACCACGTCACAAAAATCTAAGACTACCTGATGGGTGCCCATAGTAATTGTAAGCATTTATTGAAGGAAGGATCTCAAATCGATAATTAGTCTAAATTGCATATAAAAAGACGCGGCAACCGAGTCAATTTCAGGATAAGTATGAACGGTTTATTTAAAAATTCCACATCGAGTTCAGCTACAGTATAGGTATAAAATATTTTGATTGAACTGGTTTTTTCATAGGAGTATCTCTGGAAAAATGAAGATTTAGAGCCAACTTCGCGATTTTTTTGTATCGAAGTTTAGTGAATCGTGTTTTAGCTCCCATAAAGTACTAACTAGAATCCAAAACTTTAGATGCTCATCAAAAAAATATTAAAAATTATATGATTTCTTGCCTTAAAATTGATTTTTCGGACAGTCAAAACGTGGGTTTTGGGACTCACTTCACCTTAAGTCATTTTAGTATACTGCACAGTCTTCGAGATACACGCCCAATTTATCGAGAGTGGGATATGAGCCAACCCCCGCATATCACCAATTTGTGCCAAGTGCTAGAAACGACCTAAGACACTTTATATATTGTTTTTTACATACTTTAAAAGTGCGTTGATTCTGGTCAGAAAGTACGAGCCGTCATACTAATCTGTTTGCAGAAGATTTCAGTTGAGTTTTGTCTTGTATCTAGCCTAACGCTATGTCATATAAACATAAGTATTAAACGAGTGTGAGCACCAATACATACCAACGCTGGTTTAGTGGTGCAATACTAGCTAAAATATGTATGTATACTTTTATATATAAATAAATATTCTATTCTATTCTATCTGCTTTTAAGGCGAGCTGGTCTTGGTGTAGACCCCCAGGCGTCAAGACCACAAGTTTGTATCGTACCAAGTCATTTCGTTACACCTTTTACTGGCAAGGCCGCAAGTTATAGTATTGTATCACTATACCTAATATAGAATCTCACTGGATATAAACATTGTGGTGGATATGAGCCACCCCCGCATATCTACTTGTAAGGCGAGCTAGTCTTGGTGTAGAACCCCACGTGCCAAGGTACTTCGTTAAACCTTTTACTCACTAGGCCACAAGCTAGTATTGTATCACTATCTATATCTATTATAGAATCTCTCACCGGATATAACGATAGTGTATATCGTCATATTACCTTAAGCTTCCAATTTATTTAGATAGGTAGATGGTTTATTTGGAATTGTAGTACATTATCATAGGTACGTATTTTTAGGTAGGTACAACACACAAAAAATATCAAAAAGAAGAAAGAAACATCAATTATTACAAAAGTACACTCATGAATACAAACTAAAATTTAAACTTAGAACCCAAATATGTAAGAGTAGGCACCTACCTACACGTGGACAGGTCAAAAGGTAGCTATGTCAGTGCTGCCTAGAGATGAGTCCGGTATTCAATAACTAACGCAGTACCTGTTAGCATGGTCCTAAAATATCTAACGCTATTGTAAAATCCGCATACCGCTAGGGAATAACTGTGCAAAGCGAGTATCGCGCCTAAAAAAAAACCTAACCTAACTAACCGACCGTGAGCCATAACTACCCAATGATTCAATACCATTACTTACCTAACTATCATCTACGCATAGGTACTAGCGGACCGTTCAACCGTAAAGTTATGTAGCTGCAACAAGAATTTGGTATTTCTAACCAAATCGGTTAGAAATATATTGGGTAGAAAACAGGACAGGTATTGTAACGTTATTGGGTACCAGTTGGTACTAGCGGTATTGAAACAAAATACCCAACTAATAACCGGTAGCCAAAATATCCAATAACACCCATCCTTAGTGCTGCCGAGGTGAGCCAAAATGGAACAGTCTCAGCTTCTAGCTAATGTAGCAAATCATTCCATGTGACATGACAACCTGTAGAATCTCTTACCCGATATAGCGATAGTGTTGGATATGAGCGAGCCCCCGCATATCTGCTTGTAAGGCGAGCTGGTCTTGGTGTAGACCCCCACGTGCCAAGGTACTTCTCCTTGCAAGGACCTGTTTCCGCCCACGACTAGGGTTTGGCCCGCGGGGGTTACCTTGCCGCATTCTGGAAGGAGTAAGAATAGATTTAAATATTCTATTATCTATTTTTATTTATTTCAGCTACTTCCATAGTATTATGTCTTATGGCATATTACTGTGGGGGACCGCTGCAGATATTAACACCGTATTTGTGCTGCAGAAGAGGGTTGTTCGTGCAATCTATAACCTATAACATGGGTCCTAGAGAATCCCGGCGTGATAAATTCAAAGAAATAAATATAATATGACAGTAGCATGTCAATATATTTATGAAAACTTGTTGTACACTCATAGAAATATCGAAATACTAGAAATAAGAATAAACTCGCTTTGCCCAAAACTATGCTACACAAGATTAATGTATCTAAGGGCAATGTATGTATACGCTCTACAACAAAACTCATAGCGCGTTGCAAAAATTTTCAATAAATAAATTCAAACAAATCCTTATGGCTTATTACAAAAGAGACTATTTCGAAGATAAAAAAGCTTGGGACGGATTTTGCTCCAACTAGAAAAATACCTAACAGGGTAAAGGTTTCTTCGTCGCTTCTTTAGCCTACATACCGAAGCGACCGAAAACAAGATATCATTTTATTTCCATGTCAGTGTTTAATTTTAACAATTTGGGCTTTTTTAAGTGTACACTTATTTGAATGAAAATAAAGAATTTTTGAATTTTGACTTTTATCATTTTTAAAGGGCAAGGCAAAGGTAATTAGTGTTTCATCATCATCGTCATGAGCCCATACACGTCCACAGCTGGACATAGGCCTCCCCCGTACGATGACGCCACCAATAGCGGTCCTGAGCCGTCTTCATCCATCGACTCCCTACGACCGCTACGATGTCGTCGGTCCATCGAGTGGATGGTCTCCCATGTAGGGGGGGTTGCCATAATCACCACGCTTGGCAGGCGGATTGGTGATCGCAGTGTTGGTGTTTAAAAATACTCAGAAGAAAGCTGCTGCCCTTCCTCCTGTAGGTTCCTTTAGTCGGCTCTTACGACATCCATGGGTTGAGTTGGAGGGGTCGATATTCGTACGCCCAGGACCCACGGCCAAAAATTTATATATAGTTCAGTTTACATTAGTAAAAATTACCTGGTTTACACTTAGCAACATAATCCCAGCTTCCATCATCATTGCATCTCATAAACGTCAGCGTGCTAGTGGAGTAGTAGTGCGGCTCTCGACATCGCGGACTGACGAGCGTCCCGGCTGGCTCGTGCGCGGCGCAGGTTCGACTCCCGACCACGGCGCCCGGGACTAGACAGCGGTATTCCACGGACGGGTGAGTGGGTAGGGGGCACATACCTATTAGGAAGTAGAGAAATTCAAAAGGTGTAAAAATCAGGTCAGACAACGAAAGCTATTATTGTGACGGCAATCAACAAAACTTTCGTCTACAAATAGTTCAAATACTTATATGACTATACAAAGAAAATAACAGAATTAAAGAAACTTCGAATTAAATTTGTTATCCTTTCTATCTATAATTTTTTTTTTAATAGAATAATCTTTTTTTTTTTATTTACATTTTGTTTAAATTTTCTTTTTTAATTTTGTTCAAAAGTTAAAAACTGTTTGAAAGAAAATGGTCGCCGAGCGATTGTGCCATGTTATTTTTGTAACAGCTCTGGTCCAAAGGCGCCCTAGCATATTAATACCCCATACTACAATATTTTCTCCCTAAAAATTGCGACATACGTAATGTAAATATGTACTAGAAATAAAAATAATCTCACTTTGCCCAAAACTAGGCTACACAAGATTATTGTAGGTATCTTTTAAAGGGCAATGTATCCACTACAAAACTCCAAGTAAAAAAGTATCAACAAATAAATTCAAACAAATTGTCAAACATATCCTTTGTAAAAAGGCTTATTACAAAATATCTTTACATTTAGAGGATAAAAAAGCTTGGGACTAGTTTTGCTCCAACTCGAAAACTAACAACCTAACAAGGTAAAGGTTTCTTGTTCGCTTCTTTACTTTACCTTAAAAAGATTGAAATGAACAAAAAAATCAAAGTGATCACTATATTTCCCAGTAAGGAATATACTCTCTGACTTTCCCAGTTTTACTTATGTAATTTTAATTGTGTGACGTGTCCTGTAAGGTCTCAAGGAAATAAAGCACTTTGAGTTTTGAGTTTTACTTGACAAGTAGGGAAAGCATCCGGCCAGAATCCAATCTAGCAGTTAACCGTTGCAGAACTGACTACGACGTAACCCCAGCTTACACACAGAGTCACGAGCATAAAGTCTTAGCTTGACAGATTTTGTCCATGGAGATTTGCAAGATAAGGTTGGAAAAAGAGGTTGTTATCAAGAGTCCCATTTGACAGCGCAAAGAGTCTCTTATGGTCAGTCTATTCCTAATTACCCCTTATAATCTTTTACCAATACTTACGTTGACAAGTAGGAAAAGCATCCGGCCAGAAGCCATTGTAGCAGTTAACCGTTGCAGAGCCGACCACGCCGTAACCCTTTGCACAGTTCAGACTCAGAGTCACGAGCGTGAAGTCTTCACGCGATGGTACGTTGGCGGAGGACGTGTTAGTTGAGTACGTCCCGTGTTCGGGGTGCGCGGGGATAATGCAGTTGCCGATCTGTTTACTGCGAAAATGAAATGCATGTTCACGCATATAGTAGCTAATCAGTTTTTTTTATCACGATAGTCAAGCTTTTCGTGTGGCCGAAGGTGCAGGACGCTTTCCCAGAAGGATAGCTTGGTTTTTTAAATTTTGCACGATCATAATTTGTCTTATCAAGTGACGTGACGTCACAGATTTGTCAAAACAGAGTAATAAAAAACAAAAGTGGATCGCACCAGCTCACAGTAATCAAGCTAGATCTCATTGTTTTTTTTTTAAGTCAATAGACCTTCATTTGGCCACAATCTCATCTCATGGAAAGTGACTATGTGGGCGACGGTGTATCACGAAGGTCTAGAAGACACCTAAGTATTCACTCTTGTCTTGAAGGGACCCAGGTTGTAAAGGGCCGGAAAAACATCAGCAAGCCGGTGCTACTGGGTGCATTTTCGTGAGACGTTGGGAATACTTTTCGTGAGACGTTGCGACTGAGCACATCTCACGCGAGACGTTCGGAATGACTCGCAGGGAGCAGTATTTTGATGAAAGCATCTGCTGTCCCTCTGGTATAATTCCTTAGTCTTACGATATTGACTGGCTCATTGTTACGGTGGCCTATTTGCACAGAATTTAACGTAACTTTGGTGGTATTCCAATTGACAGAAGTTATTTATCCATGATCATCATCATATCAGCCCATACACGTCAACTGCTGGACATAGGCCTCCCCCATACGACGCCACAAATAGCGGTCCCGAGCCGCCTCCATCCATCGACTCCCTGCGCCCGCTACGATGTCGTCGGTCCATCGAGTGGATGGGTCTCCCATGTAGGGAGGGATTCGCCATAATCACCACGCTTGGCAGGCGGATTGGTGATCGCAGTATTGGTGTTGAAAAATACTCAGAAGGAAGCTGCTGCCCTTCCTCTGGTAGGTTCCCTTAGTCCCTTAGTTCCCTTATTTATCTATATAATCTAAACTACTTACGATCCATCCTCAGTCTCGTTCCAGTACTTCCTGATAAAGCTCTCATGCTTTCTAATCGAAGTAAATCCGTAGAAGGTCCCTGTAGTGCACATTTTTTCTACGTTCAACGGGCTGGACAGCACCCCACGAAGGTAGTAACGTTCGGTGCCTTGTACTGGCGCGGGGAAGGCAACGCCTATACCGCTATCACCGTTGCAGATTGACGAATTATCTGGGAGTAGAAATAATAAGGCGTGTTTTAAAAAACAATAAACCGACCTCGAATTCCCTTACTTTTACACTTATTTCAAGTTTTGCGGGATAAATACTAATCCCCTGGGGAGAAAATGATCCCGAGGGGGATCATTTTACATACAATAGTGAAAGAATTTTCAAAATCGGTCTGTAGTTGGCGGAGATATCGCGTAACATACATAAAAAAAACATAGGTACGAATTGAGAACCTCCTCCTTTTGAAGTCAGTTAAGGCGCATAGTAATGCGACACTAGCGCCACTCTTTAGTTTTTCTTGTATTATCGTTATGGAAAAGAATTATCAAAAGTTCTCACCGCCAATTGATAATACCCATTATAAACAATTTTTTGATACTTCTGTAATAGTTTAAGATTCCTCACTATTATTATATATGCGGAAGTGTGTTGATTTGTCCTTCCTTCACGCCCTAACTAAGCAACAAACCAACTTGATTTTTGGTATAGAGTTAGTTTAAAGAATGGAGAGTAACATAGGCTACTTGGTCCTGGTAAAACATGAAATTCCCATTCCCACGGGAAAAAGATCTTTTTATCCCCTAGAAATGTGAAATTCGAATTTAACGCGGATAAAACCATGGGGAACAGTTAGTATATAATATGTGTCTGTGTGCGTCATTATCCTCATGTCATTATCATAACATCATATGTTTTATGTCAAAGGTAGGTAACCATGATATAACCTGACGTAGTGGAGATCTTTAAGAGGTCGTTGACAGACACAAGTCACCTGCCACAGACAAAAGTCACCTGCCACAGACAAAAGTCACCTACCATTCTTAGCAGCCACACAGATCTTGTCAGCAATAGCCAGTGTAAACTACTTGTTGCTCGCGTAGAACTGATTGGTGGCCTCGTCAGCTATACAGTCGTACACACTGACGTAGTGGAGATCTTTAAGTGGTCGTTGACAGACACAAGTCACCTTCCATAGACACAAGTCACCTGCCACAGACAAAAGTCACCTGCCACAGACAAAAGTCACCTGTCACAGACAAAAGTCACCTACCATTCTTAGTAGCCACACAGATCTTGTCAGCAATAGCCAGTGTAAACAACTTGCTGCTCGCGTAGAACTGATTGGTGGCCTCGTCAGCTATACAATCGTACACACTGACGTAGTGGAGGTCTTTCACGAAGAGATCATTGTCGAGGTTCGCTGCGGGACGGCCCCAGCCTGCGGCCTGGAAGGAATAAAATAAATAAATATTGTATTTTATTGTACGATGCCGCGGCAGATTTGGCCGAGGATCTCTACAGGTGAAAATAGGCAGGGCTCGACAGAGGCAACGTATTTGCTCCCCTCGGAGTCGAAGCCCTCCGTCCGAGGTCCGTGGGGTACAGGCTCTCCGGGTTTTCATAGAAAAGCGTCACTCAAGCATCGATAGCTGAGCAAACTTTCATAATACGGAAATAAAATTACACAGCCACAATAAAAAAAATTGGTTGTGCAACGAATCTGGGGGCCTACTCGGAAAAGGAAAATCGAAGTTTCTTTTTAGTTTTCATGCAAAACCAACTCTTATGTCCCTTACATAAGATTAGCGTTTGCACGAAAAATTATCAGAAACTTCGATTTCGTTTTTACGAGTACGGACCCTGACTATACTTTTCCGACGTATTTTGATCTGCTGAATCGATATTTTAAGTCGAAATTAAGATCCGGTGTAACTACAATTTTTTGGTAACTTCAAAAATCTACGATGAAAAATTATGTCAATACAAACGCGTCTACTAGATCGCTTTGGGAGGGTCCGCTGGCTTTATTATACTTATACATTTTTACCCAAATTTTTAAAACGCCAATAGGTACCTTACCTACGTTTCAAACTCTTCGTTAATGTTCAAAAATGGTAGGTACCATCTTATCTTCAGCATTCTAGCATCTTAATTTTGACTTCGAAAATCTATTCAGCAGCTCAAAATACATCGGAAAAGTATTGGATATTGAAAGGGAGCGCAGAGCGCTGGCAGTTCGGGGTAACATGCTTGCACGCAGGTTCGCTCGCTGCTCGAAAGAAGTGAAAATCACTCTGTTTAAGGTTTACTGCCTGTCTTTCTACTCGAGCAGCCTCTGGATGAAATATACCCGGCGGGCTGCCACCTCTCTGCGAGTCCAATACAACAATATCTTTCGGATGCTGATGCGGCTGCCACGCTTTTGCAGCGCATCAGGGATGTTCGCGGAGGCTTTCATGCGACTATACGCAAGAAAGTCGCTTCCCTACGCCAGCGTGCGCGAGGCAGAAGCAACGGCATCCTGAAGATGATTGTAGCACGGGCAGACTGCCCCATTCAACATAGGTGGATGCTGATAGTGATGGGCTCCATCTGATCCAATTTTTAATTTTTATTTAAGTTTCATAATATTTAATTTATTTTGTAATATATTTTATACAATTTTAAATTTATCGTGACATTTTGTTTAATTCTTTTTATCATGATGTGTATAGTTTTAAGTTTTGTGTATTAAAATATTGTATGGATTTTTATGATCTGAAATAAATGAATAATAATAATAAATAATAATTGGCCGATTCGTCGCACAGCCGACTTTTTTTTCGAGTGGCTGTGTTATAAACATTGGGTCATCAAAAAGGGTACAGAAAGTCCTTTTCCGAGTGTTCGTCACGGACGCGCGAATCTGTGTCCGCGAATGTGACACAGTTTCGCGTGAAATTCAAATTTTAGCGGTCTTTATTACATTTTATATTTCCTGCGTTCTGCAAAGAATAAAATTTGTAGAAAAGTAGTTTTACACAAATCGTAGACATTTTCCTTTATTTGAACATGATTAAGAGAACATGACATGTGTTCAGAGAAAATGAACCTTCTTCAAAAGGAGGAAGTTCTCAATTCGTCTGTATGTTTTTTGTTGTTGTATGTTACTCAATATCTCCGCCAATTACGGACGGATTTAGAAAATTCTTTCACTATTGTATAGAAAATGATTCCGAAGGGGTTTTTTTTATCCCCAGGGGATTAGTATTTATCCCTCAAAACTTAAAATAAGTGTAAAAGTAAGGGTATTTGAAGTCGGTTTATCGTTTTTTAAAACATGCCATATTCTCAGCTATTTATATTCCTTGTAGAATGCAAAAATATTAAATCCGCTTAAATATTTGAATTTCGAGCGAATCTGTGTCATTCCGTCCGTGTTGAGGATACGAAAACGGGTTACTGAATCCTGTAGAACAGCTACCTTCCCCTTATTCCCTGCATCCAGCTGCTGTTGCTCGAAGTCATAGTCGAAGTCAAGGCAAACGGGACGGATGAACGCGTTGAAGACGAATGGTTTAGCAGCTAAGACTATAGCTATGTCATCCACAAAGTATGGGATCGCTCCGCTCCTGTAAAATCATTGGATTACCTATTGATGATGCCTCTCAGGCAAGGAATTGAAGGTAAAAAAATAATAATCTCGTGCCAACCAGTGACGTACATCACGGGTTGGCAACTACAAAAAAAATTGAATCGCGCAATTTTTTTGTAGTTTTTAATTTATTCTGCTTTGTTCAAGGAATAAATCTAGCGGAAAAGTAAGTTGGCGCAAATTGTAAACCATTTTCTATTTACTTATGAAAAAACGAACTTCGGCTCATTGGTATTTTTGGAGCATTTGAGAAAATAAACGATAAATTGACTTCAAATTCCCTTACATTTACACTTATTTTAAGTTTTACGGGATAAATACTAATTCCCTGGGGATATAAATTACCGGATATATTCAAAAAAGAGAAAAAAGACAAATTAATTGAATCAAAACGAAAACAATACCTTTTAAGTAAATTTTATTATGATTTAAATGAGTTCTTTCACGAATAATATGGCGTGTTTTAAAATACGATAAACCGACTTCAAATTCCCTTACTTTTACACTTACATATTTCAAGTTTTGCAGGATAAATACTAATCCCCCGGGGATAAGAATTTTATGGGATCGGTATAATTTCATTTTCTATACAATAGTGAAAGAATTTTCAAAATAGGTTCATAAGTAAAATATTACTTTAAAACTACCATAATAACTATATAATTAAATATAAATAGTACATCTAGAAAGGTACCATACAAGCTATGTTATTAGGTAGGTAGTTTTTAATATAGTTAATAAGTATAATACATAATAATCTAAGTTATAGATTAAGATTTTGCAATACCATAATTGACAGTAAAGATGCGCGACTGTGAATGATTTCATTCGAATTATTCGACTTGACAAGTCATTCGAACGATTCGAATGACTAGAGCAAATTAGTAACTAATTTGGTTAGTTATAGCGAGTCATTCGTTCGACTGCCTGAGTCTGTTTCGATTCAATCCCCGCAGGAGCGACGAATAATTCATTCATCACTCAAAACCATCGGTCGACTAACAAAGTCGAATCGGAGTCATAAATGTTCCATTCGGTTTGTTAGTCGAACGATCATAATCCAACCAATCCACGTCGAATAACGAATGAAATGAAGGCCGACTCGGGCAGTCGACGAATGGAACGACGCGCGATTACTAACCAAATTAGTTACTAATTTGCTCTAGTCAGTCGAATCTTTCGAATGATTTGTCAAGTCGAATAATTCGAATGAAATCATTCACAGTTCCGCATCTTTAACATGTATGATTGATGATGTTAGTACGTAGTGTAGGTATAATTATTATTGTTTTTATTTCCAACGCCACCATCTATAGTTCTTTATATACAGTCCATCCCAAGGTTGCCTAGAAGAGATCCCTAAAAGGCCGCCCTTTGTACTTCATTGATTGTCAGCATTTCCTTCTGTATTGTATTTTGTGTTTTTGTGGTACGATAGAGTTATCTATCTATATACATATCTACACACCAACAACGCTTTGGCCTTTATACGATACTAGCTGTGCCCGCGACTTCGTTTGCGTAGAATAGTGACAGTGGTTAGCATTTACATATATTATATCTAATCAGCAGCCTAAAAAATCAATTCCAATCTTTTAAAAATGACGATACTTCTATATAACCTTTCAACCCCTCTTTCAACCCATTACAACCCTTTTTTCGCATTAAAAAGTATGCCTATGTCCTTTTTCAGGCTCTAAAGTATCTGTGTAACAAATTTCATTTAAACCGGTTCATTAGTTTTGGCGCGAAAACGTGACAGACAGACAGACAGAGTTACTTTCGCATTTATAATATTAGTAAGGATTTCTGCTTGGTAAAATCAAAGCAGGTGGCAAAAATTCCGACCTGCTTTGATTAATTAGATACTTACCCTCGTTCTCCGAAGCCTGGGGCTAAATGTATATCTTTTACCTGAAACAGAATACAAACATTTCGGTACACAAACATAAACTTTTTTTTTTTTTTACTGTGTAGCTTGGTACAATATAGTATTTTAGTAAAAAAAAACTAATATGTATGTAAATAAATAAATATGGCAAATCCCCCCCCGCCTACATGGGCGACCATCCACTCGAGGGACCGACGACATCGGAGCGGTTGCAGGGAGTCGATGGATGGAGGCGGCTCGGAACCGTTATTTGTGGCGTCGTGGGGGGGAGGCCTATGTCCAGCCGTGGACGTGTATGGGCTGATGATGATGATGATGATGTAAATAAAATAACCCGAATTATCTACTCTATGCCTACGACTTTGTTGTTATTTGGTAGGTATCTCATCAGTACCAGAACCATAAATTAAGGTCTTCCGTACAAGTGAATAATATGGCGTATTTACTGTGTCTTTTCATATGGACCACCATTAAGGGTCTGAAATAAATGATTTTTGTTTTATTTTTATTCATTTATTTATTTTTATTATAAACCGACTTCAAATTCCCTTACTTTTACACCTATTTTAAGTTTTACGGGATAAATGCCGGAATACCTATGTAATGGAATACCTATGTAAGTTTAGTGACAATGCAATGTCATGGTACCATCGAGCTGGTCTGATGATCGAAACCGAAGGTGGCCATAGTAACACCTAACCATGTCGAGTTTGGGTTCGTTGGATTTGTCTTCCCAAGCACTGTGGTCCTAGATGATTATAAAAGCTTGTATTTAAAAGGCTTAAAAAAATGAAAAAAAAAACACAGTCACAACTCACAGTGAAGACAACTCAAATCAAGTTCCAAATAAGTATACGTAAGTACACCAATATTAGCTGCTGGCTTTCCTGGAGGACATCGGGTGGTTAGACTAGCAGCCCCCACCCGACACGCAAAAAGGGCCCACCTGTGGCCTAGTTGCGGAAAATAGTCCAGAAACAAGTAACAAGTCAGTAACAAGTACACCAATATTATTAGGAAGAGCATGGCTTTCTGCCGTAAACCGTAAAACAGTTTTTAACCGACTTCAAAAAGAGCAGGTTCTCAATTCGTCTGTGTGTTGTTTTTTTTGTATGTATGTTACGCGATATCTACGCCAATTATGGACTGATTTTGAAAATTCATTCACTATTGTATAGAAAATGATCCCGAAGGGGTCCCATAAAATTCTTATCCCCAGGGGATTAGTACTTATCCCGGAAAACTTAAAATAAGTGTAAAAGTAATGGAATTTGAAGTCGGTTTATCGTATTTTAAAACACGCCCATATTATTCGTTAAAGAACTCATTTAAATCATAATAAAATTTACCTAAAAGGTATTGTTTTAGTTTTGATTCAATTAATTTCTTTTTCCTCATCTTTGAGTATATCCGGTAATTTATTTTTCAGGTGAAAGCGATCCACCTACCCTCCCGGTACCAGGAGGTCAATTCTGATATATATCTACTCGATAAATATGGCAAGAACTATCAAAATATCGAGTGATAAACAAGCGTATTTTTAAAATCTGCAATTCGATATTAATGAGGGTTTTTCTTTGATGAGTTGCTCGTTATGTCGCACTGGAATGCAGTTTTTGACGGTACTCGATATCACATGATACTTTTATCCCGTGATAATATCACTCGATAAAGTATCACGTGATACGTAGAATTGGCCCCCAGGGCGCAGACGCTAGTTTCCAGGACGACATCGCAGTGCTGATAGCGGCGGCCCCCTTCGAGTACAGATCGCACGTGAGGCCGGTCTGCCTCAGCTTCGACCAGAACTTCGATAGGCTTCAGCTTCAAAGCATTTACATTGGGAACGTGGTTTAATACCAACGTAGATTTTTTTATATTATTTTTTTGAGATAATGATTTTTTGTTAAAGAAGTCGATTCTTACATCAGATTTCTGCGTGCTGGAGTCTGTCGGTTCCCTCCACGTTCTGGTAATTTTGCCTGCAACCAGCACCTTAGACTCCGCTGGCTCATGTCTGTTTACAGGCTTGTAGTTGGTCCAGAGGAAGTGAGCCGCTGGAACAGAATCCTACTAATATTATAAATGTCAAAGTTTGTATGGCTGGATGTATGGATATTTGTTACTCTTTCATGCAAAAAATACTGAACCGATTAGGCTGAAATTTGGTATATATATAGTAACTATACCCAGTTTGGGACCTGGAATAACATATAGGCTATTTTTTCTCCCGATAAAATGCGTGCGAAGGCGCAGGCAGCAGCTAGTCTCACATAAATAAATAATGTTGGACAATCCACACAGCATCTTAAAGCCCCAAGCTAAGCAGAGCTTGTGTTATGGGTACTAGATGACTGATATACACAAATCATTATAACATTTTTACTATACATAGAAAATACACAAAACCTCCGTAACAAATATTAAAATTTGCAGATCGCAGAACAAACATTTGTCCCAAGGCGGGAATCGAATCCGCAACCTCCTGCGTCGCAGGCGGACCTTCATATATAAATTTATATGTAATTCCTATACAAAATTGAAAAGTAAAATAATACAGATATACCTAGTATCTACTCACACCCGAATACTCAAAATTCGCCATGTTCTAAGAACCAGCGATCGCCAGACCCTCGTCATTTTACAAAAGCTAAGAGTCTATCAGAGTATACCCCCAACATTATGCAGGTAGGAACGATCCCCGATTATGAAGTTTGGATCATAGTGGCTATGGCAGATATCGGCTACCAAAGTTGCAAAATTTGCAGCAAAAATTCGTTATAGGTAGTATAAAGGTCTAGTTTTTGATATTTTCTTTGGGATCAGTGGCGGATTTACACATTTGCCGCCAGTAGGCTATTCAAATTTTGCCTATTATTATCTATAATTCGATACCGGATACCCGAATCTAATTCACAATCATATTTATTTTAAAAGAAGTTGTCGATGAAATTTTTGTCCTTACTAAGGATGGAATCAGCTTTTTCCCGTTATTAGTATGATTTTATTGTGAACTAGGGGACCAACGTCTCAGTTTCTAGATTATGTTTAAATCTCACGCTTTAGTGAAGATTACACTGGACCTAATAACATTTAGGTATTCATTAACATTCATTTCTATTTCTCTAAGTCGATAAATTTTTGGCCCAAATTTGCCGCCCCCTAAAATGTGCCGCCCTAGGCTCCAGCCTACTCAGCCTGCTGGTAAATCCGCCACTGTTTGGGATAGTATAAGAAATCAAGTACTTCCACTGCCAGACACTTTCCATAGTCGCTTTGGCCTGCCAGACAACTTAAACATTCAAAAAATTAAGGTGAACTTCCGTCATTTTATAAAAGCCGAATTTTATTTAAGTATGTTACTTGGGGAACAACCAAAACGTGTTTTCCAGAACGCCAGACACTTGGCATTGTGGCTTTGCCCTGCCAGACACTTTGAAATTCTAGCGTAGGTACTAGAGCTAGGTCATAAATCTTAAATTCTTTATGATACAAAGCTCAATTTTCTGTATTTCCCTCAGGACAGTAATAGAAATCAAGTACTTACTTCTATTGCCCGACACTACATTGTAGCTTTTCCCTGCCAGACGATTTTAAACTTGATATAATTTAAGTGAACTATCGTCATAGTATGAAAGCTCCATTTTATATACATATGTTACTTGGGTAAGTACCAAAAGGTGTTTCCTAGATTGCCAGACACTTTCTATTGTCCCTAAGCACTGCCAGAAACATTGAAATTCTACAGTAGGTGTTAGATTAAAAGTATCAAGCTCAATTTTTATGTATTTTCTTTGGATTGTATACAAATTTAAGTACTTTAAGTGCCAGACACTTTTCATAGCGCCTTTCCCCCTGCCAGACACTTTCAAATTCTGCAGTAGGCTCCATTTTTCTGGACACGACGAATTGCCCATAGAGAATAAGCTAGATTAGGAATTTTTGACATATTTTTGTACCTACATAGTTTTGTTGAGGTTAGGTTTAGACAAAGGTAGGTGTAGAATAGATATAATTTTATTTCTAGACCAAGTAGGCCTAAATAAAGTTACAAAATAAAGTGAAAAACCCACCCTACCGAAGTGAAAATCAAAGCAAGGAACGTTCGAAAAAGACACCATCCTCTGCACGTTATAGCTTTGTGAAAGGTAGGGGGGGTTGATGTGTACCGATATATTTTATCGAAATAAATTCAGAATATGAAAAATAAGCTCATAATAAGAAACATAAGCTAAAAAAAAGAATATTTTGAAAAAAGTAGTTTTATTACAAAGATCCCGAATCTATACTTATAATAAAACTGTAACAGGTCCAATTCTGTAGCTTGAAGATATTATCGATACTTATGCCAAAAATGTAATTTTTTCCATCATGTCTGTCTGTCTATATCTTGGCCGCGCATAGCTCAGAAACTACTGAATGTATTGAAATGAAACTTGGTAGGATTTGAGTTCATACTACGAGGAAGGACATAGGATACTTTTTATCCCGGATTTCAATAGGGTTCCCTTGGGAAAGGGGATGAAAGTAAAATTTGTTGGCTGCGCATAGCGCCGAAACTCCTGAATGTATTCACATGAAACTTGGCAAGATTTGAGTTCATACTACGAGAAAGGACATACGATACCTACTTTTTATTCCGGATTTCAATAGGGTTCCCTTGGGAGATAGGATGAATCTAAAATTTTTTGGCTGCGCGTAGCGCCGAAACTACAAAATGTATTCAAATGAAACTTGGCAGGATTTGAGTTCATACTACGAGGAAGGACACAGGATACTTTTCTTCCCGGATTTCAATAGGGTTCCCTTGGGAGAGGGGATGAAAGTAAAATTTTTTGGATGCGCGTAGCGCCGAAACTACTGCAGGTATTCAAATGAAACTTAGCATGATTTAAGTTCATGTTACAAGAAAGGGCATAAAATACTTTTTATCCCGGAATTCAGAAGGGTTCCCTTGGGAGAGAGGATGGAAGTGAAATTTAACGCGTTGCAGGATGGCGCGCGGGGCAAGGGCGGTAGAGAGCGATAGCCCCCCACTATGGGGGGCACTGGCAGTGGGGCCCCAGGCAGTGGGGCCCCTGAAGTGGGGACCCCACCAGTGGGGCCCCTCCGCTCCCGGACCCTCCCAGTAGCCCCCCGCAGTGGGACCTCAGTAGCCTCCACTGTGGGGGGCACCGGCAGTAAGGCCCTGGAAGTGGGAGCCGCCGGCAGATGGCCCCCCGAAGTGGGCCCCTTACATTGCCCCGCTGTGGTACCCACTCATTAGCCCCCCACTGTGGAGGCACCGGCAGTGGGGCTCGCGGCAGAGGGCCCCCCACATTTCCCCGCAGTGGGACCCCCAGTAGCCCTCCGCAGTACCCCCCGCAGTGGGACCCACTCAGTAGGCTTCCACAGTGGAGGGCACCGGCAGTGGAGGGCACCGGCAGTGGGGGCCCCCGGCAGTTTGCCCCCGCAGTGGCCCCCCCACATTGCCCCGCAGTGGGACGCCCAGTAGCCCCCGTAGTGGCACCCCTGCAGTAGGGTAAAATTTCTTGGCTGTCCATAGCGCTGAAACTACAGAATGTATTCAAATTAAACTTGGCATGATTTAAGTTCATACTACGAGGAAGGTCATGTAATACTTTGTATCCTGGAATTCGTTAAGGCTCCCTTGGGAGTGGGGATGGAAGTAACATTTCTCGGCCTAGAATAGCGCAAAAACTACTGAATGGATTCGAATGATACTTAGCATGATTTGAGTTCATACTACGAGGAAGGACATAAAACACGAGTCCATACCCCAAAGCCAACAAAATGAACACAAAATTGTTATTAGTGCCGATAAACGACCTACTGGACAGCATCCGGTTGGTACACAGCTCTCGCTACCAATGATGTTGCCGTCGTCCTGATAGATCAGCATTGTGACGGGCGGGACATTGTGCTGCGTACCCGGGATAACCGCTTGCAACGCATTAGCGAAACGCACCAGGCATTTGATGCTCATCAGTCTCTACTCGCTTATATACCTATTGTCGTGGCGAAGACGGATACAACTTTGATCTTCGACATGTGAATCCTAAAACTGACGAGACTGGACACTAAAAAAGTTTCCGCAATGCAATTCTACGCCTAGATACATTTTACCAATAAGAGAAGGTCGTATTGCTCACCTGCAAAGGTTTCGAGGTTTGTTCAACCGTTTTCTGGTGGACACTTACACCAAAATTAAAACGGAGCGTTTGGTATACATCAGAACACAACAAATGAGAGAAGACTGCGCGCTGAGAATTGTGTAGATCTGCGAGACGCCATGAATCAAGATATAAATTGTGAAGATTTAGGACGACTGGTGATTCTTCCTTCCAGTTTTAAAACTGGACAATAGATGTGTAGTGCCCTATTCTCCAGTAGGTACTATCAAAAGCTTTTGAAGCGCATAATATACCTAGGTAAATGTGGAGCTGTGTGATGTCCAGTCAATAAAATCTAGGTACATATATGTAAATTGTAAATCTACACTATATTACATTAATAAAAATAAGTAAGGTTTGTGTGGTTGTAGGGGGTAATCTCTGAATCTACTGAGCCAATTATGAAAATTCTTTTACCTATCGAAAACCACGTTATTTGCGAGTGTTATAGGCTTTATGTTAACAACTTAAAATGTTTACCGCCCAACGAAGTGGGCACGGGTCAGCTAGTAAGAAGATAAAATTCAATACAGCGGCACGTCATTTTGGCTTCACTTCGTCCATCTTAACTGCTTTTAAGTTTTCGTTATTATCTCTATAAACCAATGCAGATGCTCTTACTATCTCTTACTATAAAACAATGCAGAACGGTCTCGGACCATTTCTTCGGTTTAAAGAATTTTATTCTCATTAAAAACTTAACAGTTTACTTGTAATGAGACTACTTAAGGTTACTTATTTCTAATTTGTTTAGCTAGCGCCCAAGCATTATTATTACAATTTTAACATTTACTAACGCAAAGATGTCATGCGAGCTTAATGAGCTTTAACTTTGATAAGTAAATAAAAATATGATACGAGCGCAAGTAATTAAATAATAAATCTCCAACCATTCTTGTGTCCGTCTAGTTAGCAGCCCCGCCATGGAATTTGGTGATTTCAACTATGCCAATAAATAGACCCTCCCGGTGCCATAAGTAAAATAAATAGTGCCCCAGTATTTTAGATATTTAGGTGTTTCACTGTGGCTGCTATCTTGACGTCTTAGCAGCCCCGCTTATTCCGACGAAACCGTAGCGAAATATGAATCATGAACTATGCCAATAAACTGTTCTCTACGGTATCTAGTTCTCCTGCAAGAGCCAAATATCTCTTTAAACCACAGGGGGTCTACATATTTATACACTTAACAAACAATTTGAAACAAAAAAGAAATGTGACAATTGGCGGTCTTATCGCTCACGATCGATCTCTACCAGACAACCTTGGATGGATAGGATCGTTGGATTGAATACGGGGATCTGTGCGCATTATTTTAAGAAGCTAATACAAATTACAAGACTAATCAATACAAATTACAAAACTCTAATCATTTACAAATCTTACATACGAATACCTAGATAAATAACCAAAATACATAAATACATAAACTTATCCATACATACTTATATATATATATATATAAGATACTAAGATGCTATAGATACTTGTATGAGGTGACCGATACATTTCTTGACCAGTTTGACCACTCTGCTTAGCCACTCGCAACAAGCGCCAACGTATTGTGTAGTTAAGCAATTGGAATGGTTGCAAAACTACCTACATACATGTCTGAATTATAGTTGTAAAACGCAGATATTACAAAAAACAGGATTTTATACGGGAATCTAACAGCAACCTGCTGCGTTTCAAGCATATCTTCGCCCGCTACGCTACAGAGATTTCTGAAGGTACATAGAAGACTTCTCTTCACCTGCTACTGATTTGAGCACGAAAAAGCGCGGCAAATTAAAATATGAGTATGATTGCCCCAAGTATAAAACAAATCTACACATACAAACCTGCTGTCTCATTCAAAAAATCATAAATCTTATATATAACATTTCCATGTCACAATGTTAGTGACCGTACTCCTCCGAAACGGCTTTACCGATTTTTGCCAAATTTTATATGCGTATTTAGTAGGTCTGAGAATCGGCTACTATCTATTTTCCATACCCCTAAGTGATAAGGGTTGAAGGCAAAACAACGTTTGGCGGGTCAGCTAGTGTTTTATAGATATTGGTTACAGAGAATGTATGTGACATTGCAGGCAAATGGGTTCTCTCTAACCTGTGGGACGTCTCATGTGTTAACTAAGTTATATTTACGATTAAATTTTATCTGATACATTGCAGGCAAATGGTTTTTCAAATTTGTGAGTTCTCATATGTCGAAGTAAACTATGTTTTAGAGTAAATTGTTTATCACATACATTGCAGGCAAATGGCTTCTCACTTGTGTGAGTTATCATATGTTGAACTAAATGTCGTTTTAGACTACATCGTTTATCACATTTATTGCAGGCAAATGGCTTCTCACCTGTGTGAGTTCTCATATGTTTAACCAAATAAGATTTTAGATTAAATTGCTTATCACATATATTGCAGGCAAATGGCTTCTCATCTGTATGAATTCTTATATGTTGCATTAAATTAGGTTTTACATTAAATTGTTTATCACATATATTGCAGGAAAATGGCTTCTCACCTGTGTGAGTTCTCATATGTTGAACTAAATTAGGTTTTACATTAAATTTTTTATCACATACATGGCAGGAAAATGGCTTCTCACCTGTGTGAGTTCTCAAATGTATAACTAATGAATATTTTCGATTAAATAGTTTATCACATATATTGCAGGCAAATATATTTTCTTCACTGTGAGTTCTTATATGGAGATTTAAAGCAAATTTAGTAGTAAACACTTTATCACATACATGGCAGGCCAATTTTTGTATTTGTTGATTGTGAATTATTGTATCTTCAATCTTACTAGTTGCTTCAGTATGCTTCCTACTAGAGGAATATTGCTTTCTTGTATGTTGGTGATGTAAATTTCTTTTATGTGAAATGAGTTTGCTTTTTATGTAAAATATTTTATCGCAGTTATTGCAACAAAATGGCATTTTTGAGTCATCTGGTTTGGTTTGCTCAACATGAATGTCATAAAGAAGTTCTCCCGCATCCTGCCCTTTATCACCATTATCTTCTTCCAATGTTGATTGAACTTTGGTACAGTCTTGAACCACCAATGTATCTGGTGCTGTGGTCACCTCATCTTTTATATCATTACTAGGTAGTGGTTCATGTTTGAAGGTCATTTGTGAACCTGCATCCACCTCATCTTCTATATTAATACTAGGTAGTGGTTCATGTTTGAAGGTCATTTGTGAACCTGCATCCACCTCATCTTCTATATTAATACTAGGTAGTGGTTCATGTTCGAAGGTCATTTGTGAACCTGCATTCACCTCATCTTCTATATTAATACTAGGTAGTGATTCATGTTTGAAGGTCATTTGTGAACCTGCATTCACCTCATCTTCTATATTAATACTAGGTAGTGGTTCATGTTTGAAGGTCATTTGTGAACCTGCATTCACCTCATCTTCTATATTAATACTAGGTAGTGATTCATGTTTGAAGGTCATTTGTGAACCTGCATTCACCTCATCTTCTATATTAATACTAGGTAGTGATTCATGTTTGAAGGTCATTTGTGAACCTGCATTCACCTCATCTTCTATATTAATACTAGGTAGTGGTTCATGTTTGAAGGTCATTTGTGAAACTGCATTCACCTCATCTTCTATATTAATACTAGGTAGTGGTTCATGTTTGAAGGTCATTTGTGAACCTGCATTCACCTCATCTTCTATATTAATACTAGGTAGTGGTTCATGTTTGAAGGTCATTTGTGAACCTGCATTCACCTCATCTTCTATATTAATACTAGGTAGTGGTTCATGTTTGAAGGTCATTTGTGAACCTGCATTCACCTCATCTTCTATATTAATACTAGGTAGTGGTTCATGTTTGAAGGTCATTTGTGAACCTGCATTCACCTCATCTTCTATATTAATACTAGGTAGTGGTTCATGTTTGAAGGTCATTTGTGAACCTGCATTCACCTCATCTTCTATATTAATACTAGGTAGTGGTTCATGTTTGAAGGTCATTTGTGAACCTGCATTCACCTCATCTTCTATATTAATACTAGGTAGTGGTTCATGTTTGAAGGTCATTTGTGAACCTGCATTCACCTCATCTTCTATATTAATACTAGGTAGTGATTCATGTTTGAAGGTCATTTGTGAACCTGCATTCACCTCATCTTCTATATTAATACTAGGTAGTGGTTCATGTTTGAAGGTCATTTGTGAAACTGCATTCACCTCATCTTCTATATTAATACTAGGTAGTGGTTCATGTTTGAAGGTCATTTGTGAACCTGCATTCACCTCATCTTCTATATTAATACTAGGTAGTGATTCATGTTTGAAGGTCATTTGTGAACCTGCATTCACCTCATCTTCTATATTAATACTAGGTAGTGGTTCATGTTTGAAGGTCATTTGTGAACCTGCATTCACCTCATCTTCTATATTAATACTAGGTAGTGGTTCATGTTTGAAGGTCATTTGTGAACCTGCATTCACCTCATCTTCTATATTAATACTAGGTAGTGGTTCATGTTTGAAGGTCATTTGTGAAACTGCATTCACCTCATCTTCTATATCATTACTAGGGAGTGGTTCATGTTTGAAGTTCATTTGTGAACCTGCATTAGTGGCATTATCATCAATGATAATAAACTGCATTGTGGTCACAGATAAGTGTTGTTTCATGTTTAGGTTGACCTTAGTCATACATTCACGAGTTACCTGAAATATGTTTTTTATAAATAATTAATAAATAACTTTATTTTATTTCAGTTAGTAATATATACCTACTTAATACACATAATACCTACTTAATACATATACATAAACTTACATACACATAAAAATAAAGTTGTATGAATAGTTACAACGTTAAGTATATCAGTCATCTAGCACCCATAACACAAGCTCTGCTCGGGGCTAGATAATGTGTGTGTCGCTTCTTTACTTTAGTCTACATACCGAAGCGACCGAAATCAAAATATCACTTTATTTCCATATCAGTGTTTAATTTTAAGAATTTGACCTTTTCTAAGTGTACATTTATTGTATTTACGGAAATAAAGAAACTTTGACTTGTTTGTCCAGGATTATTAATTTATCACTTATAAAAATGAAATTGTAACATTTGCTTGTTATACTCATGTTTTTGCTAAATGCAAATCTTCTAACAAGAAAAAGTGCAAAATTGTAACTTGAGAAGTCTTCTTGACATGTTTCCATAGATAAAAAGTATGTGAAGCCAGAGACAGAAACATGTTTATTATGCTTTCGTTGATGGTTAGTAATAATAGGTATATATTCATAACTTATATATATTGTTGTTACCTGGAGACCCTTATCATAGAGATTACTGATTAGTTTTTCAGATCTGAGAGCCATTTGAGAGAATGTGTGGCATCTCAGCAGCTTCTGGTAACAAAATGAGCATACAGCTCTTGTTCTTGCATCTTCAGAGTTGAACTGAAACACGTAATTCAAGATTTTATAAGGCAAATTATACTAACAGACTTAAGTCGCTGTTGCAAGCTCTGTGGTTGGTACCTGATGAGTATATGTTAAGATTGTGATTATTATATATTAAGTATTTATTCACATAATTTTATTTTATCTCAATTTAATTTTGTTAGACTTGACATTTTAAAAAGCCCAAATCTAACAAACTTCATTCGAATGTGGACCAATATACATCACATAACTATGTACCTAAATAATTATTAATTTACGTCAATCCTATAAAATAGGTAATCGCAAATGAGCGCATTATGGACTTACCTTGCTTTTAGTAAGATTTTCGTATAAAATCAGAAGTAGCTTGTTTTTCACGTCATACAGTCTCGTATTGCCTGCGAGGCATATTCTACACATAGGAGGCATTTTCCTGTTTCCAATCACCAGATTTTATTCAAAGCGCTAGCTAGAGCAAAGAGAGCAAAATAACACACCGCAGCAATGCAAATATGAAATGAAACTGTCTATAACCTTCTTTCGCAAGTGGAGACGTTAATAATAAAAATGAAAATTCGTTTGTTTTGTAATTTGTGCACAAAAAATAAATATTATTTTTATTACGTATGTACATACTACGAACGAATCTTACGATTTCAAAAATGGCAAATGTTATTTACCCTTTTCGAGACCCTTTTATAATGTTTTACTATCTACTTGTCATTCCAATTTGCTTCATCTTTTGCTTTGGTCAACCTGCGCATGAAAAAGCGCGGCATATTTGAAAAATATTTTGGCAGCGTTAAAGTTGTTACAACAAACAGCCGCTCGATCATGTCTGTGCAACAAACATTTGTCCAGACAGGAATCCAATAAAAAGCTCCTGCGCCGCAGGCGGAACTTCAGCCCCTACGCCACAGAGGTCGTCATCTTAAAGTAGGTAGAGGATCTTCCGGCTTTGTTATGATATGTTGGTAATGGAGAAAGACCAATACCTGTACTCAAGCCAGTCTAAAGAAATAATGTTTGTTAACAACTCACATCACAACACAAAAAAGGGATCAGGAATTTCAAAGTAAAGAACTTTCTGGTCAGCGTAATTTACCTACCTGTTATAGGTACCTCTATAAACATCTCATAAGCATAACTATACTAGCTAGAGTCTTTGTTTTCTTCTATGATAAGACAAATAAATAAAGTGTAAAGAGTGAGAAAAAATCGAATAACTTTTGGGTACGACCTGCGGCGGCCGTGCATTGTAGAGGTACTTTTTGACTCCTTTGTTAATGGCAACATGTCTGATTTGTCACTTTTCTGCCTCATAGTACCTAATGGAATGGAAGCGTGGTTATAATCTATTTTATATACAAAAATTAACCCCTATTTCTCCTGGTTCGGCTATAACTTGAGATTTCATTCATCTTTTTTTTAATGTTTCCTAATACTACGTAGAAGGATTTTACATTTAAGAAAATTGCGCAGAAGCTTATAAAATATAAGAAAACTTAACGACTACCTTTTATAAACTTTTTTAATGTAACCTTAGTTACAACTTACTTATATTAAATCGCAGACATGATACTAGCTGCGCCTAAAGTATTAAATTAACTGTTATTTTGTTTTAAATTGACAGTTTTTTATGTCAATACTACCTAACAAGTCATATTCGTATGTCAGTGCCGAAAAACCATAGACATAGATAATTCGAAAAACGAATACTACCTAAGTAAACCATCCTTCGTGGAAGTAAAGGACATTGAATTGACAGCATTCAGCAAGTAAGCAAACAATTCTAGAACAATTATCAGTAAATATGAACCATCGTGCCAGCTTTTTCACGTGCTTATAACGCCAATTTAGGTCATCAACAAAAGCTGGCACGCAGACGCTGCTTCGCCTTTCCGAAACTTACCAGTAATAACAACAGTGTTGCTGATGAGGGATCCTCCGCAACGCCAATCGAGATAGGGCTTGTTAGTGACGCGCGTGAAGATGCCAACCTGCCAGGGAAGGTTGTCGTCAGATCTCAGGGTACCGCAGTCTGGGGAACAGAGGAGATAATCCTCCTTCATATTATAAATGTCAATGTTTGTATGGATGTATGGATTTTTGTACCTCTTTCACGTAAAAACTACTGAACTAATTGGGCTAAAATTTGGTATCTACCTATGGTCATAGTTTGGGACCTGGAATAACATATAGGCTATTTTTTATATGTAAAACGCGGGCGAAGGCGCGGGCAGCAGCTAGTAAATACATTTTAAATCTGGTGTGATCCCCCTTTGTTACCTATACTATTGCAAGCCTGGAATTGTGACGTCAGCGTAGTTAATTGTCTGAAAAAACAAAAGGCAATCGTGCCAGCTTTCAAAGATTCGTCTATACCTACGTTTGAAATATCGTCTACCCTAATCATTCTATTCAAAAAACTAGCAACCCGCCCCGGTTTCACATGGGTAGTAGAGCATAACTATCTCAAAGGGATTGGGCAGCGTTTTCAATGAAAGCTCACAGGCGGTTTGACTTTTTCCGACACTTCCAATAATTATCGTTATATTTCAACCAATTTACCCAAAACCTTGAAAAATTTAATACATAAACCTTCTCCATGAATCACTGTATCGATTAGTGAAAACCGCATGAAAATCCGTTCAGTAGTTTTTAGGTTTATCGCGAACAGACAGATGGACGCAGCAGCGCAGAAGACTTTGTATTCAAGTATTTATTTTGCAATTCTAATATATACAATGTGAGGTCTTAAATATTTCAATTTGGGGCTGGAGGTATTAGGAGCCGTGTTATATAAAATAATTATATATTTTCTTTTATTAAAGTACCTATTGATAGCACTTTTGAATCATCATCATCAGCCTGTACACGTCCACTAAACATAGGCCTCCCCAAACGACGCCTCGAATAACGGTCCTCAGCCGCCTCCATCCAACGATTCCCTGCGACCGCTACGATGTCGTCAGTCCATCGAGTGGGAGGTCTTCCCACACTCCATTTCGCATTGCACTTTTGAGTACGCTTCCTTAATTACCTACCTTCCGAAAACAGGCACTCGGGTCGTATACAAATACCGAGTATAGTAATAATTAGTAAGTAAGTTAATCATTTATTTGTCACATAAAACACACACATATATACATACTTAGGTAACTAATTACAGCTTAAATTATTTTTATTTGTAGCGTAGAACGATAAGTGCAGGTAATTTTGTGTGTTGCAGTGAATAATTACCTACTCGTCAGTATTCCTCTAAAGTACTGAATAAAATTAAGGATAATTAATTATCTCGATATTTACTCGGTAAGTAAATCCTTAGTAAATAAGGAAAATCTTTCTTACCTTGAGTCAAAACTCCGACAATTCCAGAAAGAATACACAAAGCGAAAATCATTTTCAACATAATTTAAAGACAATCAGACACACAAAAAAAATAACTAAATGTTATTATGTAGTCATTTTAGTACGTTCTTAATCAGATTTAATAAATCATACACTTCACTGTTTTTCCGATCAAAAACACGATTGCAAAAAAACGTAACTGAGAAAATACAATTACTTTGACTTACAAGCAGCAAGTTTTATCACTTATATTTTTTCGGATTTTTATTTTTTTCTTATTTATTTGTATTATATATTCTTATTTATTATTCTACGATTTATTCAATATAGTAGCACGACAGCAAAAAGTACTCCTACCGGATTCAACTAGCGCTAATATTATACTAAAAAATTTAAGCAGGTATTATAAATATTAGATGCTGCTAAAACAAGTCTTGGCTCCACAAATCATATTTTTTTGACCTCAAGAATTTATCAAGCAACAGCCATGAACGTAGAGACGGAAGAATAGACCGGTTTGGTTTTATTCCAGCATGATTAATACGGTTTATCAGAATAATATTGAAAATTCGATTTGTAAGTGTGTCTATTTGTTCTTTGCCACGTTAGATCAGTTTCATAAAATTGTTCGGTAGGTACTTGTGAACTTGCACGATTAGGTAAACAAAACCAATGTGGCGCGACGGGCAAAGGTCCGCCTGCCATTCCCGCCTTAGAACAAATGTTTGTACAATCTGCAAATATTTGTCTCTGGTGTTCTGGGTATTTTCTATGAATAATAAAAAATATCTATCTACATTATGTAATATACGAGTAAGTATGTATTGTATTGAGTAGGTATATCAGTTATCTAGTACCCATAACACAAGCTCTGCTTAGCTTGGGGCTAGATGATGCTGTGTGAAGTGGCCAGCATTATTTATTTAAAATATAAGGTATTAAGAATTTGAACTCGATCAACCTGAACTTTATTAACAAAGAAAATAACAATCAAATAATAAAAAGAAATTAAACTAGTATTTACAATTGAAACAATTGAGCTAACTGCAGACTGTTGCAAACAATCTACAGATAGCTCAACTGATCCATATCAATACCAGTCGGAAGCGTCCCCAAGACGCTGGCTGCATTGCCGAGCTGTATGGCAATGCTAATGCGCTGCGCCAGATACTCACCAGCTCTCGGGTCACGCGTCGCTTCGACCAGGCGCTCAGATCTGAACTTAGTTTTGTTGATCTTCGTTTTCGCAGCAAACTGTGAAATTGGACCTAAATATGGTGGCTGCAGGTATACTCAGGAGGTCTACCTTAAAAAACTAACGAAATTGACGAATGGCGTCGATTGCTCGAAACAAAGGACGGCTGAACCATCATTTCGATGACTAAACACTGTATCTGAGTACAGGCAAATAAAATGAACGAAGTCGCCTGTGTAGCCAATATATTGTTTATTATGAACTAGTTGACCCGTGCCCACTTCGTTGGGCGGTAAAAATTTAACAGTTTATATGGGAAAATTAAATTGTTGTTTTTACTATCTTCCTCGCAATTTTTCCAAATTTTCCCACCGTTTAAACCTTCCCTGGACTACGACAAACATTTCAAAACCAAAATCAGCTAAATCGGCCCAGCCGTTCTCGAGTTTTAGTGAGACTAACGAACAGCAATTCATTTTTATATATACAGATTAATTTTCCTCATCTGTTTACTACATACATGAAGTATCCTTGTGCTGGTTACGGTTTAGTACAGTGGAAGCATGGAAGCACGCTGACAGTATAAAAAAAAACAGAGAAAAATTACATGACATGTATTATTGTCTCGGTGTATTATTCTTTCGACTTGTATTATAAATAAATAATGTTGGACAATTCACACAGCATTATCTAGCCCCAAGCTAAGCAGAGCTTGTGTTATAGGTACGAGTACCTACTAGATAACTGATATACATAATACAATATATTAAATATATAGATAATTTTATTATACATAGAAAACGACCAGAACACCCTGAACAAATATCTGCAGATATTTGTTCTGCGAACCCGCAACCTCCTGCGTGGCAGGCAGACCTTCGCCCACCGCGCCACAGAGGTCCTCGACATTATTATTTCGGTTTTGACATGTATTATTGTTTCGGTGGATATCGAAAATATGGATGACAAATTTTTTATTTATCAATTTTACTTTTTTTATTTCACTTATTTCGAGGGCGTAAACATCACACTGCAGGGAATAAGCTTTATTTCGTCTCCTTCCATACATGATCCAAGAAAACAGTCTCTCCCGGGAGTGTCGCCAGGTGACGTCACTGTCCAGTTGCCACTTTATTTCAACAAAATGTAGAAGATGAGAACAAATGTGAAAAGGGTCAATTAAAAAATCAATAAAAAAATTCAATCGTCAATTATGTTTGTTAGATCAGACAAAACAGCGTTAGTTAAATACAAGTCAATGTGATAAATAATTGGTACTTAAATACAAAACCATATTGTTTTATCAGATTCATACAGGAGCTCGGGGGGTTACGATTTTACGCTACTGGTATCCCCAGGAAACAGAATCGTCTTCTCATTCGCTGATGTCGATGATGACGTAGCCTGGATACACCCACGTGACCATCGTGTCTCGGAAGAGTTAGTTAATTATTACAAAATGAAATCATCATACAGGATAAATCAATAATAATATTTTAGACTACGTGATAAAAACTGGTTTAGGTAAGGAAAACCTTGTCATTTATCTTTGTAAGTTCATAATATCTCTAGTCTATTTTTTCCTACTAATATTATAAATGTCAAAGTTTGTATTGATGGATGTATGGATATTTGTTACTCTTTCACGCAAAAACTACTGAACCGATTAGGCTAAAATTTGGTATGGGTATAGTTTGGGACCTGGAATAACATATAGGCTATTTTTATCCCGATAAAACGCGGGCGAAGGCGCGAGCAGCAGCTATTTATCAATATTATAGAGTACTCTTGTAAAATCCTCTACAATGTAGAGGATTTCGAATTCCGAGATTCTTACCTAATTTTGACTAAGATCACTGGACTACTATGATACATCTCAGCTCGGTTCTCTCTGAAGCTGAGAAGATACGAAATGTATGAATAAGGACGTTCTACTGGTTTTTTAAAACGTATCTCTTTCCCGCTCATTCAGCTGGGCATGATTCTGTATGGACAATCCAAACGCGTTACACAGATACGACAAGACAGCGGCGTGGAATCGGACAAAATCGTATTCTCTATGCCATACTTGCCATTCCTTACCGTGACACGGTGCGATTAGAGCACGATTTTAACTGTCAAATAAACGCGCTCGCTCCTTGCGTGTTATGGCACAGATTAGCGTGTTCCTGCAATAGTTACTACGGCTCGTTTCTTTTTAGTCTCTGTGTATGTGATTTTTTGTTTACATTGTGTATTTGTACTATTATGAAAAAATTAATAAGCTAGATGCATTATACATAGAGAAGATCAAAGAGATTTATCAGGCACCCACGAATTGAGAATATACGGACGATTCTAAGACAGCTAAGACGGCTACGGGAGCGGATTCACTCAATGGACCTCAATATCAATGTACCTACCTATCAATGCAAAAAAGGGATACCTATAGACAACAAATGCGTGCGCATCCTGGCTACTGCTGGCCTTCGCAGGGAACAGCTGCATCTCCAAGCTCGTGCACTAACGTCATTTGGCACTTCAGAGGATCTCCTCTAGTATACATCGGATAGGTAACGACGTCGCCGCCGACGAAATGGAACGGAAAGACTCCGACACGCCGACAATTGGCCCATCACCAAGACTAACTAAGCGTCTACTGAACCTGACCAGAACGCGTCCTAGTGGGGACACTCACAGGGCACTGTCCACTGAACAAACACCTCTTCACCGTCGGAGCAACAGACAGCCCTTTCTGGGTGCCTCAGCGACGAAGAATCAGCTGCTCATGTAGTCATGGAACTCAAGAGTAACAGCGCAACGACACAAAATCCTCGACCAACTCATGTCACTCCTCGAAGCCTGTGAAGATTCCAGAAAGATTCTATGCTTTTGAACAAAGGCTGGTTACACTAGCAAAAAAAACCATGCACAATGGACCGGAGTCTCAGTGCGGATAAAAGAGTACACATACCAGATCCATAGCTAGATATACTTTTTTCAGGTTGGTGGGTGGGCAGTGCACCCACCAAACTGAAAAAATTAACAGGATATATGAAATAAACTTGATAAATAAATTTGCCAAATAACAATCTTTCTTTTATTTCGTTTTTATAAACAAGAGATGCACCTACAACAGAGATGCTTACACAGACAATAAGACATAATTTATAGATTTATTACAAACAAGAGATAAAATTTTACACATTACAATCACATTAATTTCTTGTGTAATAGTAATAACATGCATTAATTATTTTTGCACACTTTGTGGGGTAAACATTTCAGGAGTTCTATGCACTGTTCAACACAGATCAGATGTATAAATGTGCATATTAATGTAGTGGGCTTCTGAGGTATGATCAGCTCTAATTGGTTTTGGGGATAGCCAGAGTCCCCTAGAAGCCACTCAATTTTCCACTGTTGTGCTATCTTCAATGAACCGGCTTATAGACCATGATTGCCGAACATAACTATCATGAGCGGCCCTCCAAATTTTGCACATATGCCAATTATTTTCAAACCGCTGCTCTGTCACATATCTGAAAGAAGGCAGATATAATTTTCATTGTGTCAATAGATAAAAATAGGTGCCATCCTCCTCCCTTGGACAATCTTGCAGATCATCAGTTAAATGCAACTCTGCACAACCATCATGAAATACGGGCATGATGAACTAAAATGTAATGTACACTTACAATGGCACCATTGATGGCATGGTATCTTTGATACTTACAACAATTAGTGGAAATTAAGTGTTATATCTAAAAAAAAAAAATTATGGGTGCCTACATATAGCTAAGCTACTAAAATCACTTTACTGTCAGTTTTAAGGATTAAAAAATAGGTACAATATAAAGGTACTAGGTATAACAGCGTAGGTGTATTACTAATTTTATTGATGCACTTACTTATGTCTGGTGTTATGCTTGTACACTTTGGAGTCATCCTGCTTGCAAGGATCCCGCATAAAAAAGAATATAATTCTTTTTGTAGCGCACAAACAAATTAAGGTCCATTGATAGAGGGTCCGCAGAATCCCTGAGTAACCTCCTGTTATTTCTAGTGCTTTGTTGGCGCCAGCATCTTACGCGTCTTCGTAGAAGAATATCCATTATTCTTACTGCTTCTCTCATGGATATTGTTTAGAATACCTTAGTAGTTTGTGGTTTAAAAATTATAGATATTTTTAGGTTATACTATTCAAAACAAACAATGAAATGAAAACTATTCGTTCCGAAACTAGTCATGCCTGTTTGAATGATACAAATCATATTTTTATGACCTCTAAACTTTCTAATCACACTAAATTATTGTATATTACGGTTAAGCAAGCTTATAATTGAAGATATTTCTATCTGGAGTAAAAAATTGGAAACAAAAAATAATTTATAATAAAACCGATAATTTCCGAGTGGTCCAGAAGTAAAATTTTGAACGAATCATGTGAAATGATAGAAAAACAAAACACGGGGCATAGACAACTAGTCTTGTGGCATACAGAATACAATTTATTAGATTCCACACCAAGGCACGATTAGGAATCGTGTTTGTGTTTAAAACACGTTGTGACGTCACACGGTTTGGGCAAGGAATCTCCTATGTCATACAGAATCATGCCCAGGTTTGGTGGAGTGGAGTCCTAAAGGCTTTTCGCGAGTGGTGGAAAATTCAAATTATCCCGGTTATCAATGATTTCTGGACTCTAGAAAAAACGTTGGTATATAAATTAAATTAAATAGTCTTAGTTCCAGGCCACACGCTCCATCTTGCTTGCGTAAGCTGGTTTGAGCCCGGCCACACGCTCGATCTTGCTTGCTCAAACTGGTTTGAGTCCAGCCACACGCTCCATCTTGCTTGCGTAAACTGTGTCTGTGCAATCATGCCTGCACAAATGTTTGAGCGTGTAGCCGGGCTATTAATCTACTTAACGAAGCGACCGAAATCAAAATATCACTTTATTTCCATGTCAGTATTTAATTTTAAGAATTTGACCTTTTCTAAGTGTACATACTTCTATTGTATTAATGGAAATAAATAATTTTTGATTTAATTTGTAAATGTATACCTTTAATGTTAAAGTTAGGTACTAAATGATAGAACTAGGTTTTGAATAACAGCATAAAATTTATTCGAAAATACATTAAAAAAAACATCTAAAATGTTGCAAACGTTATAGTATTTTTATTTCATAATTGTACCTACAGGGTTATTGGCCATACGCTGATACTGCAAGAACTGCAGGTTCATCCCATCATCACGAAGATGTTTTTTACCTAAGACCTGACCTTCACAAACAATGATGGATAAAGTCCAATTGCGGAGCACGAAGAATTTCGTACAATGACCTTTTATTACCTATCTCTGTCACTCCCGCGTAAATATAATGCGTCACGCTCGCACAGATGCAGTGACCGCCGTCCTCAGGGATTGTAAACATTTTACCGTTCTTGTCTATATCCTATCTATCTATCTCTCCTATGTAGTTAGACTACCTAATTTAAATTTATTTATAACCAAAAATCACATGCACGATTTTTGGTTGGCTTTGAGGCAAGTAAAAAAAAATAAAGTTAGGTAAACTAACTAGATGATAATGTAGGCAAAACTGTTGACTCTTTTGCTATAAATGTGACAGGTGAGATGTTGTCGGAAAGCAGTAACTCCGATACAGAGAAATTTGATTCTGATTTTTAAATCGTATTTTTTTTTTATTTCTACTACATAAGGACACGATTTCTATAAATGTTTTGTCTAAAATCAAAATAAATAATGTATCCTACTAATATTATAAATGTCAAAGTTTGTAAGGATGGATGGATGTATAGATATTTGTTACTCTTTCACTCAAAAACTGCTGAACTGACTGGGCCGGGTACGGGTATAGTTTGGGACCTGGAAGAAACGCGGGCGAAGTAGCGGGTAGCAGCTATTATAATAATAATAATTTACTTAATAAGCTATTTTTTGTTATTTTCTCCTTCAATTATTTAATAAAAGCCGCACTTAATACAAAAATGTTTGTGACTACTGTCAGGGCAAAGAGATCATTGTACGAAATTCTTCGAGCTCCGCGACTGGACTTTAGAACCTGAAATTCACGCAGTGTCAGTGAATTACGAGTTACCCTGTATAAATAAACACATTTCTTCAATCCTCATTCGTAACCATAGGCTCGTGGTCAAGCGACATATGAGATAAATTACTATTGTACGTCCCAGAGTTCAACGAGGAAGGGACAGAGTTGCGAGAGTTGGTATACTCGGACTTGGCTGATCCGTCAGGGGTATTAGAGCCGTCCGTATCGGCCGCCAAGCACTTGACATCTTTGTTTTGAAAAATTATGCCGGTTAGTGTGGATGCTTCTCGTAGAACAAGGTTGGTGCATGTTCCTGAAAGAATATCCTATAATATTATAAATGTCAAAGTTTGTAAGGATGTATGGTTATTTGTTACTCTTTTACGCAAAAACTACTGAACGGATTAGGCTGAAATTTGGTATGGGTATAGTTTGGGACCTGGAATAACATGTAAGCTATTTTTTATCCCGATAAAACGCGGGCGAAGGCGCGGGCTGCAGCTAGTTGATAAATAAAGATAAAGAAATCACTATACTAAAATAAAAAAGTCCTGTGCCGCTTCTGTCTATCTGTTCACGAAAAACTCGAAAACTACAGAACGGAATTTCAAGCGGTTTTCACCAATCGATAGAATGATTCACGAGGAAGGTTCAAGTATATAATTTGTGAAGGTTTTGTGTAAATAGGTTGAAATATAACGTGGAAGTCTCGGAAATAGTCAAGCCGCGCCTGGGAGCTTTCATCGAAAACGCTTCCTAATCCCTTTGATATAATATGCTTTACAACCCGTACGAAGCCGAGATGAGTTGCTGGTAATGTATAATTCAGTATAAATCTCGCCAATCCCTTATTTTTTATAGTCGATGGACCTTCGTTCGACCACAATCACACTAGATGAAAAGTGACGATGTGGCCGACGTTGTATCACGAAGGTCTAGAAGACACCTATTCACTCTTGTCTTGAAGAGACCCAGATTGTAATTCGCCGGAATCAACCAGGCAGCGAGTTCCATTCCTTAGCGGTGCGAATGATCAGAATAATGAAGGTGGAGGAAAACTGCTTAGTACGAGTGGATGGTAAATCTACCAGATAAAGATAAAGGCGCCAATGTGCCGATGAGCTAGATAAAACTTTTTAAACTTCGCGATTGGTTAACATAATTAATGATTATTTATCGGTTATTTATCGCTTACCTTTTACCAGTCGCCCCGCGAACACGATCGCTGTAACGCGATGGAAACGTAGGGGAAAATATAACAAAAGGTACGCGATAAATAATCTTTAATTATGAGTTATAGATAGTTTTATAGTTTTACCTTTATTCGTAACTTTCATGCAATACCGACAGCGACATTTATTGCTTCTTTCCACCAGGCTGTATCTTGATTTGGAAATCCGTGACTTATGGATGGTCTTCTGGCGACTACTCGACTTCGTAACACGAGACTTCTGATCGAGTTTCTTCGTGCGACTGTTGCTTCTGTGGGTCTTATGGCGCCTCTTTTTGTCAGTCAGTCTTATTTTATTGTAATGGTGGCATATATTTTCGCTGCTTTTAATTCTGTGTTCGTGCTTGTCAGTGCTCTGCTTTGCTACTACTGTGGCGGATGCTTTTATCTGAAGGAAATTATGTTTTTAATATTATGTGCATGGTATAATAGTATAAGGTATGGTCTTGCGAGACACGATGGTCACGTGCTTACGTCATCATCGTCATCGACGAATGAGAAGACGAATCTGTTTTACCAGTAGCGTAAAATCGTAACTCCCCAAAATCGTTGTATTACCTATTAACCCTGTATAAATCTGTTAAAACTATGTTTTGTATTTGACCGTTATTTATCACGTTGACTCGTGTTTAACTAACGTTGTTTTGACTGATCTATCAAATAATTGACGATTGTAATTTTTATTTTTTTTTCAATTGCCCTTATCACTTTTGTTTACCAACTTCTAATTTTCTATTAAAAATATTATAAAGAGGAAAGATTTGTTTGTTTGTTTGCATTAAATAGGCTCCAAAACTACTGAACCTATTTGAAAAATTATTTCACTGTTGGGAAGATATCACCGAGAGACGTACATTTATAAAAGTTGGGATCTTGAAATTTTTGTTAAATACCCGTGTGAAGCCGGGGCGGCCCGCTAGTGTTGAAATAAAGTGCCAACTGGATAGTGACGTGAGCTAGTAACACTTCCGGAGGAGCAGACCTTGTTTTCTTGGATCATGGTTATGTGTAGGTATAAAGTTTGTGTCAGGTTTGGACCGCACCATTCTGCCGCATAGAACAAAAATGTGCATTCAGTTATTATAACTGTTATAAGCTTTTAGTTTGTAATAATTACGATGCATTTTATGTTAACGGTATCATTTAACAGACATTTCGCGGGCTATTCGCTTAAAGATTGCGGTAAGCCTGTCACTGTAAAATCTATAAAAAGATGACGAGATGAAGCTCATATTTGAATGCTTATTATTGTACCGTGCGGTAGCGGTGCCGGGTCAAATATCAAAGTGCTTTATTTCCCTAAGAGCGCGCGCCCACGCCAACTTTTTGTAGCGGTGCAAACGCGGGACTGGAAACGCGAAGTCGCGCGTTTGCATTGTTACAAAAAGACCGTGGGCGCGCGCGCTCTTATAGCCCGGCTACACGCTCAAACATTTGTGCATGCATGATTGCACAAACCAGTTTCATCACCAGTTCCATGTGCCCGGCCACACGCTCCATCTTGCTTGCGCAAACTGGTTAAAGCCGGGCCACACGCTCCATCTTGCTTGCACAAACTGGTTTGAGCCTGGCCACACGCTCCATCTTGCTTGCTCAAACTGTGTTTGTGCATGTGTGTTTGAGCGTGTAGCCGGGCATTTAGTTTAGACCTTGCAGGACTATTGGACACATCATAAATAAAATTTAGCATGATTTAAGTTCATGTTACAAGAAAAGGGCATAAAATACATTTTATCCCAGAATTCAGAAGTGTTACGAGAGAGGATGGAAGTGAAATTTTGCGCGGTGCAGGATGGCGCGCGGGGCAAGGGCGGTAGAGAGCGATAGCCTCCCACTGTGGGGGGCACTGGCAGTGGGGCCCTAGGCAGTGGGGCCCCCAGAAGTGGGGACTCCAGCAGTGGGGCCCCTCACGCAACCGGACCCTCCCAGTAGCCCCCCGCAGCGGGGCCCCCACATTGCCCCGCAGTGGGACCTCAGTAGCACCCACAGTGGGGGCACCGGCAGTGGGGCCCCGGAAGTGGGGGCCGCCGGCAGATGGCCCCCCACATTGCCCCGCAGTGGTACCCCCTCATTAGCCCACCCGCGGCTTCGCACGCGTTGTTTTTATGGAATCATTATCTTATATAGGGATAAAAGTAGCCTATCTTTTTCGAAGCCTTAATAGGCGCAGCGCATTAGCATTGCCATACAGCGAGGCAATGCAGCCAGCTTCTTGGGGACGTTTCCGACTGATATTGATATGGATCAGTTGAGCTACCTGTAGATTGTTTGCAACAGTCTGCAGTTAGCTCAATTGTAAATACTAGTTTAATTTGTCTGTATATCTCAATCGGTTTAAAGCAACATGAATCCTACTACCTATATATTATTATTATATATTATTATCATAAATGTCAAAGTTTGTAAGGATGCATGTATGGATGGATATTTGTTACTCTTTCACACAAAAACTACAGAACCGATTAGTTTGAAATTTGGTATGGGTATAGATTGGGACCTGGAATAACATATAGGCTATTTCTTATCCCAATACAATGCGGGCGAATGCGCGGGCAACAGCTAGTACAATATAAAAATTATGCGCGAACACAACTACCTGTAGGTACCTATACAATTCAGCCCGATCCGTTCAGGAGTTTTGGCGTAGGTAAAGAGGTAACAAACATCTATCCTTACATCCAAACTTTCGCATTTGTCATAAAATAGTTCAATTTATTTATTTATTTAGTCATCATATCAGCCCATATACCTCCACTGCTGGACATAGGCCTCCCCCATACGAAGGCACAAATAGCGATCCTGAGCCGCCTCCATCCGTCGACTCCCGTCGGTTCATCGAGTGGATGGTCTCCCATGTAGGGGGGGGGTTTTGCCATAATCACCACGCTTGGCAGGCGGATTGGTGATCGCAGTGTTGGTGTTGAAAAATACTCAGAAGTAAGCTGCTGCCCTTCCTCTGGTCGATTCCCTTAGTCGGCTCTTATGACATCCACGGGTTGAGTTGGAGAGAGTCTGAGTATTTTTAGACACCAACACTGCGATCACCAATCCGCCTGCCAAGCGTGGTGATTATGGCAAATCCCCCCCTACATGGGAGACCATCCACTCGATGGACCGACGACATCGTAGCGGTCGCAGGGAGTCGATGGATGGAGGCGGCTCGGGACCGCAATTTTGGCGTCGTACGAGGGAGGCCTGTGTCCAGCAGTGGACGTGTATGGGCTAATGATGATGATGATGATGGGTTGAGTTGGAGGGGTCGATAGTCGTAGGTACGCCGCGGCCCCACGGCCATGATGTGGCCATGGTGTATGATGATTTATTTAGTGACTCTGACCTTAGAGAGAGCCGCCATCTTGGTCAAGGGTTCCTCCAACCTAGGCACTTTGTTCGACTGTTGCACGTCAAGGCGCGCCGGGGTAGCAGCACGCTTTTCGTGTTCTTCCTGGTGATCAGACCAGAACTGGTCGGCAGCGTTGAGGTTTTTCTGTGAAGACCAATGAATGGAACAAATTTGAGGAGGCCTACACCCAGGAGTGAGTAGACGAGCTGATGATGATGATAGATGACCTCCTAGCCGATTCTTCGACCATTGCGGCCAGACTCAATGGAGACTATTCAGGTGTGCAGAACATATTATATTTCGTCTGCGGAAAATTCGTCGAAAACAATTTCGTCGAGTTCGCCGAAAATAATTTTTTTCAGATTTAGGAGCAAACTGAGTATTTCCTGCTATACTTGAAAATCTTTAAGACTATTTCTCGGCAAATTGTATTTTTGGCGAATTGTGTTTTCGGCGAATTGTTCTCGACGAATTGTTCTCGGCAAATTTTCCGCAAACCATTATATCCATACCATTATCCTACTTTCTTTAAATTGTAAATTACCTAAACCAAGCAATAATCGCACTAGGTCAAAGATAAACATAAATAAACTTGAAGAAGATTTATGCAACGTAGATTTTGGTTACGTTTACAATCCCGATGATCCGTAGCTGAGCATGTCTTTTGTTATACACTTGCGAGCTATAAACTGGAATCACTTCATCGCTGGTTTCTGCAGACCATATTTTACAGTTTCCATGGAATAAACTGACGATTGGTATATAACAATTGAAAAGAAATTTTGTTAGCTTTCGAATAGTATAAAAATTACTTAAATTTAATTAAGTTTCCGGTTTTCCTACCTTCATTTCGTGAATTATTACAATAGGTCGAAGCTGTGGATGTTTAAATTAATAAGAAGTAATATGAAAATATCAAATTTTTATTTAAAATCTTTGTTATTTCCCGCTTAATATTTTGTATTGCCCCCCCTGGCCCTAATGACTGCTTGTAAACGGTTTTTCATTGACCTAATGAGTTTCCTGATGGAATCCTGTGGAATTTCCTGCCACTCTTCGATAAGAGCAGTTTTTAGGTCTTCTATTGACGCCGGAGCTGGAGATCTTCCTCGTACCCGCCTTTTCAGCTCGTCCCACAGGTGTTCGATAGGGTTCATGTCAGGGCTGACGGCTGGCCAGTCTATTGTGGGAATCCCGACTTCTTCCAGGTACTGTCTAGTCGCACGAGCGGTGTGGCAGCGGGCATTGTCGTGCATTAGCAGGAAATTTTCGCCAATAAACCCGGCGTAAGGGAGTACATGACCCAGCAGAATGTCGTTGATATACCTTTCTGCGGTTAGTCCTCCTCCCCGACCTCCACCGGGTACGAATACCAGCTCCGTTTTAGCTTCAATTGAAATCCCCGCCCACATCATACAAGACATACCCCCATATGCCACTGTTTCCGCTATACAGCATTCTGCGTATCGCTCTCCCGGTCTCCTGTAGACTCTCCGTCGACGGTCGCTGCCATGCAGGCACATCTTAGTCTCGTCCGCGAACAAAACTCGGCTCCATTGCTGTATATCCCAATCTAAGTGATCACGAGCAAACTAAAGTCGGGCTTGTCGGTGGGCTGTAGACAATTTGGGTCCCGTTGCTGGCCTTTTTGGGGTCATGTTAGCTTCTTTGAGTCTTCGCCTCGCTGATAGTTCTCCCTCGAACTTCTCCGAGCTCCCGCTGGACGTCAACGCCGGTTAGATGTCGATTTCGGAGAGAAGTGCTGACAATAATTCGGTCATCTCTCGCCGAAGTGCATCGCTGTCGTCCAGATCCTGGTCTTCGGACTAAGTTTCCAGTCTCTCTAAACCTCTTGTATACTTTGGAGACACAGGACTGGCTCAGATGAAGCTGTCGAGCGATAGTACGCTGAGAGAACCCTTGCTGGATTAGGGTGACGATTTGAGCGGCTTCTATTGGTGTGGTTTCCATTTTCTTGTAATTCCAGTATTTTGAGTGACGTGTATATTGGACTGATGACACAATTGCATAAATTCCCAGTTTTTATAGGGATTCAGGAGTTTGAAAATATTGATGTTTCGTTCCAAAAAATTATGTCTTTTGTTGCACGTTCCATGACATATGATGAACATTTTTTTCGCTATGATATCGAAAGAGTTTGAGAACTAATAAAATTATCTTTAAAATAATATACCACAACCTACAGTTTATTGCATGAAAACTGTAAAATATGGTCTGCAAAAACCAGCGATGAAGTGATTCCAGTTTATAGCTCGCAAGTGTAGTACCAGTGCAACGCGCAATTTTAAAGAATTAATATCATATTTATTTGATTAAAAAATACCATAACGTTAAACCCTGGATCACACCAGGTCTCATTCGATGTATGAGACAACGTGACAAAATGCATTTCAAAGCAAAGTCTAACCCGAATAACATGATTTTGCAAATTTCGTATAAACGTTATCGTAACTTTTGTAATGATATATTACGTAAAGTTAAAATGAACTACGATAAAACTGCACTTGAAAACGCGGGAAAAAATAGTAAAAAAATCTGGAAACATATTAAAAATGTTACTTATTCGACAAAATCGCATGAGTCATCTTCGTGTTTATTGCAAACAAACGCATCGCATTTGCAATCTGCTAACTCTTCAAATTCTTTCTTCGTTAATGTAGGTAAGTGTCTGGCAGAACGAGCTCAAGGTCACTTACAAATTCAATCATGTACAGCTGTCTCGGAACACAATAGTCCAACATCATTTGTGTTACTAGAGACAGATGAAGCCGAGGTAGAAAGGATAATCATGAGCTTTAAAGATGACTGTGCAGTCGGATGGGACAATATCACTACTAAAATACTAAAACAATTAAGGCACATTCTAATTCCCCTATTGACACACATTTTCAACAAATGCTTATCGTTTGGTGTTTTCCCTGCACGCTTGAAAAAAGCCATAGTAAAAGGTTGGTGAATTATTTGGAGGACAAATTGATTTTATCGAAGACTCAATTTGGTTTTAGACCAAAAATTTCCAGTGCCGATGCTGTACATCACCTGACCAACTATATCGTTCAAGAACTCGACAGAGGAAAACATACAATAGGAATATTCCTCGACCTTGCACCTTTTGACACAGTTTCTATAACTATTCTTTTGCGCAAGCTGGAACTTCTAGGAATCGGAGGTTAAAACTCTTTAAAAGCTATCTAGAACAACGCACTCAATGTGTGAGAATTGGCAGTGTCCTGAGCGATGAACAGGAAAATACATCCTTCGGCGTTCCCCAAGGAAGTATATTGGGTCCAACCCTTTTTTTCATCTACATTAACGATCTGTGTAACCTAAAACTAGACCACGGCATAATTTGCGCAAAATGGATTCAGTGTGGTTAACAAATGGCTACAGCACAACCTACTAATATTAAATGCTGAGAAGACTAATACTCAATGCGCAAACGGACGACAACTATTTCCAACTCTAAACTATACGCATATCATTGCTATAACCCAAACAACACTCAATGCTTATGTTCCGTAATTAAAAGTGCAAATGAAAAAAAAATACTAAGGTATCATACTAGATGATAATCTCTCGTTTAAATCCCATATTAAAACCTTATTGCATTACCACATGGGGTGGAGCGGGGAAAACATTGTTACTAACAGTAGAAAGAGCACAAAGAGCAATACTTAAAGTGGCAACTTTTCGGCCTTTCTTCTTTCCCACTAATATTTTATATGCGTCCTGTGATGTGTTAACAGTCCGGCAACTATTTATAATGAACACAGTGCTACGACAGCACGCAGAGCTTCCCTACAGCACTGAATTTACAAATAAGAGATGGAATGATAAAGTTTGCCCTAAACCTTCAACCCTAAAATTTGCCTATACGGATAAATTTTATCTATTTCTTAGTCCCTTCCTATACAACAGACTAAATTCAATGTCTAATTTTTACGCGCTTAACTATAATACAGTGTATGTTTCCAGAGTTTACCGTCGTTACCAAGAGACTGGTAACTTTAATCGAAGACGCGGTTCCGGAAGAAAAAGGTGCACATCGGAGAGAGATGACCGTTTCATTGTCAGTACATCGCTGAGAAATCGGGCCCTCACTGGCGTTCAAGTCCAACAAGAGCTCAGAGAAACGCGAGGAGTGGCTTTTAGTGGCTGGACAGTCAGAAGACGACTTAAGGCAGCTAGCCTTGAGCCAAAAAGGCCAGCTACTGGCCCCAAATTAACCCCAGCCCACCGAGCAGCCCACCTACGATTTGCCAGAGAACACGTTGATTGGACTGACGAACAATGGAGCTCCGTCCTCTTCTCAGACGAAAGCAGAGTGTGCTTGCATGGTAGCGATAGAAGAGGACGAGTCTACAGAAGACCTGGAGAAAGATTCGCGCAGTGCTGCATCAAAGAAAATGTGGCTTTTGGAGGAGGTTCCTGGATGGTGTGGGCGGGCATTTCAATGGAGGCAAAAACCGAGTTGGTTTTTATTGAAACTGGTGGTCGAGTGGGAGGATTGACGGCGAACCGATACATCGAAGAGATTTTAGGGGATCACGTCGTTCCCTACGCCGGTTTCATAGGCGAAAACTTCATCTTAATGCACGACAATGCCCGTCCACATACTGCAGGTTCCGTCCGGCAGTATTTACAGGAGGTCGAAATTGTCGCTATGGACTGGCCAGCGCGTAGCCCGGACTTAAATCCTATCGAGCATATGTGGGCCGAACTGAAACGAAAAGTTCGGGCTAGAAATCCTGCACCAGCCACGAAATCGGACCTCAAAGCGGCGCTCATTGAAGAATGGGATAGCATCGAACAAGATCGAGTAAAGAAACTTATTCGATCCATGAAGAAGCGATTGGAAGCTGTTATTAGGGCCAGGGGGGGCAACACTAAATATTGATAGTTTAATTTCTAATAAATTAATATTTTGACGAATTTAAGCTGGTATTTTCTTTACTGTTAATTATCACCCTTTTTCATTGCTTAAGACTCCTTCTCATTCAATATTTTTTCATTACCAAAATAAAAATGTAAATAACAAAGTAGACCACTCATTTTAAGGTTAAAACTAACAGCTTTGAGATGTTAAAATCAGAAAAAGAATAAAAACTTCAGATTTTTTGCCAGAGTTTTTTAACCGCGGGCGTGCGTCCTGAGTCGATTTTTTTGCTCACGAGTGTAGTTGTAAAAAATGCATTAAACTTAAACATCAGTCTATCCTACGATGAAACAGAGAGGCTATTAGATATTATCAAGTAAATTATATTTTTATACATTAAGTTAATCTACATAGTTAAGATAATTATTAATTAGCTATACTCAATATAAGTTAAGTTCCTTATTAATACCATGAACCGTTTGTAATATAAACAACATTGTTATACTAAAATATGCCTTCATCGTAATATTAAAAGATTATTTTATTTATTAATTAGCACTCTTGTCGCCTGAAACACAGGATTACCTAGTTCAGGCAAAATTGTTACACTTAGCTATATTTATTTATTAAGTGCACTCATGTTTTTTCTACGTACGAGTTTCTTTGAATATTTTTTTTAATATTTAGTGCCCAAGTATGTGTGCAAACGCAGGTGACCTTTCTATTCCGTCACTCTTGTAATCGAGTAAAGTATTTTTCGTGTAGGTACCTAATTACCTACCTATGACTACCGAGTCAGCAATTTTATAGTTTTGATGATCATCATCATCATATCAGCCCATACACGTCCACAGATGGACATAGGCCTCCCCCATATGACGACGCCACAAATAGCGGTCCTGAGCCGCCTCCATCCAGAGACACCCTGCGAACGCTACGATTACATTTTTCTGATTTTATTTTCGCCTATTTAACAAAAACCAGCATAATTTTTGGTATCTGGCTGTGCTTGTGAGCTTCCTTTGTCACCCCTACGGGTTTGGGGTGCCAGGGCACTGGTGCTAGTACTGCAGCTAATGCCTCAGCGAAGCGAGGGCAGCATTATTTGTAACTAAACTAACTTGGTCTTCAGAAAATAGAGGAATGTCCATCTGCACACTCCGACGACTCACAACACTTACAGTGTCCATAACACACTGAGAAACTAAAAAAAATATCCGTGAATATTTATTAATAAATAATGTATTCAAATAGCGTAGGTTTATAAAACTATAAACGCATTTACGTTTAAAAAAAATAGATTCAGGCGTTACTTTGCAGAAATCCATTGCAAAATATAATGATATAATGATGAATGATTTTTTTTAGTAACTGTTCCATTGTATTTACGTTTGCAAATGCCTCATTTCAAGCAACTAATGTTATCACCTTACCGCGCCTGGTCTACAGCTCTTCATAGGCTGAGGGCCGTCGTCGCTGTCGACGTCGGCCAGCCGCAGCGCTACAGTCGGCAGCGGTGCTTTCTTCGACAGGTTTTGTTGGGACGTCATCGGATGTCTGTAATAAAATACCAACACGATTATTTATGTTTTTCACTTCGATTTCTCAAAAAACGTAGCTTATGGGTGATCGTCACGGGTTGGCGCGAGATTCAAATTATTTTGTTATTTTTATTATTTTGTGATTTTTATTTTTTCTGCGTTTTACACAGAATAAAATTAACGGAAAAGTTTGTAATTTGGCGCAAATCGTGAACTATTTTCTATGAACCCATCATAAAACCAACTTCGATATAATTTTATTTTGAGAGCATTTGGAAAAATGTTGATTTTTAGCCCAAAATCTCTTATTTTCTCAAATGCTCCAAAATAAAATTATATCGAAGTTGGTTTTATGATGGGTTCATAGAAAATAGTTCAAAATGAGCCGGAGTTCATTTTTTCATAAGTAAATAGAAATTGGTTTACAATTTGCGCCAACTTACATTTCCGCTAGATTTATTCCTTGAAGAAAGCAGAATAAATTTAAAACAACAAAAAATTATAGCTCGCTCCAATCCGTGACGAACCACCTTAACGGGCGTAAAACTGGAGTTAATCTGTGGAACCTTTGTTTACAAAAAAAAATACTGAAGTGAACGTGGCTTAGTTGTTCCAAATAGCTCCAAAAGGCTACACGCACAAAAATTTATATGTGCATGCAGATTACACAAACACAGTTTGCGCAAGTGAGATAAGCCGGCCACACGCTCAATCTTGCTTGCGCATACCGGCTTGTTTAAGCAAGATGGAGCGTGTAGCTGGCTTACTTGCTTGCGCAAACTGTGTTTGTGCAATCAGCATTTGAGTGTGTAGCCGTGCTATAACACATAAGCCACGTTCACCTCACCTCAGTTAATTTTAATGTTAATGTTATGAAGTTATTAAATTGTAAATGGAACAGAGGAGCAAAGAAATTATCTACCCATATGAAGAGATATAATTAAATCAGTATTTAAAACAAAAATATATTCTATCTGTTGCAGTCAAATCACGTGAAATATATTTAAAGCCTGACGACAAAAACGTGAAGTAGAGAAGTGAAAACAGTGTGCAATATTTTAATGAATGTAAAGTTTTCGAAGCTACAACTCTTCCACTCTGGTCCACACGCCATGTGTATAAGAATCTCCCAAGATATAAGGAACGAAAGTAATTTACCTACCTAAACTTAAGTTACTTTTAAAAAAATATTTAATGAAAAACTGTTTTTTTAACATACAAGAGTTCTTGGAGCTGTAGGTACTTATTGCACTTACTCGTATATTATTTTTAATTTCGTTGTATTTAAATAGGTATCTTCTAAGATTGTTAATTTGTTTTAACTTCGTGATGATGAAATTTAAGGAGTTTTAACTTCGTGATGGTGATATTTAAGGTTTTAGTTATAGCAACATAATATTTGTAGTGCCCTAGCCGGGTCCATGTTTGGAACTGCTTTATATCATAAGACCAAGAAACAACACTGTAACAACAACAAAAAATTGACATTGAGTATTAAATTTTGATTGCTATATTTTTTCTCGCAATCTACATTATGTGAAGTGTTTTTTCACGCGGGTCAAAATCATCCATTATATCTCTTTCTTGTCATCCTCAACCTCGTATATAATGGGGTAGTTTAGTCCCTTATAAAAAATCTACTATTAAGTGGTACGGTGGGTGAAGGTATGCCTGCGACGCAGGAGGTTGCTGGTTCGATCCCCGTCTTAGGACTAATGTTTGTACGATCTGCGAATATTTGTTACGGGTGTTCTAGGTATTTTCTATGTATAATAAGAATTATCTATCATCATATCACCCCATACACGTCCACATACGTCGCCACAAATAGCGGCCCTGAGCCGCCTCCATCCATCTACTCCCTGCGACCGCTACGATGTCGTCGATCCATCGAGTGGATGGTCTCCCATGTAGGGGGGTTTTGCCATAATCACCACGCTTGGCAGGCGGATTGGTGATCGCAGTGTTGGTTGAAAATACTCAGAAGGAAGCTGCTGCCCTTCCTCTGGTAGGTTCCCTTAGTCGGCTCTTACGACATCCACGGGTTGATTTGGAGGGGTCGATATTCGTACGCCGCGGCGGCCCCACGGCCTCTATCTTCTATGTCTTCTAGGTACCTACTCTATTTTGTACATTATTCATCTAGCACCCTTAACACAAGCTCTGCTTCGTTTGGGGCTAGATGATGCTGTGAGCAATATTGATTAAATCACGCGCTGCTGCCAGCTCCGTAGACTTCCTTAATCTTCGGTATTTCTGCTCGTCTAGGCCGAGGCCTAACATGGAGCATCCATAGCCCATTCTGCAACCTGCATGCTTTGCAGTTTCTGAGTGCCCATGTTTCAACATTATGAGATAGGCAAGACTTTGCAGTAAAAAAAAAATTGGTTATGATAACCGACCTCACTTTATCCTGCACAGTGGCCATGCCTCCACCAACAACGGGGGCTTTAATAATAATACTTCTTTAATAATAAACTTCTTCTTTACTTTAGTCTACATACCGAAGCGACCGAAATCAAAATATCACTTTATTTCCAAATCAGTGTTTAATTTTAAGAATTTGACCTGTTCTAAGTGTACATTTATTGTATTTACGGAAATAAAGAAACTTTGACTTTGAATAATTTTATTCCAGACAACATTAGAACAAGTAAAGGTCTCGTCACAGTTTTTATATCGCTCGGCGAAAGTGGAGGGGTGTTCTGTACAAGTGTAAAAATCTAAAAATCGATCATTGGCTATCAAACCATGACGCGACTTGTAATAAATCTTATTTTACTTATTTCAGTATTTTTATGTTTATTCTACGGTCCATATTAGTATATCATCATCAGCCCGTATACGTCCACAGCTGCACATAGGCCTTCCCAAACGACGCCACGAATAGCGCTGAGCCGCTCTCCAATCCATCGATTCCCTGCGACCGCTACGATGTCGTCGGTCCATCGAGTAGGTCTTCCCACACTCTGTTTCGCATCGCATCGCATATTAATGTATTATACCTTAAATTATATTATAAAATATGTATAAAATTATATTCACGTTTTGCCAGAGCCACCACGCACACGGTTTCATGATTGCAATGGACTGTGGAGGAGTTATAAGAACTATAAACACCTACCTACCAAATAATGGTATAATTTTTAGATACCTACTTAGGTACCGGAATTGTTAACTTCTGCTCGCAGTTATTATTCAATTTTACAAAGCCAGTTTACTATTTTTAATTTTATACATTTTAATAAAAAAAAAAACGCATTTAATTTTGCATGTTTTTCTTCAAGATATTTTGAAGCAAAGAAAATACTGTTTTGAAAGGCTTGTCAACATAGAGCAACTTTTATATAGACTGTCAATTACACAAAGTTTGATTTCTGGCCATAGCTTGAAAGAGGTAAAATTTTTGCAAAATGATTCTTAGGGCCGCCATACACGGACTGCTCGGGCAGTCGTAGTCGACAGCTTGAAGCCGCCGTTGATAACTGCTGGGAGCAGTTGATAACAAAGGCTCGAGAAGCGTACGGGCGGGAAACGCGGAACCCACCAAGGGTGTTAGTCAAATATACTAAAACATAATTAACTAGCGTCACCATACAACTTCACACTCGTTTTTCCACGATAAGTATCATAATCTAGGTGCTGAACTTCATGTATGCCAAATGTTAGTTGAACCTGCTCCATACTTTTAGCATGAAAGGTAACAAACATCCATTTTTTGTATTTATAATATTATAAATGTCAAAGTTTGTAACGATGGATGTATGGATGGATATTTGTTACTCTTTCACGCGAAAACTACTGAACCGATTAGGCTGAAATTTGGTACAGGTATAGTTTGGTAGAATAACATATAAAGGGGTCCGATGTGGCGCGGTGGACGAAGGTCCGCTTGCGACGCGGGAGGTTGCGGGTTCGATTCCCGCCTCGGGACAAATATCGTACAACGATCTGCAGATATTTGTTCAGGGTGTATAAAAAATATCTATATCAATGTATTGTATCATGTATATCAGTTATCTAGTACCCATAACACAAGCTCTGCTTAGCTTGGGGCTAGATAATGTTGTGTGAATTGTCCAGCATTATTTATTTATAGGCAATTTTTTATTCCGATAAAACGCGGGCAGCAGCTAGTTTATACTATTAGTGATTTTGATGGCTTATCCTATTTCAACTCTTTGGAGCTAGGTTTAAAATGAAAGAGGTAACTAAGTTTTTATAATTTATTAGAAACTTAAAATTATTTTAGAATTATTATTATTGTTTTATTAGGTATACACTTACACCTAAGCATTTCAACTTCTCCGTAGAATAAAGTACCATCTGTAGAGTATCAACTCTACAGATCATACTTTATTCTACAGAGTAGTCCATTTCTATTACGATAGTGGGATTCTTAGGTTATCTTTTCCGATACCTAATTTAACTTCAGTGATTAATGAGACTTCAGTACAAAATCTACTCACAAACTGGTCCTGCCCCCCTAGCACTGGGATTGTTCTCTAGGGTAGAATAGACAATAATGACATTGCATCGTCATACTATATAATTCTTATGAGAATAAAGTTTCTTAAACCATACATTGCGTACATTTTTAAAGTCTAAGGAATGAATTTCAAATAATATAAACATTTGTTGACAAAGTGACGTAATTTTTCTCTATTCTACCCTAGACAAGAATTCCCGTGCTAGGGGGGCTGATCTAATATTTAATTATGATTGAATGTGTACCTGACATTAAGAATTCCTTTTTCATGTCTATAAACATCGATAACAAATTTAAGATTTAGTTCGATGCCAAATTGTTGGCTCAAAATCAGAAAGAAATCAAGTAATGTTAATTTCTTTAAACTTCACTACATAGTTTGAAAACAAAGTAGCTTCCTTCTGTCTGTCCCTATGTATGCTTAGATCTTTAACTACTCAACAGATTTTGATGCAGTTTTCGAGTGATTCAAGAGGTTACATATATAATTTAGTATCAGCATTGCACCCGTGCGAAGCCGGGCGGGTTGCTAGTACAGAATAAGCTCATACTATAGGGAAATTTAAAATTAAATGATTACAAATTAAGAATAAAGACTTTGTTGATATATTATGTTTTGTTAAAATCAGTACTACATTACAGTCATAGAAATTTGAGGCTAAAGGTTAGAAAAAAGGAATTTGAATCAACAATTTGTTTACCTACTTACAAGATAATAGCCCCCAAATACTCAAATCGCAAATCAGATTCGAGCATTCCGCGATAAATTTTATAATAACCATCACAAGATCACTGAATGAAATGAGCTAACTGGTGTTGAGCTCATATTGAAGACCACTTTTGATAAAAAAACACTATAACCTTACATCACAATTTTGTAAAACTATTTTCTTATCGGCGGCCACGTCCTCGGCCTCCGCGGCCTCCACGGGGGCCTCCTCGGCCGCCGCGACCGCGGCCCCGTCCTCCACGGCTGCCGCCACCCCTCGGGAACCCGTCTCGCTTTCCGCGGCCTTTCGGCGTATCATCAATCAGCAAAGTCTCCAGCGGCAAACTGTCCGGCAGCAGGTAATACCGGATGTTGTTCCCGCGGATGCTCAGAGTCTCCAAATTCATCTCCTCCTTGCTTTTTAGAGTCATTTTCACGGCTTTCAGGTGAGTATTCATAGCAACGTCGACGCCGGTGATAGTTCCGTGGACGACACTGCCGTTTTTCAGCTCGATGGTAACAGTCTCATGGCTGAGCTTCATCAAGAATCTGACTAGCTTCATTGTGAGCTAAGGAATAGATTAGCTTTTTCTGGTAAAAACAAAGACGGCGGCGTCTTTCTAACCTCAAAAAGTTTTCGACAAAATTGATTATGTTGAAAAATGGCTGTAGTGTTGCCGCAACACAAAAAACGAAGTAAACTTACAAAATTTATTTCTACCAAAATATAGACAAAAAAATATTTTTTTTCGCTACCATAATATACCATCAATGAACTAATTATAAAGCCCGGCCATACTCTCCGTATTTCCTGCACAATCCTGTTTATACAAAACGGAACACCCGTACAAGTACAGTGGCCACACGCGCCTCCATTAATCGTGCGTGCCCCCTACTATTAAGAATAGAGAGAGGGCCGCTTAAAACGTCGTATCCTACGAATAAGGTCACAGTTGCAAAACACCAACTTTACAGGAGACGGTTTTTTCTTATTATTTCGAAAAGTTTCTATTACACGAGTATGTTTTTTTTTTTCTAAAACGTTGTATCATATTTTTAGCTAAATTATCATGTAGCTTTCATAAATAAAATAAACGGTTTTCCCTACTTTTTGTCCCTTATCACCTTATTCCGCGTGCAAGTTTCAAATCGACGCTGTTCTAAGCGCCTTTGTGACGTTATTCCACGGAGATTTCGCTTCACGACCTCAACTAGGATGGTAACAAACGCCTTTGTAAACTTATTCGACGAAATATAAGGGACAACCTACCTTGATAATTAGAGTCAGATACTGTTTACTCATGCTGCACGGGATGTTTTACTACCCTGAGACGATATTAGATGGATTTAGCTTGCCCAGCACCTAATCTACGACCTTTAAGGCGTAGCGGGCAAAGTCCGCCAGCGACGCAGAACGCGGGTTTGATTCCCGCCTCGAGAAGTCGAGACAAATGTTTGTACAACTACTATCGCCGAATTTTCAAAGTTGTAGGTACTGCTTGCTTAAATGCAACAAATTACTCAAAATTATTGGAAAGCTAAAACCGAGTTAGTATGAACTTGTTGGATTGCTGACATACTACGAAAAGTAGAGTTGTTTTCGTAAATTATGCAAAACTCAACCTAGCTAGGTATTCTGAATGCTTGATTCAAATAAATAAATTGTAATTCTACGTTATAATTCCTTTCATGTATAACAAGGTAATTCAGCATAAAACTTTTATACAGGTTATTAATTAACACTAAAGTCATTTCAGTATTCAGTTATTCCGTAATCATGGCGCATGAAACTGTGTCGAAATATTGGAAAACTCATAACTCAAATTATGGTAAATAACCCGGTTTAAATGATTTTAATAGTGCACTAATGAATATTATGTTATATTTGCCCTTAAACATTCGCATAACATTCGCGTGTTTTCTTGCGAATGCGTTTATTGAAAAAATCTTGCGAATATTCGTTACATCTTCATGGATAAATATCTATTAGATTATTGTCATAATAGATTGATAGAGTTTCTGCATAGCGTATTTATTTTCCACACTGTCATTTAGCCGTGAAGGCCATTTATTAGATTTTTTTTTGCTAGTTTCTTGTGACCTATTTTGTATTCATATAAGCTGTGGGACTTCCTTGAAAATTCATAAATTAATTACTAACTAATTATTAAAAATAATAATGAATAAATTATAATTAATTATCTGCAGATATTTGACCCGGGTGTTCTGGTTATTTTCTATGTACATATTATAAAAATATTATATCTATTGTAGTAGTATTGTATTAAGTCCTCTAAATTAAAAAAATTACTTTACGAACTTGGAGTGTCGCTTATCAGTAAAGTATAATTATATTCTAATTTAGATATTATCTTTAAGTACAGGTGGCATTTCGGTACCAAATTATTATTATAAAGTTATTAAAAGTGATATGCTATTTTGAATGCTAAAAGTATTAAGCTTGCTACGTAGGTACAGGTGAGTATAGTTTATATTTGTATTAATTTATTTGTATTTATTCAAAAATATTACAAACATTAATTTCCCTAAAACAAAAGAGTAGTCATCAAAATAGTTATGCAAGTAAATCAATAAGCAAAATAAAAACATACGTGTCAAAAAGCAAAATAAATTAATACAATTTTAGTGTCAATAAACAAATAATTAATTAATTCAATGAGGCAAAATATATATATATAATGATTCCGTAAGTCATAATTTGATTTGCAACGTAACAAAATTACTATTGTTTACCATAGGACAAAAATAATAAAGCTCTTAAGTTAAGTCTTTCAGTTACTAAAATTAATTATTAGTAACTATTATTGCATATAAAATTGTGTTTTAAACAAGGAACATCGGACATCATCGGGTAAGTGCAGACACTAAAAAAAATAAAGGTAAAATATCATGAAACTGACATTTATCATTTCGGGCCGAGTAGTGTACCTATATACTACACTACTTGCAGGCTGCAAGATTAGTTGCGTGCGTGACGTGTGTTGTGTAGCCCATGTCATTTAAAGGCTCAGGGCAAAAGTTTTTTTATTGCTCTGAAAATAAAGATTACTTAATAAAATCAGATTTTAAACAGAGGCTCTAATATCAATCTATGATGACAATAATCTAATAGATAAACCCATTAATCTATACTAGATAACGCATTCAAATTCGCGAACATTCGCAAGATTTTCAATACTCGCATTCGCATTCGCAAGAATGGACGCGAATGTAATGCGAATGTTTAAGGGCAAATAAAACTTTCTATTTATTAGTAACTGCATTGAATTATCTGAAAGTCATTAAGAATAAGAACGGGATATTTACCATAATTTGAGGTAAAAATCTTCCAATATTTCGACACAGTTTCATGCGCCATGATCACGGAAAAACTGACTTAATATCTTAAAATTACTATAATGTTAATAACCTGTATAATAGTGTTAGAGATCTATATCTACTAACGGTTTTCCCTTCAAAGTTACATTACTTTGTGTTGGCAAAAGGGCTATCGCTAAAATAATAACAAGGTAATACTCACATTTTTATATTCAGCACGGTGTATAAACTGACAACACCTAGTTCGCTTATTTTAGACAACCTCCCTATTTCAGTGTCGAGACTCGAATGCCCGGCGCCACACTCCACCTCGACTGAGATCAGCAACGATCGGTAATAGTCGTAAACAGTCACGCCGGCCCCCGATTGGTGGCGGCTAAAGCGTTGACAGGTGTGGCGTCGAGTCAAAACACTGTTTCTTTACTAAATTGAGAAACAGTGTTTTGATAATAATTTTACTAAAATAATATTCAATCAAAAGTTATAAAAATCTACATTGTACATTACAACAGATAATGATTTATAAACAATATTGCTCACAGTCGGCCATCCAAATATAACGTACGCCCTCGTACGCTCATTACAAACTCTATGATGATAAAATTATAGGTACAAATGCTATTAAACAATTAGGTTTCTAATAGTTTACAGAACAGAAGTAACAGATTACAAGGTGTTCTACAATACAAACAAAACCATGAATATCCCTCACATTTGCCAGATACATTTTAAAAAATTATCTTATTATTTATTTTTACACAATAAGCCAGTCCTGTCTTAAAGCTTCATATAATTTACACAATAACAATAAGACTAAGGATATCTTTTACTTATGACTACATGGAACAGGGGTATCCTCTGCTTAATATGACTACAAGTACCAGGGGTATCCTTGACTTGCGCCCACAAGGACCAGGGGTATCCTTTACTTGTGACTACAAGGACAAGGGGTATCCTTGACTTGCGCCCACAAGGACCAGGGGTATCCTTGACTTACGACCACAAGGACCAGGGTTATCCTTGACTTGCAACTACAAGGACCAGGGGTATCCCTGACTTACGACCACAAGGACCAGGGGTATCCTTGACTTGTAACTACAAGGACCAGGGGTATCCTTGACCTGCGACTATAAGGACCAGGGGTATCCCTTAGTTATGATTACAAGGACCAGGGGTATCCATTACTTTATAATTGCAAGGACCAGGGGTATCCTTGGCTTATGACTGCAAGAACCGGGGTTATCCTCGACTTATATTTTCTTGTTTAATTTGGTTTTCACAATCTTCCTTGAGTAAAGTCAAACTTTCCAGCTAATCTTACAGAGACGTTACCTTATTCGAATAGGCACCGTTTTTCACGGCAAGTTTTCATAAACTCACCAGTATCTTTCATTATTGTAGAATTTTTGTTTCAAATAAAGTCAGATGCAAAAAGCAGCGCGAGAGCTAAGAAAAGCGGGACACGTTGACTTTTTTTTTTTTGTTTCCATATAATTTTCTATCAGTTTTCGTGATATTTAAAATAAAACTTTATAATGTTATTTAAATGACCTGCATTGGCCCAACATTTGGGTTATGCACTATAAAAGCCTTGTTCGGTAACGATTGTACCGCTGGCAACGTCTGATGACCTCAATCACATTAATGGCTAGCGTACATCATCGCAGCCATTAGGTACAGACTGCGATAGTAATATACCATTATTACATTATATCAACTAGACGAATTCTCACAAGCATTGTAATCAAAAGTACCAATACTTTTGATTAAATCTTGCTTGCTGATTTTTTTTATAGAACAACGCTAAAATAAACTATTTTAGAATTTCGGCCAGATTCATCGTGAATCTGGCCATCTAGCAAAAATCTATATATGGCCAATAAACAGACCATGAAAATCTCTTATTGTATGCACAATTTGTTGATTTGTAAAATACAACATATATTTTTTTTAAATTTGATATTGATTTTTTTATCATATCTTTAAGTGCATATTGGTTGATTCTATTTCTATCTCAGAAGATCTATATAATTGTAGATTTATTTAGCTCTAACTGTATTTCTATTGAGGAATTTACAAGTCTGCGATTTAATGTAAGCATTGAGATTCTAATTTAAGAACTCATTTGAAACTCACATAGAAAGTCTCTGATAAATCTATATAATTGTAGACTTATTTGGCTTTAACTGTATTTCTATTGAGTAATTGACAAGTCTGCGATTTAATGGAAGCATTGAGATTCTAATTTAAGAACTCATTTGAAACCCACATTGAAAGTCTCTGGTTATATGGAACTGAGAACGTTATCGATGATCAATTTACAAGTACATTCAAACTAAACTTGTTTGTGTTATTGCCAAATCAATGACTCTTAAAATTAACCAGCGTGGATATCCCCGCAGGCAATCGAGCTTGTTTTGGAGGTAAATGCGACACTAGAATGCGTATAGTAACATTTACCTTTAACTTCTCAACATTTTAAAAGGAATAAACAACTTTCAGTTTTCACAAATTAATTTAAATATCGCCAGGGAATATTTGCCTGACGGTACTATTGCTATTTATGACATAAAGACATAACCCCACTAAAACTGCTACAGCTTTTAGTGACAATAACAAAATTAAATCGGTCAATTTTATGTCTTGACAATATTTTGAAAGTTTTCAACAACAGCATATTACAGCTCGTCAGTCTAAATCTTAATGCATGTTTTCGAGGACAAACGGCAAGAAAATGATGCTGACCTTCGTCCGAACTCATGGCTTTTGAAAAATTATCAATGATTAGAAAAGAATCAATGAAACGTTTTTTTTGTTACCGCAAAACTAGTTGATTCTATTAGCTGGTTAATTCATTCAACGACATTAACGGTTAAATGTAGACTGGTTTTTTTCAATATAACCACATCCGTTGGCGAGTTGGTTTTACAACGTTTAACGCGTAGTTCCATCTACTACATTGTGCGTTTCTACAAACCAAACATTAAATGATTCTTGAACTAGTTAGAACTAGTTAGAAAATGGTTTCGTTTCGTTAACGCATAAACAGTCAACGACCCATTACTACTTGAAAAGACTACAAAATCTTTACAGGTTTAGAAAGTACGAGTCAATAAAGTGTAGCTATTGATCTAACAAGCTATTTATATTATAAAATTTATCTTTTCCAAGTGTTTATTTTGTAAGCCTATAGAAATAAAGTTATCAAAAGCATGGACGAGAGCACGCATATTTGCGCTTACTATGTGGACACAACGATGGCGCTTGACTATATGGATTATCAAATCCTACTGAGCAAACTTTGCCATGTCGGCACTAATTCGGCCAAAATCTAAAATATGGTATTCTATAGGCCCAGATGGGGTCTATAGTTATGTTTAATTATCTAGATTACAAACACCTCTGTACATATTTAGACTGCAATAAACGATTTGACTATTGAAATATAATTTAAGCTTTCAAGCTGACGAAATATTCAAAACCTTTAGCAATAGGTACATACATACTTTTCAAAATACCCAACGTCGAAAGTTTAGTAGACTGCTCTCAAAAATATGTACCATAGCTTTGTATCATCAAATTACGTTCAATGTATTATATAATTATATTTTCGGGCAACTGTATCTACAGATAGGGAAATTATAATAAAGGCATAAAAGGACGGATCAGAAAAATCCAAGGTCTATTAAGTACAGATAGCTACAGAGTCCTTTATCACCTTTAAAACATTTAACGTACCATCCCTGTATATCTTGAAATAGCTCTGATGGTACAAACGAATCTAGGTCTATCAAAAACCTAGCCATTTGAGAAGCAGCATTTGCTTACAAGGTCACACAGCTCTCCATTATAAGAAGTTATGTGCTATATCTCAAATATTATAACAATAGTACAGACCTTAAAGTGTTACTGTCATAATTAACAGAGCTTCACGGACCGTGATATAAAGCTTTGTAAGTTTTACATTTTAATTGAAACATTTGAACATTATTTCTTAATTTGAATCCACTGATCTTTATAACTCGTAATTCTATGTAGCCCACCGTTATACGTGCACTGAAATTCTGTTCCTATTATAATAATATAAGGTATTTCTGTGCACTTCATAATCTGCACGTTATTTTACATAGTTCTAATTATGATTTTGCAAACAATATAAGATGTTAAATAATCGCATGGGACACTTTTAATCTACCCCTTTATCCCGTTGTATGCACATAAATGATTTTATTTGTAAACACATAGTTACAACAATGAATAATAAATATTATGCGGAATAATTCACACGGCATCATCTAGCCCAAACCAAGCAGAGCCTGTGTTATGGGTACTAGATAATCTAGTTTTATCTAGACCTGTTTTTTTGTATAGTTCTGTGATATATGTGCACCATCAAATGTATGAGGGTAGGTTGCCTCGCCAGTTGATTGTCGGCCATTACAAAGTTCACTTGTTGATTCGTGTTTAATTTATGATATTCCCTTAAATACGCAATAAGGTCATTATATAATAAGTATAGGGTCTAGAAATAGTTTCGAGTTTTAATCTGATCTATTTTATAATATTCAAGGATTTTTTTGTGACCGTTTTGTCAAAACTTTGTTTAAAATAATGTTATGGAATCATTGTACTCTAACTTTACCTAACCGTTAGAGAATATTAAATTCAGAAGTCGACTTAGGATTAACCCTGAATTATTGATCATTAGTACAATTCATGAAAGTCTAAATTTATCATTTCAAATTACCTGTAGAGATAGTCAAATAATTTATAATAATTGAATAATGACGAAACTGATGTATTGTTTTAACTGATTATTAAAAGTGTTATGGGCAAAGTTAACAGCCCGCGAATAGGGAGACCCAATTCAAACGGAGGCCCTAATACCCTAATAAGGAGTACGAGAACAAGGTGGATCAATAAAACTAAATATTTTTTAACTTACGTGATCTGAACACATTACAGAATAGGTAAATAAAAACTGTAATACCCGTTTTACATTTCTAATAATAAAGGTGAATCATTGCCCAGCTCCAAGCTGACTGACAGCTACACTCATAGCCAGGCCGAAGTCGGCGTGTTGGTGTCAGCGCCAGTACAGACCCTTTCATTTATCTTAAACCTCAATAAATGGCAGGGACCTTTAGCGGAAGAATAATAGTTATGACAGAGTAACATGTTAACCTGCGCAGGGTTTTGAACTAAAAGTGCCATATTTTCAGTGTGGTCCTACTACATACATATATTTTTCATTAAACGCCTCATTACGCCGTTGATATTTTGTGGTTGATTCTCTAAAATATTATATGCAAGTATTTTATTCTAAGTATTAAATTTTTGTTTATATTGTAACTAGATTTGTACGAGCCTATGAAAAATTACGTACCTATCTTTTGAAAAATCAGTGCAAGCAGTCAAGCAGTGGTCGGTTGCGATTCGGTACCGGTTGGGTCTAATTTAGTCATGTCTAAGCTGCCTTTGGTCGCCGCTAATAATAACTACGAAATGTTAATTCTATTTGCTGTTAAAGTTGGCTGCACGTTGTTCACCCTAGTATGGCACCCGGGACAGCCTGGCAGCAGCGCCTCGGACAGCTTGACGAAAGCGCCCTGGACAGCGTGGCAGCAGCGTCCCGGACAGCGTGGCAGCAGCGCTCCGGACAGCGTGGCAGCAGCACCCCGGACAGCATGGCAGCAGCACCCTGGACAGCGTGACAGCAGCGCCCCAGACAGCGTGGCAGCAGCGCCCCAGTCAGCGTGGCAGCAGCGCCCTGAACAGCATGGCAGTAGCGCCTTGAACAGCATGGCAGCAGCGCCCTGGACAGTGCGGAAACTGCACCCTGGATATCTGACGAAAGCGCCCTGGACAGCGTGGCAGCAGCGTCCCGGACAGCGTGGCAGCAGCGCTCCGGATAGCGTGGCAGCAGCACCCCGGACAGCATGGCAGCAGCACCCTGGACAGCGTGGCAGCAGCGCTCCGGACAGCGTGGCAGCAGCACCCCGGACAGCATGGCAGCAGCACCCTGGACAGCGTGGCAGCAGCGCCCCAGACAGCGTGGTAGTGTCCACCCCTTTTTTGAACTGGAAAATAAATTAAACCAAGCAAAGAATTTTGTAAGGAATGTATGTCCTTTAATATGATCTATTTGTCATTTAACTGCAACTTGTGTCAACATCTATAGATATCAAAAACATGGATAGATAATAATCTTAATTGCGCCATCAAACATATATTGATGAAGATCCATAGTTTTGCATAAACTACGTGGTGATGACGTCATCCAAAGTGATTTAGAAAAATTGTTTATTTTGCGAGTGGGGTATCATAGGGGGATGTAAAATTGATTATTTTTGACGTATCTCTTACCGTTTACGAGATAACCGCAAAATACCCTCAACTCACTTTTGCTTTCATGGTTCAGTAGACAAGCAAAATATAAATGCTAATTCGAAATTGTGACACACAATCGGCGGCCTTATCGCTAGTAGCGATCTCTTCTAGGCCACCTTCGGATATGATTGTAAATAATATTTATTGTAGAAGGTATCTTAAATCGGCAAGTACTTTACTCACTAGCAAAAAGAAATAAAAATGGTTTGACCGGTTCCACATGTCTAAATAACCTTTTGCCGGCCATAGGAAAATAAAATATTGGATAATCGTACAGAATAAAGGAAGTTGTAAAAAAAAAATACCACGTGGTTTTATGGATTCTACACACTTCTGATATGTTAGAGATCTATATCTACTAACGGTTTTCCCTTCAAAGTTACATTACTTTGTGTTGGCAAAAGGGCTATCGCTAAAATAATAACAAGGTAATACTCACATTTTTATATTCAGCACGGTGTATAAACTGACAACACCTAGTTCGCTTATTTTAGACAACCTCCCTATTTCAGTGTCGAGACTCGAATGCCCGGCGCCACACTCCACCTCGACTGAGATCAGCAACGATCGGTAATAGTCGTAAACAGTCACGCCGGCCCCCGATTGGTGGCGGCTAAAGCGTTGACAGGTGTGGCGTCGAGTCAAAACACTGTTTCTTTACTAAATTGAGAAACAGTGTTTTGATAATAATTTTACTAAAATAATATTCAATCAAAAGTTATAAAAATCTACATTGTACATTACAACAGATAATGATTTATAAACAATATTGCTCACAATAGATTCTCCAAGTTTTATGCTGAATTATATGAAAATACTTATAACGTATAGTTCCAATTTATGTGAGTTTTACGTTAACACGACTTTAAAGATAAAAGCTTTTTTTTATAAAATAAAGAAAGCGTTCGCGTTCGCGAATGTTACATATTGACATTCGTTACCTCTCTAGTTCAGACTAATACTATAAATGCGAATGTAACTCTCTGTCTGTCTGTTAGTAACTTTCACGCTTTAACCAATTTCGATGAACTTTTGTTGTTATGACGGCCATGGAAATATCGATCGATCTACACAATTTGTATGGTACAACTCTGTACTGGCAAAGGGTTGTATCATACAAATTAAGTTTGTAGGACGGATGGACGTAGAACCGAGCATTAGTACCTTTGGGGTAGGTAAATGTAACAAATATAATAAACCTAGTACCTAAAATATTACCTACTATAAAAAAATACTTACCAAATCAAGTTCCGAGGATGATTGATAAAAGCTAGATTTCTGTTTCATTTCCTTGTGACACTAGAGATACCTACTCTTTTTAAGCACAGCGGTCACCCGCGCCCGCTGGGTACATTATTACCTAATGTTGGAAAGTGTAACCTTATTCGCCGGGAAATATCGATGTCGGTTGCGTTTTGCACATGAAAAAAAGTGCTCAAGCTGTTCGTTACCTTATTCGTCGGACTAAATCCATCAGTGCAATTGTAACCAAATTTTAAAACTTTAATAACTTTTTAAAATTCATTTTTTATTTACTTTTTTAGAACTGGTATGATGTAAATGATAATGGAGATTCCAAAAATGCAATAAAAATAAAAGGTCACCCTGGCGACTGTAACCTTATTCGCTGGATACGACGAAAAGGAAGTGTGTATAGGTACAATAATTGTGCCAGAAGGAACACGTGATGAAGACCTACTAACTGGTCTATGTGAGGACCTCTAGTCACAAACATTTGAACATCCAAATACCCAAAGTTTTACATTTATATTTCATCATCATCATCAGCCCATACACGTCCACTGCTGGATATAGGCCTCCCCCGTACGACGCCATAAATAGCGGTCATAAGCCGCCTCCATCCATTTATATTTATTATATGTATAATTAATTCTGTCAGACTGCAGCGCAGCTTAAATAACCGGCCACACGTTCACAATAAACACGTGCAAACTTTTGCGCAATTCAATCTTTACAGCCCGGCCACACGCTCAGTGTTAGTGTTAGTGCAATCATGCATGCACAAAAGTTTGAGCCTGCAGCCGGGCTATTACCTGCGCAAACTGGTTTGCGCGGGCATGCTCGTAAATAAATAAATAATGCTGGACAATTCACACAGCAGAATTTAGCCCCAAGCTAAGCAGAGCTTGTGTTATGGGTACTAGATAACTGATATACATCATACAATATATTACATAGATAGATATATATATATATATATATATATATATATATAGATAACAAAACGACCAGAACACCCTGACAAATATTTACAGATCGTACAAATATTTGTCCTGAGGCGGGAATCGAACCCGCAACCTCCTGCGTCGCAGGCGGACCTTCACCCACCGCGCCACATCGGTCGGTAAGTAAGTTATGAGCGTGAGGCCGAGCCAATAACTCTATGATTGATAGAGGCACACTAAGAACGTAGGCTGCTTGATATTATCAGGCACAGAAGAGTATACTAACTACAAGAAAACGTTTTGCGGCCAGACCACACACAGACATGATACTAGCAACTGTAGGTCTGACAATCTGCTAGAGTGATCTTTTCCTTTTTTACTTCTGTCAGCGTTACATTCAAAGAGGATACAACGTCTATGGAAGCGTTTATGGTTACTCTAGGGATACAACGTAGATTGAGGATTTTTGCTTACCCTACGTAAGAGTTACATTCAGTTATTGTCACAGACATAGCTAGACTAGCTGCGCCTTTATTGTATACTTTGTTACATTGTCCTTGACTGCTATTTAAATCAATGAGGTATACAATCACTACTGTATTCTCTTTGCACTACATCAAAATCTTTGCAAAATCTGTCAGCTCATTGAATCAGCTGTTGAGATTTTTATTTTATTTCTTAAAATAACCATGGCCAAACAACCAAATATTGATAACCCAGCTGAAGATATTGAAACCTTGGTTGATGAAGAAGTAGCTAATGTAGAAGAAAAGGAACTTACTATAAGTTGTAGACTCCAGCTAACTCAAGAACAGGTATAATCCAACATTTACCTCCATTTTACACTTCTTGCTTTCATTGCTTACGACAACATCTACAATGGACAATTAAGCAGAACGCAAAAAATGGAAGCAAATCTCAAGGCTCTCTTCCAACAATGTTACACTGACAATGAGTGTATCTTTCTCCGGATCGTCTCCATGTATTGGTCCTTCCATCAACTGCCTTCTGATAGAATCTGGAGTCATTAGTAAAGAGTATTCTCAATTACCATCATCCCAATTAAGATGAGAAGGAGCAAAGCTGGACCGAGCTACTCGATGACCTGTTGTGAGCAATGGGCCTCTGGCCGGCAAGTATGCCCCTAGACTAGACCAGCTCCCTAAGTCTTTTTCTTATCCTTTTGATGCTAACTGTTACACTTGTCGAACTTCTTGTAGCTTTTATTGTACCTCGGAACAAGTCGAAGTGAAAACTGTTTACAATAAATCTGCCATCCCTCTCTGTCGTTACTCTTGTCCTGTAGGTACGTCTGATATACTCTCTAGTCAGTCGGTATCGTATAACATTGCGAAAAATCGCAGACTTGGGAACAATAAAATATTTTATTTCGTTATACCTTAATATTGCGTTCCTCTTGTGATATTTCTTTGAAGCGATTTGGATCGTACAATCAATCGATCCTTTCTCTGTGCTTAAAAGCGCGCACCCACGGCAACTTCGCAATGCTGTCACGCGTTTACCAGTCGCGCGTTTGCATCGCTTCAAAAAGTCGTCGTGGGCGCGCGCTCTTAAGAGTATAGATATAAGCAATTTAGTGTTCGAAATCGTTATTTAACTAAGAATCTGTGAAAGCTGCCACATTCATATTAAGGGAGATGATACTTTGAACTTTTATCTTGGATTACATGTTTTAAAAACGCGATTGGTGAAAATTTTCTTTAAAACATATTTTTTTGAAAAATACATGTTTTGCAGACATTTTGCTATATATCTCGGGAACAGCACACTTTTTTTGTTGGCCTTTTGTTTTGTCAAGAAACTTAGAAGTATTTCTTTAGTTGTGTCTTTTAATTCTTTGATTGGTTGTTTAATTAAGTTATAATTAGTTAAAAACACACTTTTTGCACTTAAACCTTTCCAAAAAGGTATGCTCTGTACCGCTCCTATGAACGCAAAATCCTATTGCTATCCTTTTTACAAAATGGCGCGTAATGCGCATTCTAATGTGGTATGAAGGTACCTAAATATTATGTAGCTCGTTTCACATAGGATTGTAATTTGTAGTGAACTCTTCACTATTACCTCAGAAGCACAGCAGTATCTCAATATAAAACGCAATTACTGTTGGACTTTATATATTGAAGTAATTTAACTAATTCACAATATTAGACGTATTTTCACTTTGATTTCTGAGCGCAGAATGATGACATTTTTTACCGGGCTTGCGAACATCGAGTCTCGTTATTCCCGCCAACGCTCATTGCGCGTAAAAATCCAGCGCTCGACCAATCAGCGTTAGCCAGAAGTTACATCAGAATATTTATTTTAAACGTGTGTTACAAATAAATTGATGAACCATTACATATTGCCTAGAATGAGAAAAAAATATTTCTAATTAATTTAATTACATTGGTATGATATTACCTAGTTTGAAACACGTATTATATAAAACTGTAACAGGATGATGATATTTGGTAGATGATGTTAGCAGCAGTAGGAAGGTACCTTTTTATAGGCACTTACGTATTATCTAGGTGTAACTTGGATTCGATTGCTAATTAGATAAGAAATAACTGAATATGTGAATAGGTAATTTGAAATTCTTCCTACAAACATCAGATAGAGTACTTCAGTTTTCGTTAGGTTTTTCTCTTATCTAAGCCCCATATTACCCAGGTAACGTTTGATTAATCAATACGAGTAAACTTGTCGGCGCGGCGTAGCCATATAGAGTGTAGAGTAGGTACAAAGAATCAGTTAAAATGGATGATATTTTAACTTTCACAACTTATGTTGAATCGGAAGAAGAGGATGTTAAAGGACAGCCGGCTGATAGTCATAAAATCGGTGAAGTTCTGGAAAATAAACCGATTCAAGCCAAATTCCATTTTACTAAGGAGCAGGTTAGTTTTAATAAATAAATTTAATGTTCAATGGGAGCCGATTTTTTAAAGATTCATCATTTTCCTTTGTTTGTACAGTCAGAAACGAAATACCTTGAACACATCCAACATTAAAAAACATCTTAACACTAAACCGTTCCACAATTGAATGACAAGACTAAACTTCGAAATTTTCTTTGCGTTGTACGGTTACAAAAATCGATCAGCACCAAAGCGCCTCAACACATCACATAGAAATAAAGTTTTAAATTATTCGGTGAAAATGTTGATCTAAACTATGGTATTTTTTTCTGTTTCACAGAAAGATGACCTGCTAATGGCTTTCAATTTGTTGGACTACTCTGGTGAAGGCAAGATATTAGCGGAAGACTTTCGTGTTGCAATAAAGGCTCTTGGTAAGTTTATTATACAGAGAGGAAATAATATGGCGTGTTTTAAAAAACAATGAACCGACTTCAAATTCTCTTACTTTTACACTGTTTTTAAATTTTGTGGGATAAATACTAAAAAAAATTATGGGATCCCTTTGGGATCATTTTCTATACAATGGTGAAAGAATTTTTAAAATTGGTCCATAATTAGCAGAGATATCGCATCATACATACAAAAAAACATACAGACGAATTGATAACCTCCTCTTTTTGAAGTCGGTTAACCTACCTAGACAAAATTCTAAGATAGATTTTTTTGAAGGCTTTAGTATCTACTGTCCGGTTGCACTGTACGAGATCATTTAATCTGGCTTCTTGAACTTATTGTTTATTTTACTTTGTCAGAGACCTTATCCGTTATAATTAAAATACCTACTTCTTATTTTATACCACCAACAGGCTATGAACCAACGAAGGAGGAACTCCAGAATATGGTCAATGGTGTGGACAAAGGATACTCTGGGAAGCTCAGCTTTGAAAACTTTCAGACGGCAATCATGAGGAAGATTATGGCGCTGGATACCGATGCTGATATCATGAAGAGTTTTAGGCTCTTCGATATGAGTGACTCGGGTTTGTTGATAAATTATCTCAATAACTTTATCTACTGATGCAAGCAAAGAGTACGTCTGGTCTAGAAGACCTATACTGAAAATGTCCACTATCTAAATCGATAAAGAAACGATAAAACAGAAAATTCAGCAGAGAACCTGAAAGATCTTTAATATATACGCAGCGGAATGGAATGTGCTAAATGCTGTATCACTAAGTTCTTATTTTAATATTGAAACCTATTTTCTAGGTTTCATCAACTTCGATAACGTAAAGGCAGTCACGGAAGTCCTGAACCATTATTTGACTGATGAGGAGATTGAAGAAATGATTGATGATGCTGACAAGGACTTTGATGGACTTGTAAGTGACGCTACATTGCAACCAGACCGACGCTCACTAACCATGCAGCAAGTCATCGACACTTCACTGTAGTCATCGTTTCGTCGATGTGGTTAAAACTTTACTCAAAATTTGTGTTGAGTTAATTAGCTGTAATGTGGATTATATTTTGTATAATATTTTGTAATCGGTACATTTTTATTTTCAGGTTTCTGTACAAGAATTCATGAAAATGATCAAGAGCTGTGTTAAAATCGTAACTCCATAATCACCTAGCTTTTTATTCCGATAAATACTTATCATAATATATACCATAGAAATACCTACTATTTTAGTAGAAGTTAGTATGAGCTGGCGACCCTTGTTCATTTGCTTGATGTTACTATTATTTTCTTGATATATGAATAAAAAAAAACTACAATTAAACTTTCATCTGTACATATATAAATTGTATTTACAGAAAACGTAGACTGAAGATTTTTTAATTTTAAATTTTTATATTCCACGAAAATATAGAAACCGGTTAACACGTTCCGGAAATTACGAACGAATGCAGCACAACCGTGTCCGTTTTGTTTGACATTGACAGTGGCTGATGGCTGACTAGACAACTAGACAATTTCATTTCATTCATTGTTTGTTTTGAATTTGAATCTCACTATTCACTGGTCGCTTTGCTAATGCTTTGATATCTATATTTTTGCTTTCTGTGAAAATTTGATCGAATTTGTCCAGATTATTACACAAAACTCGTACTGGATAATCTACAAATATCAATAGGTTCAAAGATTCATCCCATTGTTCTATCAGAAACTGTCATAATGGGTAAGTAAAACCCATTGAAATTTATGTAGAAACTATGAGATTGTTATGTATGAAACGACATATTCCTTTACAATTACAGACTCAGAGGACTCTTCCCTCGAAAACAAATGCGAGAATCTAATGAACGTAGTAGTGGAATCGAGAAAACGTTTCGGCAAAATGTGTGTTGATTACGAATGGAAAACATCTATCGTAGAGAATAAAATCCTCAACTTGCAGATTGACACATTTTCCAATAACAAATTCAAACCCAAGAATCCAGTACCAACACCCGACAATGATGATTCTAAAGATATTGAAGAATTTTCTCTTGAAATGATCGAAATGGCAAAGAGGTTTGAACATATTCGAAAGAAAGTAATGGATACACAGGAGGTGGTGATGCAATTTAAGGGGGATAGTTTAGGTAACCGATTAAGAGAGCCCCTGGGTGCTGATGTTATACTAGCCAAGGTAAAAAATAATGAAGTTTCATAATTTGGTCAGCGAGCACCAAGGTAATTTGGGGTGAAAACACCAATGTAACAAATGATAATATTGAGGGTTTTCTGGGCTCAGAAATAAAGACTCGGGGATTAGAAGCCCTTTTTGACAAACCACTGGTAATTACTTTAAACATTTAAGCATAATTTCACACCTAAATTAAACAGAAAATTTAAAATAAAGTTTTGGGTAAAATAAGCTGAATTTTCTTTTTTTTTTTAATCTTACACAGGTATATTAAATTATTATTATCCTTTATTTATAAAGTTTGATTTAGAACTAGACTATGGGACTAGGCGCTTTGCAGACCAAAGAGCCATAGTTGAAGAAACTCCAAGATTCAAAAGTATTTCGGTCTATTATTTTTTCACAGTTGAACCGAATAAAATGAAATTTGGGAGAGGAAAACAGTATGCTGGGGGACGGACATACTTTTATAAAAAGAGCAATCGAAGTAGCTGGCAGAAACTAGTTTAAAAAAATAAAAGCACAGTTATCAGAGAATCACGTATCCAGAACCAGCCTATGACTTTGCCGACAGGGACATCTAGTGTCGAGTAGCTTCAAGCTTACATTTCAATGCTGCCAGATCTAATTTATAAAATCTCGATACTATAGACAAAAATCTAAATCCTTCTGTTCACAGGAAAATAATCTCAATAAATGCCGGTTTTTAAGATGAATCTCTTTTGAAATAACTTGTTGCTGAGCAACAGCTATAGTTTTTCTTTTGTTTGTTTGACGTCTTCATTTAGACTTCACTTTGAATAATCAAGAAGAATTGTGAAATGTAAAAATTTATTACGATTGTGCGTTTTGGAATCTCGTATGAATGTCAAAAGTCATAAAAACAACTGTAAAATCAATTCCATCATATAAAATGGCCAAAAATGTAGTACAACTGTTCAAGGAACAGTGCATCGTTCCGGATGTTTTGACTACTGCTCCAACAGAGTTGCTGGAGATTCAATACCCAGATTCACTAAAAGTTGAAATCGGGAAAGAACTCACTCCAACTCAAGTCAAAGAAAAACCTGTTGTAAAGTGGACTCCAAAGGACAGTGAATTTTATTTGTTAGCAATGGTAGACCCTGATGCACCAAGTAGAGACCACCCTAAGTTCCGCGAGTGGCATCACTGGCTGGTTGGAAATATATATGGCGGAGATATGAACAAAGGCGAGGTTTTATCAGATTATATTGGATCTGGTCCTCCAAAAGGCACTGGTCTTCATCGCTATGTTTTCGTTCTCTACAAGCAACCAGAAAAGTGTGATTACTCAAAAATTCACAAACTCCCAAGTAACTCTGGAGAAGGAAGAGGAAAGTTTTCCATTGCTAAATTTTCACAGCAGTTCAAATTAGGAGCACCCATTGCTGGTAATTTTTATGTTGCAAAGTATGATGATTACGTACCAAAGCTGTATGCAAAACTAAAGGGATAAAACTCTAAACAGAAAACCGAAACAAATCCGATTAGAAATTGATAGTGAATAGAAAGCTTTCTGTGGAAACTTCATATTGTCTATGGCACAAATCGATAATTTCCGCCTCCGCGTGACATGACATTTCCCTTTTTTCTCCGCGTCCGCCGCCATTACACTTTGGAGTTTACGTAAATTGGTCGTTTGTCAGCAGCTAGTGCACGCCGTTGTGCGTTATCAGTGACATTTTGTGTTCGTGCGTAGTATCGCAGAGTTTCATAGAACAAAGAGAAGGAACGTTCAATCGTATGTCCATCCAGAATCTCAACACATTCGACCCATTCGCCGATGCTATCAAAAGCTCGGAAGACGACGTTCAAGATGGTCTAGTCCACGTCCGGATCCAGCAGCGGAACGGGCGTAAGACGCTGACAACGGTGCAGGGCCTCTCGTCGGAATATGACCTGAAGAAGATTGTCCGGGCATGCAAGAAGGAGTTTGCCTGCAACGGAACGGTCGTGGAACATCCGGAGTACGGCGAGGTGTTGCAACTTCAGGGCGACCAGCGCGAGAACATTTGCCAGTGGCTCACTAAGTCGGGCCTCGTCAAACCCGAGCAACTCAAGGTGCACGGCTTCTAAACGCCGAGCGCCTGGAACATGTTCATCATTCATAGCAAATTATGAGATCGTGCTCGTTATAACAATAATCCTAACGAAAATATGTATTTAGAAAGCACCGACGTCTACAGAGAAGAGTTCCGCGGCCTTGTTGATCCGCGCTCTGTGCCTTGCTCCATGTGTAAAGTTTATAAAAGTATATCGACACCGTCTCAAGTCTTTAGTTGCAATAAACGCCGAACGAAATAGTAAATAATCATTTTTTGTTTTATACGACATTGTATTTATAAATTGCTGTAATGATTCAATTATAATAAAACATGTTTTTGTATGTGCTGGTTTTTTTTCGCGTGGCATAACGGTAGTGCTGTGCCACTTTACTGGTTAGTGAAAGTAGGTAGGTAGACTCGCTTGTAAATTCTAAGATTATTTATGCTCATACGGCAAATACGTGGTATTTCCATTTTTATGGGACATTACGACAAACAGCTGGTTAAAAAATAACCTCAAAATAATTAGAAAATTAGGTTCCTATTTGTAGTGGTGCAATCAAAATTGCTGACCGTAGGAAAAAGTCATTACTGGCCTAGTTTAACATTCCATTTTCAAATCTATACAAAACACGCAGTGTAGTGTTACTGAGTGCAGCTGTACAAAATTCGAGAAAATGAAAATAACGACTAAGTTACACATGTACGAGGTAACCTAGATCTTGGTTCAAGTAGATAAGGTTCAAAATATTATGATATGTAGACGCGATGAGTCATTGTCTTACCGCTAAGTTGAGGTCATCGCTATCAAATAAACACACCAATGAGAATAAAAATACCTCTATAGGTATATTTCGTAGGTTGCTCTTGTTTGTATCATCACATCATCCAAGAACGTCATTTAGATGACGTGTGCTCTGCATTTTTCATTTAAAAGTTTAGGAGTTGAGACAATCTAGTCTCCTATCAAGGCCCGTGCCAAGCATGGGCCAAACACTCGTTTCAACTCGTTTGGTTCGGGCTCATTAATTGCGTTTCGTTGCGTCTAACATGCCAACAAGTTGTAGGAGACGAGAAGCTTACAGTTGTGGGAATTTTCTTGAATAGTATGAATACTATTATAAATTAATAAAAAAGCACTAATCACTCAGTGATTTATTCGTATCAACATGACCATACCATACGAATACTTTATTATTAGCCAGATTATTCTGTGAGAATTTCAACAATCTTCTACCTACTTATTACAGTTCATGAGATACAGCCCGCTGCGCTGAAGAGCAGACGAACAGACAACGGAGGCAATTCCGTTTTCACCCTTTGGTTACGGAACCCTATAAACGAAACGCATTATTTGACTTTGACATTTCTTTCGTTTAATGTTTGATGACAGTTGTTTTCCATCTGTCTGACGTTTCTCTTGGTTTCTCCAAGTGATGAAAAAATCGCTCTTCGAGTTTTGCAAAATCAAGAATTAAATTTATTTACGTTTATGCCTCTATCAAAAAGCACTGCAGTTCTAAAGGCAGTGATATGAACTTCCTATTTGCTTCATAGTTTAATCGCTAAAGTCACCTGAACAGTTTTTATTAGCAAAAAAGGCAAGTTCCATTTTTCTCGAAGTCACATCCAAGTTGCGACTTTGTTTTTAATATTAATTTTAGTTTTTGCATTGTTTTGTGAGTGAATAAGTTAGAGACAGGTAGAAAGATGTCGGACAAGGCGTTGACTCTCGGTCAGCGGGTGCTGGTGGTCGGGAAAGATGCAAAAGGAGTGATAGCCTACCTCGGCTATCCTACGTTTGCAACAGGGAAGTGGATCGGAGTTATTCTGGATGAGCCCAAAGGGAAGAATAACGGTACTATCCGTGGGCATGCTTATTTTAACGTAAGTATTTATTTTAGTCCTATTTCTGAATCTGATAAATCTTTTAATCACAACATTATTACAAAACGAGTAAGCAGTTGCAGGGAGTCAAAGGATGCAGGCGGTTCAGGACCGCTATTTGTGGGGTCGTATAGGAGAGATCTATGGCCAACAGTGGACATATGTGGGTTGATGTGATGATTATGAAACAAAGTCCCAAAGTATTGTCTGTCTGTCTGTTTGAATGCGATAAACTCAATAACTATTTATTTTCATATTCTATTATTTATTCAAACAACTAGATAAGAGTTAGGTTAGGTTAGGCATTCTTTACTCCTTTGAGCTATCTGAATAATATCAATTGAAGTTCGTTGAAGAAGTCTTGGTCCGAAGTCCCACAAACCATGAAATTCCATTAACTAATTCCAGTGTGAAGAGAACTATGGAGTCTTTGTCCGTCAAACTCAGATCCAGCTGTTGGATGCTTCTGATAACCCTATGGACAGCTCTGTCACCTCACTGTCAGAGGAGCCAAAGCCTAGCAACCGGCGGCTGAGCAGGTATGCATGAAACTCTGCCTTTTTTATACCAGCAGAATAACCATAGGCTTAATCTTTAATTTCTTGTGTGATTCTTTTATAAATTGTGTGAAACTATTAGATTTTGGTGTGAAACTTTAATCTGGGTTGATAACTAAGTTTCTATTAGGCTCTCTAGTGTTTTTCCTTATTAATTCATCATCAATAGCATAAAATATTTTGGTATCAATTAATATTTTTAGATTTAGGTTTTGGAATTTAGAGTAGAATTTACGACGGAGATTTTCAAATGGAGCTATTTTGGTAAACTGATAATTATGTTAAGTAACTCAATATTAGAATGAAAAAATATTTAGTAACAATTCCATGTATAACATTCTCTGATATTATTATTTAAGTAAGTATTCTACTAGTTTCGTCACTCCACGAGACATCTTCAGTTAAGTAACTCCCTTAAATCTTGTATTAAGAAATCTCAAGGACATTTCATAAATCTATGTATGTATTTCTATATAATCTCTTGTCCCAGACAAGAGTGAATCAATATCTTCTAGACCTTTGTGATACACCGTCGGTCACATGGTAACTTTCCATCAGGTGAGATTGTGATCAAACTAAGGAATATTATTAATCAGGACCATAAAAAAATCTATGCTCAAACAAAAATAGTTTCTTCTTTGGGCTATGGAGTGTAGTTAATCACAAAAAAGGCTTGACAACTTGTGGAAAAATTATACATGTAGTTTTAATCTTAATTTTGACATGGCAACAATGCCATGACGGATGTAAATATAACAAGTACTACTAAACAAACCTTCTGCCCTTCCACCTGATTTTATTATGAAATTAAAAGAATATTGTCACATTTGATTTGCTTTATACTGATAATATTACAATTAGCATGTTTTTAAGCTCTCTGCAGGCAACACCATGCCCAAGCCCAGAATGTTTACGCACTAGGATAACAGGGTATAAATATACCATTTACATACGCTATAGATGCAAGTAATTCTAATTTCAAACTTTTAGTATTGCTAGTATTGATAGTTTGATATTGCCAGCTATGGAATCTTGGTTTCAATGTTTTGTTTTATGTGCTAAAGGGAACCTAATTCTTTCAAGAATGGTGTACCTATACAAATTATATATAATATTACCTATACTGCTAGAACTTACTGTTTTATTATTTCTTCCTAGTCATCTCCAGCTAAATTTGTCTTGTAATGGTTACCTATGGGGTTTTGAGTTACTTCATTATCTTATTTTGCCAGATACATAGGTATTTAGAAATAGTATCTGCTAAAAACCTTTCTTACGCGACCGAATTAGCACTTATACAAGTAAAATTTCAAATAAGAAATAGGGTGTTATTGATATTCTCGTCACTTAAATTTTTTGTCCACTTGTGGAAGAAGTTAGTGGTAGGTCCTACTCTACATTTCTACCTTTTCTATTAACCCCTCATTATTTTGACCTTTCTTTGGAGAGATGGATAATAATAATAAAGTATTGGGTATAGAATATAAATTTTATTTTGTTTGGTTTTCACTAGATTTACTTAGATAATCATTTTGTTAGAAAGAACTGGATAAACAGGCCTTCACAAGCGCCGCTATCTACTATTTCTTGTTATTAAGTTATACAACATTTACTTTAATAAAACTAAAAAAAATTTAATTTGCCAGAAAAAAAAAATTGCCAGAATGTTACTTTGACAAGTGAAATTTATATGATTTTATTGTTAATAAGGTTTTGGCTTATTCGAACCTTGTTTGTATTTAAAGAAAACCAGTCTTTTTTAATAAGCTTTTATACTACTTGCCCTGTTAGTTTGTGTGGGACAAATCTTGCAACTTAATTTTGGACAAGTTATATCACTGGTTGAGCTGGAATTTGGCATACTTATGTAAGTTCGGTGACAATGCAATTTCATGGTATCATCAAGCTCATCAAGCTGGTCTGATGATGGTGACCATAGGAACTCCTAAACGGAACGACTTAACCACATCGAGTTTGGGTTCGTTGGATGTCTTCCCAAGGTCCTAGATGATATGTGCTTGTTATCAAACAAGTTTTTTTTAATTATTAAGGGCCTACAATACCTCCTCATTGTGTGAAAAGGATAGGCTTGGGATTTCGCGTTCATATGAGCGGCACAGAGTAGAACGTCATAACCGCAAAAATAATGTTGTTGTTTTTTTACGGTAAAAATAATAGTAATTTTGAAAATCTAAAACACACCGTCTGCTTTATACTCTGATTGTTTACTGTACAAAGTATCAAGGCTTATTTTAACGTATCTATTGAATAGCGACGGTTTAAAGTACAGTTTAGAGTGAACTTTGGATTTTTTTTCTATCGAGAAAATTTCATGTAATCGTGTTTTCGGAACACTAGTAGTCTAGCATCAATCCTGAACTATAACATATTAAAATCTCAAAGTAAATGCTTCAGAATTGTGGAAGATATGATCGTTGAAAATAACTGATTTCAGATAGTATCATCTCTTAAATTTTTTTAAATTTGTCATGTCATGATACATTAGTGTTCTTCCTACACAAACAAGAGTTCGAATAAGTTTTTCGCGTTGCCATTAAAACAAAATGGCGCATTGCAGTTTTATGTCATGTTTACAGCCTGAATGCGTTCTAGCTATGTTGCCGGTTTTTAAATACTCCAGTTCTTTCTAACTTGTCTAGATGAAGTGTGTCTCACAGTTGTATTCTTTCCTCGCTAGTATTACTGTGGCCCAGAGATCTAGACCAACGACGTAAGTAATCATAGTAGTACCTACGCACTGTGCTAAGCTTTGCACTTATTTTTTTTTGTGGCAACCTCAAGCAACAGATCTGGTAACACTTAATTTTCATATATCGATTGTTTCATAGCTAATATCCACTGATCCTCAATACAAAGAGTATCTATGACTTTCTTCCAATAAAATAAGTTTATATTATAAAATCAGTTCTGAAAATATAAAGTTGCTTGAGGATGCATAATATAAAAAAAAAAATAGCAAGAAAAAAAGTGTACCTATTGCAATAATTGTTATAGCAATCTTTCTTTTCTATTTATGTTTTCCGTCTAAAATATATATCCTTGTAAATTAAATTCTAAATTAAATTTGTCATAATTTGTAAATATTTAACTAATTCTTAACAACTAAAATTATTAATTGCCGACTGAATGGCGGTGCCAACAAACAAGTATTAATTTTGTCGCCAATAATACAATATACTGTATACCGTATCTTTTCACTTATATTTAATGTCATTTTATATTTTAGAATTAATAAATAAGCATTTTATGCTCAAAATTAAAATAAAAAAGTATTTGGAACAGTCTGTAACAAAAAAGCGTTTGCTACTTTTTTGTTAAAAATTTATATCCAAACTTGAAAATAACTACCTGTAAGCACACTAAAAAATATATTTTAATTTAGAAATATTTAAACGTATCGTATTAATCTAATTATTTTTGATGCTGACTGCATAACTACAAAAATAAAATGGCACCGCCATTGTCCGATATATTTTACTTCCTTTAAGAAATTATCCGTCTGTACGTATTATGAACTAACTTTATGTGTATGGCTGACAAAGGGTGCGTCGTAAGGCGTCGCCCGCGCAACCAAAGCCGGGAACCCTATCCATGTCCAGGTAACATTGTATTAAAGTACCTAGGTACTTGCACTTTATCTACGGTAACATGAACCTCTGTGCAGTCGGGTAAAATAGAGAACATATGTGTAACAAATTAATTTACAAAGACTCGAAAATCCTCGACGATTTGACGTGGGGTAATGTCACTTTTCAATGAAATAATAACATCTTTGGGTCATCTGTTCGGATACTATGATGACCATGGTAAAATAATATAAGGTACGGCGTTCCGAGATACAATGGTCACATGAGTGACACTAGCCACGTCATCATCGCCATCGGCGAATGAGAAGACGAATCTATTTTCTGGTGTTACCAGTAACGTAAAATCGTAACTCCCCGAGCTCCTTGTATTACCTGTATGAACCTGATCAAAGTATGTGGTTTTTGAAACTCTTGTTTAACTAACGCCGTTTTGACTGATCTTACAAACATAATACACGATCGAGATTTTTTTATTGATTTTTCAATTGACTCTTATCACCTTTGTTTCCCAACTTCTACGTTTTGTTGTAATAAAGTGGCAACTGGACAGTGAGTGATTAAATTCGAGATTCCATTGGTTATTTGTTGTACACATCTCTTCTCTCTTTGAAATCCCGCGTTGTCTCTATAGATACATGCAAGGAATTTATATACTATATGTACGTATAGTATTTTAGGAACCAGAAGCGGGCTTTATTTAATAAAAGGAAATAACAAAGCAACCTTAACGATTTATTAACAATTTACATGAATAACTACGTATGTAGAACACAAAATAACGTCCGCACAGGGCAAAGTACCTACGCAAGCAAAGTAAACGTCCGAGCAGCGCGGCGACTTGTGGCAGAATGACCCGCGAGCTCTGGTTTGCACTGGAATTTATACTGTTTGTTGCCCTGTTTCCATGCTCCAGTCTCCCAACAGTATATAAATTCCTTGCATATACGGTGAATCATAGACACTGTGAATATTCTACAACTGTCATGTAGGTACAGTAAATGCAGCTAATTTTAGGATCCGGCACTTTTTATTTATTTTTACTTTTAATGCGAGAAGACGCCTTTACTGTTAGTAACTCAATACTGTGTTTATACGAAACTTGATCAAAAGGATATTAGACCACAAAAAATCTATAAAAATTTAAGCAAACGATGTATCACAGCATGTACAAATATGAAAAGGAAGTTAAACTGATTATAAATAAGCGGATAACCGTTTAGTGCGAGTGGAAGGAATATCACAAGGTGGTAATACAACGTACGCCTGCTTGTTCTGGCGTGAAATGGAGACGATCTTATAATTTATCCAACTTTTATTTCGATTTTTATCGATAATTTTTTGTATAATATCCGGATATTTCGATCAAGATTCTAAAAAACACTTTGTAGATTGCGCAGGAGTGTAATAGGTAAATAATAGATATTAGCGCACTCACGCATTCCTTTTATACCTACTAAGGAGCCTCTACGGGCGAGCCCATAGAATTTGGAATGAAAGGTATGATCTTCCGAGAACGACGGACACGTGGGTGGCACAAGGCTACGTCATCGACGCCATGGGCGAATGAGAAGACGAATCTGTTTTCTAGTGTTACCAGTAGCGTAAAATCGTAACTCCCCGAACTCCTAGTATAACCAGATAAATTTGATAAAACGAAATGTGGTTTTGTATTTATCCATTATATGTATAACACATGGACTAGTATTTAACTAAAGCTGCTGATTTGACTGATCTTACATAAGATAATTGAAGATTGTAATTTTTGAATTGACCCTTATCTCATTTGTTTCCCAACTTCTACGTTTTGTTGTAATAAAGTGGCAACTGGACAGTGACGTCACCTTGTGTCACTCCCGGAGGAGCAGCCTTGTTTTCTTGGATCATGGGCGAGCCTAAAGAACTGTACATACATCCAAAACGAATACCGCACGGCACAACAATAAGTATTCAAATATGGACTGAAACTCGTCTTCTTTAGATATATTTTACAATTTAATTAATTTATTTTCACCGTAGGTATTTCTAAATATACACTTGATGTCGTTAATTTCTAAAATATGACTCCTATCCTATTACATTATTACACAATTTATAATCAAAAAAGGAAGCACCATAAGGGATTGTATGTAGAAATAAAACAGACAGACAGTCAAATATTATGTACACTAAAATTAAAAATAAGAGTTGGCTGTAAAAGGGCTGTACCTATTTATAAAATTACAATAATTAATAAAATTATGTCAGAAATGTAACAAATTAAATATATTACATGTCAAGAAATGTCATGAAAGCTGCTGTATAGAGGCATTGTGAAAGTAAGACTAAACTAAAATAATGCTAGGTACAATAAGATAATAAAAGAAAATTAAGCTGCTGTAAAGGGGCATTGTCCAGTCAGAGTACACAACTGCTGTGACACAATTGTTTACCACAAATTTCAAGCCAGTGGCCCGCGCGCTGTCTAGCTACAGGCATAATATGTAATATGCTTCTCCAGGTATGGCATTCCGATACACAATGGTCACGTGGGTGACAAAAGATACGTCCCAAACTATTATAGTGTCCATATTTGAATGCTCCTTTTTGTCCTGTGCGACAGACGGGTTGGACGTGTGAGGGCCAATGATGGCTTATTTTGTAGACCTGTTCAGACCTACGCGATGTTCGCCCGGAGCGGATAATATCGCTCGGTTTCGCGCGGTATCGTGCTGGATATTTTGGATTACCGTATACCCCACGCGGCTTTCGCTCAGCTCTGGATATTGAATACCGCTTAGGTTTGAACAGTGAACAGGCCTTTAGTAACTCTATGAGCGTGTAACCCGCCATTATTTTTCCGGATTCGCCGAGAGATACGCTCATAGAGGCGTAAGGGCTTATAAATTAATACATTTTGTTTATACCTGTATCAAAATATTATCCAAAGCACTGCATCGAAATGCAAAGCTCAAGAGTTGTATTCGCCTCGCACGCTCACGATTCCCGCTTGAAGTTGAATAGCGAACATATATCCGTCTCTTTCCCCCCTCGTTCTTTGTAAATGTTCTATCTCTCTCAATCTTCTCTTGCTTGTTTGTAGTGTGCAGTTAGATTTTGTAAATATAAAATGTTTTGGTGTTGTGAATGTCAATGTGGTTCAATCATACATAGGTTCTACAGAATTCGTTATTTCTGAAAAAAAAAATTGGTAATAACAATCCCATCTCATTGAAACCAAAATGTTCAACGAATTTATCTATTATTTAATTTTTTTAAACCGTAAAACCACCACGTTTTTTTAGTTTTAGAAAATGGGTTACTTATGTAAGTGTTTTTTAAAGTCTAACTTTACATTAAGAAATGTTTGTCACATAATAAAACGAATACCACATTTACAGTCACAACTCTGCGACGTACCGCATCCCGTTAAAATACTTGCGCCGTTGCAGCTCGCGCACTTCGCTAGGCAGCAGCCGTCAGTCGTTAGTGTCGCACGCGTCGCCCAGCACCGACCGCGCCGCGTCGCCGCAACTGACTAAACGAGCGTCATTTATCGAGGTGAGTAGCACTTGAGATCCCTACGTCGCTAACAGCAGCCGTCAGTTGCTAACAGCAGCTGTCAGTCGCTAGGCTCGTACGAGTTGCCCAGCGCATGCGCCATGTCGCCGCTGCTGGCCAAACGAGCGCCATTTGTCGAGGTGAGTAGCACTAGAGATCCATACGTCGCCAACAGCCGCCGTCAGTTGCTAGCTACGCTCGCGTCACCCAGCGCCGCCGACCGCGCCGCGTCGCCGCTGCTAACTAAACGAGCGTCATTTGTCTAGGGAGTAAAACTAGAGATCCCTACGTCGCTAACAGCAGCCGTCAATCTCTAGCGTTGCACGCGTAGCCGGTGCTGACCAAACGAACGTCATTTGTCGAGGTGAGTAGCAATAGAGATCCATACGTCGCTAACAGCCGCCGTCAGTTGCTAGCTACGCTCGCGTCACCCAGCGCCGCCGACCGCGCCGCGTCGCCGCTGCTAACTAAACGAGCGTCATTTGTCTAGGGAGTAAAACTAGAGATCCCTACGTCGCTAACAGCAGCCGTCAATCTCTAGCGTTGCACGCGTAGCCGGTGCTGACCAAACGAACGTCATTTGTCGAGATCCGTAGCACTAGAGATCCCTACGTCGCTAACATCAGTCGTCTGTCGCTAGCGTCGCACGCATCGCCCAGCAGCGCTGACCATGCCTTGTCGCCGCTCCGAACCGAACGAGCGTCATTTGTCGAGGTGAGTAGCACAGGAGATCCCTACATCGCTAACAGTAGCGCTAAAGATCCCTACCTCGCTAACAGCAGCAACTGTATAATTTTAATTCATTTCTATACATGAAATGTTATTTGTCGCGTCCAGTACAATAATGGATTCAGAGAGCTGCTAGGTCTGCCCCGCTTATGTAGCGCGTCGGGAATGTTTGCAGAGTCCCGCGTTGATGACTTTTACGCAATCACCCGCAACAGAACGGCATCCCTGATGCGCCGGGTGACGCGCGGTACCAGTAGCTATCTGAAACGTATAGCTGGAAGGTTGGACACAGACTGCGCTTTCATGAAGCACTGGACGCGCTCACATAGTGTCATGTGAACGGTGCGGTAGGGAACTCATTCGGTTTGTACCCTTTAAGATGTTTTTAATTAATAGAGCTATGACTGAAATATGTATAGTATTTAGATAGATATATAATTCTTTATCCCGAAAAACTTAAAATTAAACAGTTTGGTAAAAAGGTAAAAGAATAGGCGGCCTTATCGCTTAAAGTGATTTCTTCCAGGCAACAAAAAAGTATTTAAGCTGAAATGAAATTGAATTTGTGTTATACATAGCGGCACGCAGCTTTAGCGCTAGTTATTGCGCAGAAGTAAAAAATAAGCTACCTGGGCGGGGCTAGCGGTACATTACCCGTGCGCAGCTATCCCCTCCGCGTATCGCTCAGGGCTAGACTTACGTGCTTGTACTCCTATAATTTATTTTTAATTTAATTTACTTCCAGACTAACTTCGTGGAGACCCTGACTCCTCAGTATACGCCGGGGCAGAGCATAACGTCTCCTCAGCCCGTGTCCTCTGTAGAAGATAAACTCCACAACTTACAAGCACAGCAAGAGGTAAACTAGTGTTTTCCCTGGATAGATAACTTTCGTTCTAATTCTAAGTGGTCTTTGATCTGCACTGATATCATCATTTTCTTGCCCTTTTCCCAGTTAGGCGAGGTCGGTACGACTAGTGTTACCAGTAGATTGTTTGTGTTCAGTGTGCAGTTAGCTCAATTGTTTCAATTGTAAATACTAGTTACAATTTGTTTATATTATTTGATTGTTACTTTCTTTGTCAATAAAGATGTTTAGGATATTTTATTAATGCTAGATGTCAGTACAGTGCAGATTAGCATTGCACATTACCCCCTGCCTGCCTATATACATATATATATTATATATAGAAAATACCCAAAACACCCGAGACAAATATTCGCAGATCGTACAAACTTTTGCCTCAAGGCGGGAATTGAACCCGTAACCTCCTGCGTTGCAGATGGACATTCGCCCGCCAAATAGGTCGTAAAAAATTTTAAGTGTAACAAAAAAAAACTTATAGCTTCGTTTCAGCAGTAGGCGAAGGTCAACATTTGAATGAATTCTTCGTCAATTTCCAGATAACAACCCTAAAAGCAGAAGTCGAAGATCTAAAAGAGAAGCTCGAGACAATAAAAGTCCGTCGTGCGGATGACAGAGAGAAACTACGCGAGTTAGAGCGAGTCAGACTACAGTTGGAGCAAGCCAATGAGTTCAAGAGCAAAATTATGGAGTCGCAGGCGCAGTTGCAGAGGGATCTACAGAGGGCTAAGCAAGAGGTAAGATATTGTACTTGTATTATAGTCAACTGAACGACAGAGAGAATCTACGGGTGTTAGAGCGAGTCAGACTACAGTTGGAGCAAGCCAATGAGTAGGAGCAAGATTATGGAGTCGCAGGCGCAGTTGCAGAGGGATCTACAGAGGGCTAAGCAAGAGGTAAGATATTGTACTTGTATTATAGTCAACTGAACGACAGAGAGAATCTACGGGTGTTAGAGCGAGTCAGACTACAGTTGGAGCAAGCCAATGAGTAGGAGCAAGATTATGGAGTCGCAGGCGCAGTTGCAGAGGGATCTACAGAGGGCTAAGCAAGAGGTAAGATATTGTCGTATCTTAGTGAACTGAAAGACAGAGAGAAACTACGCGAGTTAGAGCGAGTGAGATTACAGTTGGAGCAAGCCAATGAGTTCAAGAGTGTAAAATGCAGAAAGAGAAAAACAGCCCTGTCTGTTATATCAATAACAGAAATTCAATTTATTAAGTAAAGTGCAAATGTCTAGTTGACGTTTGTGGAAAAAAGAGCCGGCCTTGATCCCAAATGGACTTATATAGGTAGTTTGGAACAGCGCCTCTAGCGGCCGCTGTATGAACTAATAATTAGATAGGTTAGATAGGTGTAACAAACAAATAATTAGATAGGTACGTGATATCGGAACCTGAGAGAGGTATGCGTTGCAGCCGTTGAGACACAGATGGCGCTGTGTTCAACAAAGAGCAAGATTATGGAGTCGCAGGCGCAGTTGCAGAGAGATCTGCAGAGGGCTAAGCAACAGCAAAATGAGCATCAATATCACTACATATTATAAAACAAAGTCCTCCGCCGCGTCTGGCTGTCTGTTCGCGATAAACTCAAAAACTAGTGAACGGATTTTCATGCTGTCACGTACTCTGTGCATCAGGGATGTGCTCTTTTTACGGAGAATTGCAGCAAATCCATCAGTCTCGTGCTCTGCAACATCAACCATCCCTGATGCACTGCAGAAACTACACTATCTATACTTATAATAAGACTGTAACAGGTTCAATTCTGTACATTGAAGATATTTAGAAAACATTTTTTGGAGGGCACTCTATTATCGATACTGATGCCAAAAATGTATTTTTTTTCCATCATGTCTGTCTGTCTGTATATTGGCCGCGCATAGCTCCGAAACTACTGAACGTATTGAAATGAAACTTGGCAGGATTTGAGTTCATACTACGAGGAAGGATATAGGATACTTTTTATCTCGGATTTCAATAGGTTTCCCTTGGGAGAGGGGATGAAAGTAAAATTACTTGGCTGCGCATAGCGCCGAAACTACTGAATGTATTCAAATGAAACTTGGCAGGATTTAAGTTCATATTACAAGAAAGGGCATAAAATACTTTTTATCCCGGAATTCAGAAGGGTTCCCTTATGAGCGAGTATGGAACTGAAATTTTGCGCGTTGCAGGATGGCGCGCGGGGCAAGGGCGGTAGAGAGCGATAGCCCCTCTGTGTGGGACACTGGCAGTGAGGCCCCAGGCAGTGGGGGCCCCAGAAGTGGGGATCCCAGCAGTGGGGCCCCTCACGCAAACGGACCCTTCCAGTAGCCCCCCGCAGTGGGGCCCCCACATTGCCCCGCAGTGGGACCTCAGTAGCCCCCACAGTGGGGGGCACCGGCAAAGGGGCCCCGGAAGTGGGGGCACCGGCAAAGGGGCCCCGGAAGTGGGGGCCGCCGGCAGATGGCCCCCCGAAGTGGGCTCCCCACATTGCCCCGCAGTGGTACCCCCTCATTAGCCCCCCACAGTGGAGGCACCGGCAGTGGGGCGTCGGCAGTGGGGCTCTCGGCAGTGGGCCCCCCACATTTCCTCGCAGTGGGACCCCCAGTATCCCCCGCAGTACCCCCCGCAGTGGGACCCATTCAGTAGGCCCCCACAGTGGAGGGCACCGGCAGTGGGGGCCCCCAGCAGTTTACCCCCGCAGTGGCTCCCCGCAGTAGGATAAAATTTCTTGGCTGCGCATAGCGCTGAAACTACTGAATGTATTCAAATGAAACTTGACATGATTTGAGTTCATACTACGAGGAAGGACATAAAATACGAGTCCATACCCCAAAGTCAACATAATGATAACAAAATTGTTATTAGTGCCGATAAACGACCTACTGGACAGCATCCGGTTTGTACAAAGCTCTCGCTACATATATGTATGTATATGTCAGTTCTCGCTCGAGCGTCTCAGAGTAAGCACGTGCTGGCTCGTTTAATAATATTCTACAACTACCCTCATTATGGCAAATTGTCACAGCAAAGTTCAAAATAAAATATCCACCGTTTTGGAATGTAGCCGCTGCCAAAAAGCAGTACACGCTACTACCATCTGTTCCAGACTAAGTACCAAGCAACTAGCAGCCCTTAAAGCAGCAGAAAACCTGGAATGGACGTGCAGTGAATGCAATCAAAATTCATCTCGGAGGAAGTCGTTTGTCACACTCGCTGATTATGATGACGAAGACGATGACGAGGTTATTGCCGCAGGAGCTTCATTTGATATGAAGCAGGTTATGCAAGATCTGAGGAAGGAAGTTAGGAACATCGTAACGCAGGAGATCCGCGCGGTTACCACTTCCCTACAGTACTGCAGTGAGAAAGTGGATGAATTCCCGGAGTGTATCGATGCCCTAACTAATAAAATGAAAGATATGGAGAAAAAGATAACACACCTCGACAGTCAGAATAGATCTTACCTGCTGAAAATCCAATTTCTGGAGCACAGGCAGTGTAGAACTTGAACAGCAGCTACAGGGGGATCACGTTGAAATCTCAGGGATACCGGACTCCAATGATATGGACCTGCCTAAGATGGTGGAGAAAATAGTCGACAAACTAGGAGGACCGATAGGAGACATCTTATCCGTCAAACGGCTGCCATTTCGCCGAACTGGATTGGGAGCCGTCGTTGGGAGACGAGATAGAAATTGGAAGTACCTTAAATTTTTTTTTCAGAAATATTATTATTATATATGTATTTTTATTCAGTACTTGTTTAAAAACATCTCGGAGTAGTTTCTCGAATTTTGTCACCATGCCTATTATTATTGAAATAATTTTGCCATAAATCTTCCGTAATCTTTATTCGTCCGCAGGTACGCGAGGCGCAAGAGGCACTGGAAGCGCATATGGAGGAAACCGCTGAGTTGGCGGAAGCCGCAGAAATGGCAGCCCTAGATAAGGTAGGTACATATATTAAGGCATTATAATATTAAAATATACAGGGTGTCCTATAATGAGTGGATAATCTTGAAGGTGCTGATGTGGGAAGGCAAGGCCAAGTAACAAAAAAAAAAAAAAATCTTGATTCCTTTAGAGTATATTAGAGTATATTAGAGAATATCTCCTTTGGAGATATTCAACTTTTCTTTTTTTTTGGGCATCATGCCTTCAATGTTAACAAGATCATAGGTTTTATAGTTAAATGACATAGCCGCTATAGCAAAAAATATATATATATTTAAGGAAATGGCAGAAGAACGCGCCGAGGCCTTACAAATGGAGCTTGAAAACGTTCGAGAGAAACTGGAAGAGTCCACCTTAGACCTTCAACTGATGAGGGCTGAGATGGAGGCAGGAGGGAACGTCCGTGAGTATTTTTAACTATGCGTTGTAAAGTGAATGTTGGGCTATGCATTGTAGAGTGGGAGTGACTGTTGAACTATGCGTTGTAGAGTGAATGTTGGACTATGCATTGTAGAGTGGGAGTGAATGTTAAACTATGCGTTGTAGATTGAGAGTGAACCTTGAACTAATTATGTGTTGTAGATTGAGAATGAATGTTGAACTATGCGTTGTAAATTCAGAGTAAATTTTGAAATATGCTTTGTAGATTGAGAGTGAATGTTGAACTATGCGTTGTAGATTCAGAGTCGATTTTGAACTATGCGTTGTAGATTGAGAGTGATTTTTGAACTATGCTTTGTAGATTGAGAGTGGATTTTGAACTATGCGTTTTAGACCGAGAGTGAATGTTGAACTATGCGTTATAGATCGAGAGCGAATGTTAAAATGGCTTTGATAATTGCGAGAACGATGAACTGATTACCTTTGTCTGCGGATTGAAAATGAAAGATTTTTTTGTATTAATTGTCAGATTTATAAATACATTTGTTGAATTATGCGTTGAAGATTGATAGTGAATGTGGAAGCTTTCTTCGGTTTAGTAACACTATTATTTACAAAAATATCTAGTATTCTAGAACAGAGGGTCGGGCAGCAGCTAGTAGTAAACATATAGTTTACTACTAGCTGCTGCCCGCGCCCGCGTTTAATCGGGATAAAAAATTATATAGCCTATATGTTATTCCACGTCCCAAACTATACTTGGTATGGGACCAAATTTCAGCCTAATCGGTTCAGTAGTTTTTGCGTGAAAGAGTAACAAATATCCATCCATCCATACATCCATCCATACAAACTGACATTTATGATATTAGTAGGATGTACGCGGATTGTTATTTATTGAGTTAAGGAATTAATTTGTACTGAAAGAGAGTTTTAGTTGATTGTTAAAATTATTTGGTATCAATTTATATATATATATATATATTGTATATATATATAAATTTATATATATATTGTATATATATGTATAAATTTATATATATATATTGTATATATATATATATAAATTTATATTATATTAGGTACATTTGATACTGTTGATATAGGATGAAGATTGATTCAAATAATTGAAAGTGATATATTCTGAAGTAAATATCTTTTCATTTAATGATTTTTACATACTGGCCTATGTCCAGCCGTGGACGTGTATGGGCTGATGATGATGATGACATACTGTCAAATGAATTGTTTATTTATAGAGATAAAATCAAAGTTTTCAATTGTTACGTAAAGTTACATATAATTTATTTTTGTATTTTACTCAAATATAATATTAACTGTTATAGAAGTTATTTTTGAAATAAACAAAAATATAAACTTTAATTTTGTCTGTAAATTAATTAAAAAAAAAATACAAGGACTCGCAACCACATGCAATTTTAATGCTATTGTGATGTTATTTATTATTTTTGTTATTAATTGCAAATATATTTATTTTACTTTATTTATTATTTTATAATATTTATAGATATAAAAACTCACCCTACAAGTGTACGTATTTCGGTTTCGGTTGTAACTTCACTATAAATTATTCATTTATTTCAATTGCTCAAGTTTATTTATTATTTGTTCTATTATTTTTAACTAAAGCATGCACTTGGCACATTCACTGCTTACGAAAACCTATTTTTGAAATAATCGTTTATGTTATTGGCAATTTGGAAAACAGCGGCATTTTTATTTTGAATATTTTTTACTGCTGGCAGAAATATGAATACGTAATTACGTAAAAAGTTCCTATAAAGGCCCTAAAGCATAGGGCTCTTAAGCCTAAAGACGGGCGGTTATAGGCAAATTGTAAAGCCTGAACCTCCAAAGTCAACCGTTTAATTGAGTTGACACGGTCGGTGTTTTGAAGTTTGATTAAAATGGCTTAAGGGGGCCCTTCCCGGTCCTACCATCGTCAACGCGAGCGTGATTGAAAAGCTTGTTGTTTCATCCAGCGCAATGTTAGCAAAAGAGGCAAAGCGAAAAGAGAGAGAAATCGCCTGAGCGCTCGGTTGGCATTCGGTTACTTTCGCGAATAGTGCGAAAGTAACCGAATAATGTGCGAAAATTTCATAAAACTTGTTCCAGGAAATACGTGTTTTTCAGTAAACCTTACAAGTTTGTCAAATAAAACTTTGTCGTTTAGAATCTCCATTATATTTGCAAGGTTTCTATCTTAATATTTTCTTTACTTTTACAATTTATGAGTACATTATAGACGCTCAAAGTTCACGTAAAATTTGTGCTAAAACGCAGATTTTGGTGGCTTATACTGAATTTGTTTCTCCAAATTTTGATTTTTTGTTACGATAGAAACCTAGATATAGTGCACAAGATTACCTATTAGTTAAAAGTTTCAAAGAAAGATCTGTTATAGCGCCATAATCACGTACGAGCGTTTGTATGAAAAGTAAGACGGGTTGGCCGCCCTTAAGCTTTAGCTTTCCTGCTCTTCATTTTATTATAAAACCGGGCTACCTCCAAAGCGAAAAAGATAGAAAGAAAACACATTTAAGAAGAGAGATTTGTAAATAAACCAATAGATTTTCGAATAAAATGTCGTTAGGGCTTCGAACATAAAATACTATGGTCACGACGAGCAGTTGTGCCATTCTTAGACTGTTCAGGTGCTAGAGTTGTTGGCGTATTTGGCGACGCATACCCCTACAGAATGGGAGGGTGTAGTATGGTTTAAAATACCCAGAGACTTGAAGTGCTCTCTACCCGATTCCTCCTGTTTAATTCTAACAATCGTCCTGATGCGTCGTTTCTGCATTATAAAGGCCTTTTCCATGTTATATTTGTAACTGTTACCCCAAAATTGTATGCTGTATCTTATTTTTGATTCAACTAATGCATATTAAACCATCTTTAATCGATTAATACTAATTTCATCAGTGTTCGTAAAATCCCGCCTAAGTCGATCGTGTTTGAGATAAATATATTCTTTCTAAATATTTTATGAACAAAGAATATACAATCAAATAATAGAAATAAATTAGAATTAGTATTTAAAATTGACACAATTTAGCTAACTGCAATCTGTTGCAAATAATCTACTGTTAGCTCAACTGGTCCATATCAATACCAGTCGGATGCGTCCCCATTTCTTAGAAATGTTCTCTAAATGCAAGCTAACAATATAAAACAAATTATCATGTGATTAGATCGCTCTGCTTTGGTGGTTATACCAGCTTTTCTTTAGCTATTTTATTTCGACACAAAAAGCAGGAAATATATTAAAAATTCGATATAAAATGTTAAAACCCAGTGAATGCGTTAAGTCTTTGTATATTTTTTGTGTTGCATGTTTAATTTTGCGTTTTGGTCTCTCCCGATCAATTTGACTAACAAGTTACGAGTAGGTACCTATATTAAATGTTGCTAATAATCTGTTGGTCTGTTTTGTAGTTATGACTTTACTGCTGGGAACTTTTGATGATAAATATCATGTTTGACTTTAAAATCTACTGTGTCTTTGAGACCCAAAGATTTTCAGACTGTTGACAGTTTTAGGTACCTATATTTAATGTTGCTAATGATCTGTTGTTCTACGTTTTTTGTAGCTATGACTTTACTGCTGGGAATTATTAGACCTTACCTTTTCATGATAAATATCATGTTTGACTTTAAAATCTACTGTGTCTTTGAGATCCAAGGATTTTCAGACTGTTGACAGTTTTAGTTGTACCTAGTTGTACCTGTACCTGTACCTATATAAAATTTTGCTAATAATATGTTGGTCTGTTTTGTAGTTATGACTTTACTGCTGGGAACTTTTGATGATAAATATCATGTTTGACTTTAAAACAGACTGTGTCTTAGAGACCCAAGGATTTTCAGATGTTGACGGTTTTAGGTACTCCAGACTTTGCCAGACAAAGTCTGGAGTACCTAAAACCGTCACTTTGTCTGGCAAAGTCTGGAGTACCTAAAACCGTCAACATCTGAAAATCCTTGGGTCTCTAAGACACAGTCTGTTTTAAAGTCAAACATGATATTTATCATCAAAAGTTCCCAGCAGTAAAGTCATAACTACAAAACAAGACATGGATTAAGAGGGTATTTTTAAAGATACTCTGGAATGTTGAATATCCCTTTAATACCTGTAACACAAATAAATAAATAGATTTTGGAGTTGAATTTGTTCTTTTGAAATTTGAGACACAGGAACTATATATATAGACAGTTGACAAAAGGCATATAAATAATAAAAAACTTGGAAGCTTAATTCAGGGATTTTTACACGATTCAAGACCTTAACACAGTAATTGACACCCAAAAGTTAAGAATGCGAAATGTGACATTTTAGACTCAGAGACTGAAATTTTTGATGTTTCAAAACAACGACATTTGAAGACTTCAAAACGCGTGAACATTTCAAGACGGTTCAAGACTTTAAAACATTACAAAACTTTTAGACACTATAAGAGCTCTATCATATTTAGTGACCATATAAAATGTGGAGATTTCTAGACTTTACGACACTCGCGAACGTATACTTGGGGGCGATAAACCGTTACACTGCAGAACACACGTCACGCAAGTGACCGTAGAGACGTCTTTACCACACTTAGGGTCAAACGCTTGAAAAGGGGTTTTTTTAGATACTCAGGGTCTTATAGACATAAATGCAAAACTACTCGCCCCTTCGGGTCGCATCGCTGAGGCTGGGCATTCAAGGATTAAGACACTCATTAGCTTACCATTGCATTGGCATAAGACACCTCGGGACTTTAAGAAACTCAGGGAATTTTAGATACTGAAAGTGCTCTATGGGGACTCTCATACACTTGGAATTTTTAGATGCTCATGGATTATTTAGACACTCGGGGGTTTCCTGATTCCATGACCCAAGAAAACAGGTCTGCTCTTCCGGGAGTTTCGCCAGGTGACGTCACTGAGCAGTTGCCACTTTATTTCAACAAAATGTAGAAGTTGGGAAAATCAATAAAAATTATGTTTGTTAGACAGTCAAAACAGCGTAAGCTAAACAGGAATTAATGTGATAAATAATTAGTAAGTTTTAACAAATGAGTTCGGGGAGTTACGATTTTACGCTACTTGTAACACAAGGAAACAGATCCGTCTTCTCATCCGCCGATGGCGATGATGACGTAAGCTGGAGACACCCACGTGACCATTGTGTCTCGGAAGAGCATACCTTGTTTTCTTATACCACGCTTGACTCTAAGACACTTGGGGAGACTTATAGACTAGGGAGAGGTGCATGCATACACCTAGTAGCGTCATGTGTGTGGTTGCGCGTTGATTAGAGCACCCGTACACAGCGAGCGAGGGCGCCTCCGGATACGAGACGCGTCAGCTCCAATTGCATAACCAACGGATACAGGACGCGCTGTCAGGCTGAGGGGCGAGCGTGCGTTTCTGTCGAACACACGATATGACGTGACAGTAGATAAGTTTTTAACACACTTATGGATAGATAAAGCTTGAACAAACGCACCTTTTAGACCCCAAGATAGATGATGCGGCACAGCGACGCGCCACTGCAAATCGCATCGCTGAGATCTGACAGAGAAAGCCACAATACATTTGAGGTAGTTCAGACGCTGACTTAAAGTCGCTCGCGTACTTTAAGATACTCTGAATATTTTAGATTTAGACACTGAAGGAGCTCATAGATACTTGGGAACTTTAAGTCACTCAGGAATTGATACTCGGGAGGTTTCTCGCTCACTTCGGACGGAGGACATGCTGCCAGGCTAAAGGGCGAGCGAGCGTTACTATGTTAGACACTGAAGGGGCTCATAGATACTTGGGAACTTTTAGACACTCAGGGATCGATACTCGGGGTTTCTCGACTTTAAGACACTAGAGACCATAATCTCGACTAGGGAGAGGTGCATGCATACACCTAGTAGCGTCATGTGTGTGGTTGCTCCAACAGAGAACCAACAGATACAGGACGGAAGACAAGCTGCCCGGGAGCGAGCGTTACTGTGTTAGACACTGAAGGGGCTCATAGACACTTGGAAACTTTTAGACACTCAGGGATCGATACGGGGTTTCTCGACTATAAGGCTCTAGAGACCATAATCTCGACTAGGGAGAGGTGCATGCATACATCTAGTAGCGTCATGTGTGTGGTTGCGCGTTGAATAGAGCACCCGTACGCAGCGAGCGAGGGCGCCACTGGATACGAGACGCGTCAGCTCCAACAGCAGAACCAACGGATGAGGGACACCCTGGTGCGACTGAGGGATCTGACGGCGCATGACAAACATGAGATGCAGAAGATGAATAAGGTGATTTTTATTGTTCTGTGACGTTTTAAAGTGATTTGTATTTATAACCTGCGCGGGTTATAATGTGATTGAGAATGACGCCATCTTGATTTATATTATTCAGTGACGTTTTAAAGTCATTTGAATTTATAACATGCGCACTAATGGGATTGAGACTAAAATGCTGACCCGCTTAGACTGAAATCATACTGAGTTCTAAAACAGGAACAGCATGTTTTTTATCTAGACCCTGGTGAAGGTTCCGGCTGAACGGTTGATGAAAGCAGCACAGGACCGGTTGTTGTAGCGATCGTAGACGCCTGTGTCCAGCAGTGGACTTCAAAAGCTTGGATGCTAGTAAATTTTATTTGAGTTTGACCATATCTTCTTAAGCGCTTCCTAGACGATCATGGGACGCGTGAATTATCATGCTACATGACATTCTGTATTGTCTCTATGTATAATTCGAATTATTTAAAAACTTGGATACGCCTTGTATACTAATCTACTGAAAACCAGCGCAGTATTGGACAATTATTTGCCCAATACTGCATAATGCTGCATAGGGACCCTTTTTACCCCTTTTTTTAATAATTGTTAGTTAATAGAATTCTATGTATATATGTCGCAGGGAGTCGGTGGATGGAGGCGGCTCAGGACCGCTATTTGTGGCGTCATACGGGGGAGGCCTATGTCCAGCAGTGGACGTGTATAGGCTGATGATGATGATGATGATGTCTCCTATGTTAATTTTAGACTGTTTATTTGTTGTTCTTGTTATTTAATTTTGTGGGTAAATAAATAAATTTTATCTTTTAATCTATAACAAGTCATTGACATGTAAATCGGCTTTATGAATAAATCTGTATTTCTGCATGGAAGGGACCATCATGCGGCATACAAATACAAAATATTTATTTCTTTAATTTAATGTACAGTAATTTAACAGTGTTTGAGATTCCGTTTAAGTAAAATAAATACCTGTGTTAGGGTATCTCCATCTTCCATGACAATAAATAAATAAATAATACTGGACAATTCACACAGCATTATCTAGCCCTAAGCAGAGCTTGTGTTAGGGGTTCTAGATAACTGATGTACATAATAGAATACATTAAATAAAAATATTTTTTTATTATACATAGAAAATATAGCATGATAATTCAATGTCTTAAGAGCTCCCTAAACGATCAAGCGGCATGACATGCGTTTATTGCGTGAATTATCATGCTGCATGAAGGACCTCAGGCCGGCCCATCATGCTGCACGACCATTTACAAAATTCTTGCTTGGTATTAATCAAAACTTTTACAAACACGAATAAACTTATTCCACTCCAATATATTGTACATGTGACGACCGATGTGCCGGTGGGTGAAGGTCCGCCTGCGACGCAGGAGGTTGCGGGTTCGATTTCCGCCTTGGGTCAAATGTTTGTATGATCTGCAAATATTTGTTCCGGGTGTTCTGGTTATTTTCTATCTATGTATGTAATGTATTTTATTAAGTATATCAGTCATCGTATAATTATACGTAATATAAGCCAAGACGACAACGAGTGGAGATAAGCCATAACAATATTCTGATTTTTTCCGGCGATTAACAAAAACGTAAGAATTACGAATAATTTAACGGCGGCCAGCGAAATTTTTATGATCTGGCTGCAGTGCGTGTGTGTTTCCGTTGTCGTCCCTTCGAGTTCAAGTTCGATGTGCTAGGGCACCCCGAGAGGTGCCAAGATGGCACCCCGAGAGGTGCCAAGATGGCACCCCTCGAAGCTTGGTACCCGGGGTGCTTGAATCATCATACGAACAAGCTGATTCCACCTAAGCAGGTAATCCAACGGGACTCATAATACAAGCTCTGCTTAGCTTGGGGCTAGCTAGATGATACTGTGTGTATTGTCCAGCAATATTTATTATTTATGTATATTCTCTTAAAGAGCGTGAAGGGCAAAAAGATCATCAACGTCGCCATGATACACTTTTAAAACTATAATTATGAATGTAGCATCGAAATTTATAATTTATTTTTATTTACATGTCAATTGGAAATTTGCTTAGCGTGTATGAATAATGACAATTCAAATCTTGGCAGGACTTGGACCAATACAAGTCAGAGATAGCCGAACTCTCGCGCACAAAGGAAAAGCTCTCCTCCAGGGTTGAGGAGTTGGAAGCACAAGTGGCTGATCTAAGAGAACAGGTTGATGCGGCGCTAGGAGCTGAGGAGATGGTGGAACAGCTAGCTGAGAAGAAGATGGGATTGGAAGACCAGGTAAGGAACTAGAACTGGATCTAGCATTAGGACTTTCTTGCATAGTTGCAGGTCTTTCCGGCACAGCATGTAAATTTCCGTGGTGATCGCCAGGAAAGATCCTGCTTCTCCAACTCAGGCCGTGGGTGTTGTGAGAGCCTATTATCGTAACCTACCAGAGGATTTCCTTCCCTTCTTCTATCCCTTTCCTTCTCTACTTTTTACACCCTTATGAGATCACCAATCCGCCTGCCAAGCGTGGTGATTATGTATTTTCCGGGTCTTTATTATTGTGTTTCATGATCATCATATCAGCCCATACACGTCCAATGCTGGACTTAGGCCTCCTCATACGACACGCCACAAATAGCGGCCCTGATTATTATGCTTGAGTTTAAAATTTTATTTTAAATGTGTCAAAATGTATTTAGCTATGGACCATAATTGTAGTTTAAAATAAAGATTTAATTAAAAAATCAAATACCCTTGTGAGAGGTCTAGGGCGAGGCTTGTTCAGCGGCATAGACGTTCGTCTGCTCATGAGGATGGCAATACACAGTGAGATTCGATTCGCCTGCCACGCTGTGTGAGGGACAGCGGCTCGCTACCACGTACCGGAAGGCGCAGTGTGGGTAGGTCCCCCACGCGATGGACCGATGACCTAGTGAAGGTTGCAGGAAATCGCTGGATGCGGGCGGGGCGATATCGGTCATTGTGGAGATCCTTAGCCTATGTCCAGCTTTGGACGTCGATCGGCGGATATGATGACGAACCGATTTGAAAGATGCTTTAAGTCAAAAACTTGTCTTCATTTTAGGGTTCCGTACTTCAAAAGGAAAAACGGAACCCTTAAAGGATCACTTTGTTGTCCGTCTGTCAACCCTCTCTTCTCAGGAACGCGTGATAGTATCGAGTTGAAATTAACATCAAATTCTCAATTGACTAAGACAAATTCTCAATTGATGAAGAAATATTTAGTAACAATTCCGCGTATAATTTATACGCGGAATTGTTACTAAATATTTCTTCATTCTAATATTGTGCAATGGATTTCCGCAAAGTAACGCCTGAATCGATTATTTATCAAATTCTCAGTTCTCTTGGAGCCACGATATAAATCAAACTTCTAAGTCATCATCATCATCATCACAACAGCCCATACACGTCCACTGCTGGACATAGGCCTCCCCCATACGACGCCATAAATAGCGGTCCTGAGCCGCCTCCATCCATCGACTCCTTGCGACCGCTACAATGTCGTCGGTCCATCGAGTGGATGGTCTCCCATGTAGGTGGGGAATTGCGATAATCACCACGCTTGGCAGGCGGATTGGTGATCGCAGTGTTGGTGTTGAAAAATACTCAAAAAGAAGCTGCTTCCTCTGGTAGGTTCCCTTAGTCGGCTCTTACGACATTCACGGGTTGAATTGGAGGGGTCGATATTCGTAAGCCGCAGCCCCACAGCCACTTCTAAGTCAACGCAATCAAAAGTAACAGCCGTGTATGCCCAATATTTTTTACATTCGCGAGGGAATTACATGCACACAAAATATAGATTTTGTGTGATACCTACCGGTGACCTAGAATCATGAAATGTGGCAAGAAGGTCTTATAATTATACGGAATCCTGGGTGCGCGAGTCCGACTCGCACTTGACGTTTTATTAGTTTCGGTCTTAATAGCATTGTCTCCATTCCAGGTGGAACAACTGAAACAAGACGTGTCGGAACTAGAGGCTCTTCAAGAAGTTCACGAGCAGCTGGTGGAGTCCAATCGGGAGCTGGAAATGGACCTGCGTGAGGAGTTGGAGATGGCTCATGCAGCTACCAGGGAGGTTAGTTGTTAAAGTGTACAGGGAGGTTGTTGTTAAGTTTTCTTTATATATAAATAATATAAACAAATTAAACTAGTATTTACAATTAAAACAATTGATCTAACTGCAGGCTGTTGCAAATAATCTACAGGTAACTCAACTGGTCCATATCAATACCAGTCGGAAGCGTCCCCAAAACGCTGGCTGCATTGCTTCGCTGTATGGCAATGCTAATACGCTGCGCCAGATACTCACCAGCTCTCGGGTCACGCGTCGCTTCGACCAGGCGCTCAGAGAATTTGTTGAAAACAATAGTTAAATAATAGTTAAAGAACCTACCAGAGGAAGGGCAGCAGCTTCCTTCTGAGTATTTTTAAACACCAACACTGCGTTCACCAATCCGCCGAGCCGCCGATTCTTGATTTCGTTAGCAAAATTCCAAATGTTTAACTATCAACTAAACTTATAACTGTAGGAACCCCTACAAATACCTAATAATGATTGATGATTGTTTCACAAATCTGTTTTCTTTCCAGTCGGTCCGCGAACGTGAAGCAGCATTGGAGACCATAATGGACCGCGACTCCACCATAAATAAGTTCAGGGAACTTGTTCACAAGATGACAGAGCAGTACAACGAGTTGAAGGCACAGGTCGACTCTAAAGGTACGTGAAAATTTACAAATACAAATCAAATCATTTAATTTTTGACTGTCTGTCTGTTTTCTTTCTGCGTACAATCCCATATGGTGCTTCCTTTTTCCTGTTTTAATTATAAATTGTGTGCTAATGTAATAGTAGTCGTATTTTAATTTAGAAATTAACGACATCAATATTATGCAATACCTACTATATTATACAATCCTAACCATCCACGGTTGTCTGGTAGAGATCGCTCTCGAGCGATAAGACCGCCACTTGTAACTTAGTTTTAAAGTTTTTTTTTGTGTATTTCTGTTTCTTACCAATAAGTGTGTAGTAAAGAATTTTCTATCTATCTATCTACGGTGGAAATAAATAAATAGAATAGAAAAACTCTTTCTTGCACACCAAGATAGAGAAAAACTAAAAAAAGAAGGAAATTAGCTTGTTAATTTTTTTTCCCAGATTCAACTTCAATCTCGGAACACGAAACCTCAAACTCGGAACCGAAGACCTTTGAGCTGGGCTCCTTAGTCGCCGCATCCAGGGCTTGCACCCGTTCAGTAGACCTACAGTTACGGGCTTTGGAGCTATCACAGGCAAAAGCGCGGGCTGACATGCTAGCGGCCTGTCTGCCGGACCACTTTATGATGAGTGCTGGTACGTTGCATTTTGAATCTTATGCTAGTCGATACAAGACTGACAGCCGGTTTCTCGAACGCTAATCAAATCGCAAATCAGTTGACAAGGCAATTAACTTGACACACTGGTCAAATCAAATCGGGTTGCAAGAACGATGATTAGACAAAAATTAACTAATCAATGATCATCTTACGATTGTCAAATCAGAGTATATTTTCATATTAATTTAATCATTCCTTCAGTTCAATCCTTCACTCCTAAACTTCAAAAATGTCACATGTTTGCGCTGCGAATCCTTGTTTCTACTTCAACTTCTTTAATGGCACCGCTTGCTTTTCGCTACGATTTGCCAGTGTCTGTGTCAGAGATGGAAATATTATTTATAAGTAGACATTATGGTGAAGCGAAAGGAGGCCTATACCCAGCAGCGGGTGATCCCAGGCTGATATAACGACTAGTTTGGTGGCATTATGCCTCCGTGCCGAGGGGGTCTCGATTAGGGGAGGTTTGCCTTCAAGTTGTGCCAGACTCGAACCCTGTTCCACTTCCCCCTGAGAAAAAGCCTACTGCAGCCCTGAACCTCCTCGAGGGTCCAGGTGTATTTTCCTCATCAGATTCGCTGCTGAAGCTCACAGTTATATCCGAAAGCGTCATCCTACAATTTAAAAGGTTATTTTAATTTAGGTACAAGTATTTTTTATTGATAAAACGAGCCATAAGTATTGTGAAATTTAATTAAACCACTTTTGGAGTTATTTTTTCATATTAACAAGGTTTAGAACTTAGCAAACGCAGTAAATTGTAGTAATTATTTCAGCTAATTAGAGCAAAATCACCGATTAGTTGATCGTTGATTTAACAAGCGCTTGACTAGAGAAAAATGCCTAATTAGCGTTCCAGAAACCCATTTTGATGTTTGACAAGAGATTTGCTTCAATGATTTGACAGACTGGTCAACTAATCTCTGTTCAAAATCATAGGTTGATTACGTAAATCAACGTTCGTGCAACCCAAATGATACTTGATCAGAGATTTGATCATTGATTAGTTAATTATGAAGATGATCTGCGTTCGAGAAACCGGCTGTGAGAGTATGAAATTAGTGATGCATTTGAAAAGAACGATCGTCATTTGATTTTTGATCGCGTTCCAGCTTAGTAAATATGACTAATGAGTTTAACGTAAAGATTGGCACTCACAATTCCAACACCGCTGCAGAACAACACAATAACTAGGATTTAAATATAGGTTTAAATTCGTTATATTTAGATATATTTTAAATTGGCGGAATCAGATAACAGACACCTCGCGGGCCACTCGCTTGAAGCTTACATAAGCCATTTTGTTTCATGTTTGTAAAATGTATATAATTGTTACGAGTTTAAGTCCATATTTGAATGGTTGCAAGAAGTCGTTGGATGGAGGCGGCTCAGGACCGCTATTCGTGGCGTCGTTTGGGCGAGGCCTATGTTCAGCAGTGGACGTATACGGGCTGATGATGATTTGAATGTGTTTTTTTGCTGTGCGGCAGTAGTGCGGTTCATATCTGCGACAAGTTTTACTTATAATTCTCTAAAGACACACTTGTATAAGGTTTAAGACCGGATGCCAGTGAATAGTCCAGTCGAATTAGCGGATTTTTAAACTTTACTTCGGAATTTGAGAGCGGTTACTGGCAGTCAACATTTTAGCTTTTTCCCAGTTGTCCTGTACACAAGGCAAGATGGCGGAATACAAGGTATTCCCTAAACAAAAATTGATCCTTTAATTCAAAATGGTGGATGACGCAACGGGTCTTTTACTCACTGGCAGTCTAAATTTTGATTCTCAATCAAAATTTAGATTCCCAGTGACCCCCCCCCCCCCCCCCCTAAAAAATTCAACAACATAAAAACAAATGCTAATTCGCGGGCTAGAAGTCCAATGCCGTAACCAACGTATGAAACCTAAGTAGAGAGTTTTCTATAAACCCGGTTCACTTCCACTACCAGTAGGTACCTATTGCCACGGGTAACATTGTGTCTCCTATAAATTATCTAGATACTAAGAACTACAAATGTATCATCATCATATCAGCCCATACACGTCCACTGCTGGACATAGGCCTCCCCCATACGACGCCACAAATAGCGGTCCTGAGCCGCCTCCACCCATCGACTCTACAATGTCGTCCATCGAGTGGATGGTCTCCCATGTAGGGGGGATTTGCCATAATCACCACGCTTGGCAGGCGGATTGGTGATCGCAGTGTTGGTATTGATAAATACTCAGAAGGAAGCTGCTGCCCTTCCTCTGGTAGGTTCCCTTAGTCGTCTCTTACGACATCCACGGGTTGAGTTGGAGGGGTCGATATTCGTAAGCCGCGGCCCCACGGCCAATCTCCTTGTCTCCTATACATTATCTAGATACTAACACCTACAAATGTACATAATGATGCAATAAAAGAAATATGATAATATGAACATTTCAATAACGTTAATTTTGAACCTTATGCAGTCGATATAAGACTGATATTATGTTTTTGTTGCAGGTGATCACGACGCAATCTTATTGATTCTTCTAATGAAGAGACTGAACACCAAATCTGACATCATTCTAGGACAGATTAGAGAAAGGTAATTTCATAGATCATTATGACGACCGATGTGGCGCGGCGGGCGAAGGTCCGCCTGCGACGCAGAAGGTGGCGGATTCTATTCCTGCCTTGCGACAAATGTTTGTGTGATCTGCAAATGTTTTTTCCGTGTGTTCTGGGTATTTCCTATGTATGATAAAAACTATCTATGTATGTATATCAGTCATCTCGTACCCATATGTAACACAAGCCCTGCTTAGCTTGGGGCTAGATGATGCTGTGTGGATTGTCCAATTTTTTTTTTAAGGCTCTGTTATTTTGCGTAGTTAAGAACAATAACAAGACCCTGCGATCAAAATAATATTAAATAGGAAAAATAAATATACTAAATATCATCATCATCAGCCCATACACGTCCACTGCTGGACATAGGCCTCCCCCGTACGACGCCACAAATAGCGGTCCTGAGCCGCCTCCATCCATCGACTCCCTGCGACCGCTACGATGTCGTCGGTCCATCGAGTGGATGGTCTCCCATGTAGGGGGGGATTTGCCATAATCACCACGCTTGGCAGGCGGATTGGTGATCGCAGTGTTGGTGTTGAAAAATACTCAGAAAGAAGCTGCTGCCCTTCCTCTGGTAGGTTCCCTTAGTCGGCTCTTACGACATCCACGGGTTGAGTTGGAGGGGTCGATATTCGTACGCCGCGGCCACACGGCATATAAAACGGCATACTAAATATATAATAAATAAATATACCTTTTTTTGTTGTCACGGTTTTAACTTATATTTGTTTATACTATCTTTGCTTGTACTTTTGTGACACAGAATAAATACCTTTTACATTACTTTACTTCCGTCTCCTTAATTTTACACAGTTTTTAAGTTTTGCGGGATAAATACTTATCCCTCGGGAATAACATTTTTATAGGACCACCTCTGGATCATTATCTATGGAATAGCAAAAGAATTATCAAAATCTGTTCATAACTAACGGAGAAAATACATAAATACATACATATAGCCGAACATAGAACGTCCTCTGTCTTTAGAAGTCGGTTAAAAATAAATAAGTTGAATAATTAAGAATTAATGGTGTTGAACAGATTCCCAGCGGTGAACGTGTGGGACACAGAAGTGGTGACTAAGTCCCACACCGCGGCCCAGTACAGCTTTAGATGTCAGTTGGAATACCAGCTGCATATGATACAGGTAAATAAATCCTAACCAATATTATAAATGCGAAAGTGTGTTTGTTTGTCCTTCCTTCACGTCCTTACTAACTTGATTTTTAGCATAGAGTTAGTTGAAAGTATGGAGAGTCACATAGGCTACTTTTTGTCTTGCTAAATCATCGAATTCCCATGGGAGATTTAAAAATAGACCTTTTTATCCCCCTAGAAATGTGAAACACGAATTCAGCGCGGTCGAAACCGCGGGGAACAGCTAGTATATATATATATATATAGATATTTTTTAATATTTGATAAACCTTTGTTTGACCACAAACTCACCTGATGGAAAGTGACGATGTGGCCGACGATGTATCACGAAGGTCTAGAAGACACCTATTGAAGAAGACACCTATTCACTCTTGTCTTGAAGAGACCCATGATTGTAGCTTATTTTAATTTATTTTAATTCCAGTGCTACGTCTCAATGTGGTCTATAGCCTTAGACACTTGCACCCCGGAGTTGCTAGTCCGCTGCGCAAGCGCTTTACCCGACGCGCTGCAGCAAGAGAAAGCGCTGGATGCGGCCGCTACTTTGCTAAAGAGCAATGAGCTGGATGAAAACTGTTCTCCTGATGGTAAGGGATAGTGTACTCTGATGTAGTGTCTATAGAGCCTAGACACTTGCACCCCGGAGCTGCTAGTACGCTGCGTAAGCGCTTTACCCGACGCGCTGCAGCAAGAGAAAGCACTGGACGCGGCCGGTACATTGCTGAAGAGCTGCATGAAAGCTGCTGTTCTCCTGATGAGGCTCTATCAGCGACGCAACCGGAAGTACCTACGTGGAACGGCTTGGGGAACTCACTTTGCTTGCCGCACTGACACTGCATATTATGCTACTAGCTGCTGCCGGCGCCTTCGCCCGGGTTTTATAGGGATAAAAAATAGTCTATATGTTATTCCAAGTCCCAAACTATACCCATACCAAATTTCAGCCTAATCAGTTCAGTAGTTTTTGCGTGAATTCAACAGAACAAAACAGTGAAGGCCATTTTTTATCCTGATAAAACGCAGGCGAAGGCACGCGCAGCAGCTAGTGGGTTATAAAACATGCAGGCATATTATGCTCTACTACCCGAGCAGCCGGGGCGGGTTAATAGTTATAAAATAATGCTGGTAAATATCGTTCCAGCCGAAGTTTTCTTCTATTCCAGGTCTAGAACGCTGCTGGACGTACCTGTCAGCGATGTGGTCAGCACTGAACCTGAACGCGATGACGTCATGCGCGCTGTCCCGCGAGGCAGTGCTGCATGCGTGCTGCGCGCACGACGCTCTCGCACGCGCCTTGCACGCGGATGCGCAGGCCTTGACGCATTTGTTGCAGGTTAGAAAATAGTCCTAGATACGTTGGTAGCGCAGCAACCAATCAATGCATATTTTTAATTGGTCCCTGACCTAATTTGAAAGGTCTCTGTTATCGATTCTATGTTATTATAATCAGGTTTTTTTTAAACTTATCAACCAACAAGACCAAGAGCTATGTTATACTGAGCTGTGCTCTCCCTATCGTCGTGTAGATTCGTCCATGACATCGGATTAGAATAGAGAGTGCATCTGTGTTTGCTCATACACTTGTGCACTATAATACGTCCTACGTACTATATAAAATTTGACTTGTCTAAGTGCTTATTTTGTAAGCCTAAAGGAATAAAGTTATTGATTCTGATTCTTTGACATTGTGTAATTATGTATATTAATTATCGAAAGACGTCTATTTTATTTTCTATTCCTATTCTGTCCGAATCTAATTCGAGTAAACGCAAAATTTTAGAAAGAAACGATATTCAGCAGTCGGCTCACACGCCCAATAAAAAAGTTGCTTCACCTGATTTGTCTGTTCCATCTATTCAGACTGTTTATACTGATCCATTCATTGTGATTGGGGCTATAGAATCATACAACTCGACTGTTAAGGGTCCATATGTGGTCCATGTTTCAAGAACTGATACAGATACATTTATCTTATATCAGTGACAGCAAATAGAAGGACTTATATTATTCTAACATTGAAAAGTAAGAACGACGTCACCAAAATTATTAAAGAAATATATTCCCGAAAGTTTTCCTCGCGTAGTATTTATCCCGCAAAACTTAAAAAAAAACAGTTTAACACTGGATTCGAAGACAGTTTTTAGATTTTTCAGAACAATCATATTATTGTTATACTATATAATATATATATATATATAATATACTACCTTTACATAAACTTGTTATTCCTTCCAGGAATCAGAACGTGCCCAAGAGTTGGGTCAACTCCACGAGTCTATTTGTACATCAAGCTCAGCACTGCAGCAACAGCTGAAGGGTATACGCAGAAGGTTACCGCCTGGAGCTTTACTGTCCGCTGTGCCTTTGGACCCTCAGGTTTGTGGGATAGAGTTCATTATTGAACAGCATTACGCAAGCTTCGCACTGCAGCAACAGCTGAAGGGTATACGCAGAAGGTTACCCCCTGGAGCTTTACTGTCCGCTGTGCCTTTGGACCCTCAGGTTTGTGGGATAGAGTTCATTATTGAACAGCATTACGCAAGCTTCGCACTGCAGCAACAGCTGAAGGGTATATGCAGAAGGTTACCCCCTGGAGCTTTACTGTCCGCTGTGCCTTTGGACCCTCAGGTTTGTGGGATAGAGTTCATTATTGAACAGCATTACGCAAGCTTCGCACTGCAGCAACAGCTGAAGGGTATATGCAGAAGGTTACCCCCTGGAGCTTTACTGTCCGCTGTGCCTTTGGACCCTCAGGTTTGTGGGATAGAGTTCATTATTGAACAGCATTACGCAATCTTCGCACTGCAGCAACAGCTGAAGGGTATACGCAGAAGGTTACCCCCTGGAGCTTTACTGTCCGCTGTGCCTTTGGACCCTCAGGTTTGTGGGATAGAGTTCATTATTGAACAGCATTACGCAAGCTTCGCACTGCAGCAACAGCTGAAGGGTATACGCAGAAGGTTACTCCCTGGAGCTTTACTGTCCGCTGTGCCTTTGGACCCTCAGGTTTGTGGGATAGAGTTCATTATGACTGCCTGATTACTATCATCATCAGTCCGTATACGTCCACTGCTGAACATGCCTCGCCGAACATGTCGTTGGCCTCCCCCAAACGACGCCACGAATAGCGTTCCTGAGCTGCCTCTATCCATCGTCTCCCTGGAAATATGACTAACAATAAGTACTATCCTACTAATATTATAAACGTCAAAGTTTGTATGGATGGATGTATGGATATTTGTTACTCTTTCACGCAAAAACTACTTTTTTATCCCGATAAAATGCGGGTGAAGGCGCGGGTGGCAAGTAGTGTCTTATAAAGTTTTAACATATTATTTCTTCCACAGCTGATAGAGCGTCTTCGTGGTGACAGTGCCTCTATTCTAAGCCAATGCGCACGCGCAGTGTCTCTCGCCGCGCGCGGGGCCGCCGCCTGCGCCAGCGCACAGGTAATTACTATACACCAAATCAGTATTCATACGTCCACTGTTGAACAGATTTCAGATTTCAATAACTTTATGAGGCGATGCAGCCAGCGTCTCGGGGAAGCTTCCGACTAGTATTAATATGGAACAGTTAAGCTATCTGTAGATTGTTTACAACAGCCTCTCAGTTCGCTCAATTGTTTCAATTGTAAATACAAATTTGTTTCTATTATTTGATTGAATTTTGATTTTACTTTGTTAATAAAGAAGACTTTATTTCTTTAGGCTTACAAAATATGCACTTAGAAATTAATTTATTTACTATAAACTTTATAATTAAGTAACTTTTATCAAATAAGAAATATAGTCTTATTCATTTTCTCTTTACTTTTTTTTGTCTATTAGTGCAAGCCATCGATAAACACCTCACCTCTATGATATGAAAAGTTATCTCTCAGATCACAATGACTTGACTTCTTTGTTATTGTGTCTGGTTTGCCACTTTTCTGCCAGTGTCCAGTTCATGGAAATTTCTTAGTCATGGAATGGAGATCACAATTTTTGGAACAACATCGCATGAGATAACGAAAGGTTTTGTTCACTGGATACTATCTGACAGTTGAGCTAACTACAGACTGTTGCGAACAAATCTAGAGGTAGCTCAGCTGATCCATTTAGTATTATTTGTTTTCTATTATGTAATTTTTTGTTCTGATTCTGTTTTAGGCGGAGCGAGGAGACGCCATGCCTCTTCCACACGACCAACTCAAAACTGTTTGGTGTGCCGCGGTCGACAAAGTTTACCATCAGGTGAGTCAAGGAAATATTGATCCTGTTGTGACAGCTTAGAAGTGGATTTTCTAAAGCAGAAGGGAGGTCGATCTAAGGTGGTTTGTACATTCTCAGAAATGGTTTCTCGGAGACGGATTTCCGATTTCTAAAGAAAGGAGTAAGGAACTGTGACGAGCGAATACGAAACCTATCGAGATATCACAGAATTAAATTTCCTGCATTCAAAAAGAATTGTTATTGTATAATTTATAACATACAGATTTTAGAACAAAATAGATTTTCGAAAAAAATGTTAACCCGGAAAGTAAAGATTCTGAACTCATGAAACACAGATTTTTAAATTTTTTTAGTGTCTTAATTAAATACGACGACCTCTGTGGCGCGGTGGGCGAAGGTACGCCTGCGACGCAGGACAAATGTTTGTACGATCTGCAGATATTTGTTCAGGGTGTTCTGGATGTTTTCTATGTATAATAAAAAAAATATATCTATGTAGTGTATTATATTATGTATATCAGATATCTAGTACCCATAACACAAGCTCTGCTTAGCTTGGGACTAGATAATGTTGTGTGAATTGTCCAGCATTATTTATTTATTTAATAATTAACTTCTTCACAGGACGACCACGGCCCCATCCGTACTATAAAGCACGCACTATCGACTGTGAGCGGCGACGTGACGCAACTAGCGACGTTCGCCGGCGACAACGAGTACGACATGATGTCGCGCGACAACCAGCCGCTAGAGAAGGTACACTAGCTTATGTAAACTCTATTCAGACAGACAAACAGATAGGACGATCACGGCCCCATCCGTACTATAAAGCACGCACTATCGACTGTGAGCGGCGACGTGACGCAACTAGCGACGTTCGCCGGCGACAACGAGTACGACATGATGTCGCGCGACAACCAGCCGCTAGAGAAGGTACACTAGCTTATGTAAACTCTATTCAGACAGACAAACAGATAGGACGATCACGGCCCCATCCGTACTATAAAGCACGCACTATCGACTGTGAGCGGCGACGTGACGCAACTAGCGACGTTCGCCAGCGACAACGAGTACGACATGATGTCGCGCGACAACCAGCCGCTAGAGACCAGCCAGCGTAGAGAAGGTACACTAGCTAATGTAGACTACCCCCTTATTCATAATGGTCTGCTAACTTTAAAACAGCTGCTAAGCAGTGTTATTTCTCTCTCTGACTTATGTCAATAGAAGAAAATAGAGTGAGAATTAGCAATACTTTAAGTTAGCAGACTATTATGAATAAGGGGGTATATATATATATATAGACAGACAGATAAATAGGACGACCACGGCTCTATCCGTACTACAGAGAAACAGACAGAGTGACTTTTAAATTGTTAATGTTAGTAACAATACGACAACGTACCGGTCGCAGGGAGTCGTTGGATGGAGGCGGCTCAGGACCGCTATTCGTGGCGTCGTTTGGGGGAGGCCTATGTTAAGCAGTGGACGTGTACGGGCTGCTGAAGTAAGAATGCGAGAATAACTCTGGGCTTCCTTATGAAATTGGGTGGGCTATGAAACTATACACTAGTCAAACGATCGATGTAGAATAAATTAAATAATATGAGAAAAAAAAGAACGATTTCGGCGGGACTCGAACCCGCGTCTCTCTCTCGGTGCGGGACTGCGCTAACCAACTGCGCCACTACATCAAGTACCCGACGAGTCGAAAATCTTTGGAATTACCTACGGACTCTAGAGCCGTCGAGATATCATTTAACACACACAAAAAAATTAAGTGAAGAGAATATCAATAACACCTTATTTCTTATTTGATAATAATAACTATGTTTATAGTATACAATTTGACTTGTCTAAGTGCTTATTTTGTAAGCATAAAGAAATAAAGTTATTGATTCTGATTTAATTTCTTTGAGAATACCCCAAGTGCGAGAGCTTCGCACTATAATAACATAACCGACGTGAAATGTTTGTAAACAAACAGCCCATGCTTAACCTAAAATTCACTCTGTTACCACGTCTTTTTATATGCAATTTACATTTCCTTGTCGATTTGAGATTAGTTCCTTCAATTAATAATTGTCTGAAACCGACACCAAGCGAGTTTCAGTTTTTGTATCGTGGTTTGTTCACAACCATTCCACATCAAGTTTGACTAGTGTATAGTTTGTGTGATGTAATTAAAGTTATAAATAGTTAAAATTTATTCATTAAAATTTGTTTTTACAGCCCATCCCACCGGTGGTGCTGAGGGCACAATTAGTGAAGAAACAACTTGAAGAAACAAAGAGTCTGACCATCCGTTTGGAGAATAAGGAGGCTGATATCAAGGAATTGAAGAAAGCTCTCAAGGTTTGTAATACCGATGTATAAATAAATAATAATAAAAAATATATATCTATGTATTGTATTATATTATGTATATCAGTTATCTAGTTCCCATAACACAAGCTCTGCTTAGCTTGGGTCTAGATGATGCTGTGTGAATTGTCCAGCATTATTTATTTATTTATTAAGTACTAGCTGTTCCACGCGGTTTCACCCGCGTTAAACGCTAATTTCACATTTATTCGAATTGATTTTTTAATGCGAAAGTGTGTTTGTTTGTCCTTACAAACAAACACACTTTTGCATTTATAATATTAGTTAGGGTAACCATGGAACCATGGGCCGTGGGGCCGCGGCTTACGAATTTCGACCCCTCCAAATGAACCCGTGGATGTCGTAAGAGCCGACTAAGGGAACCTACCAGAGGAAGGGCAGCAGCTTCTTTCTTAGTATTTTTTAACACCAACACTGCGATCACCAATCCGCTGCCGAGCGTGGTGATTATGGCAAAACCTCCCCTCAATGGGAGACCATCCACTCGATGGACCGACGACATCGTAGCGGTCGCAGGGAGTCGATGGATGAAGGCGGCTTGGGACCGCTATTTGTGGCGTCGTATAGGGGAGGCCAGTCCAGCAGTGGTCGTGTATAGGTTGATATGATGATGAACCATTCTCAACTCTTTGTTGGGGTTCCGTAGATAAAAAGTACAAGATGGAACTCTGTTCCGACTCGAGAGATCTCAAGAAGTAAAGTAAAATCCTCGTCCGTCCATTCCTAGCGAAACAGCATTATTGAATTATTTATCTAGTTAAAGTGCTCGCCGTGCCTCGACATCTGCCACCCCAGTGTGATCCAACTTTTAAAACGTCAAAAACATAAACAACTGTAGTGTTTAATATTAGAAATGATATCTTAAAGAAAATTACGAATAATAGAAATTAGAACTAGTATTTACAATTGAAACAATTGAACTAACTGCAGACTGTTAAAATCTACAGATAGCTCAACTGGTCCATATCAGTACCAGTCGGAAGCGTCCCCAAGAGGCTGTCTGCATTGCCTCGCTGTATGGCAATGCTAATGCGCTGCGCCAGATACCAGCTCTCGGGTCACGCGTCGCTTTGACAAGGCGCTCAGATATTTTGTTTAAAACTCGGAGAGGCTATTAAATACTTAACCCTTACTCGCGCCTAAAAACTTAAGAACATAAACATTAATCGCTGGGCTGTAATACATCCCACGCAAGTAATTAATGGTTAATAATTTCAGGCAAAACAAGAGGAGCTATCAGAAATGCAGATCCGTCGCGAACAAAACATTAATCGCTGGGGTGTAAAACACCCCACGCAAGTAATTAATGGTTAAATATTTCAGGCAAAACAAGAGGAGCTATCAGAAATGCAGATCCGTCGCGAACTCGGCGAAAGAAAGCTGTCAACGGCGGCACATGATTCCAAGCTGAAGGCAGAACAACTGCAGAGGAAACTGGAAGACACGCAGAATCAGCTCAAACGGTATAAACACTTATTTATTATTTATTTATTTAATTTATTTCATCATCAACATTATAATAAGCCTATACAATACACCGGGTTAGAATCCAAGATATTTTATGTTAACAAAGACATTTGTGAATGACAAATGTTTGTACGATCTACAATCATCTATTTCATCATCAACATCATAACGAGCCTATACTATACTCTGATTTAGAATACAAGATATTTAATGTTACCAAAAAACTTTATGAATGACTAATGTTTGTAGGTTCTGCAAATATTTGTTCTGGGTGTTCTGAGTATTTTCAATGTATAATAAAAAATATATTAAGTACATATATCAGTTATCTAGTACCCATAACACAAGCTCTGCTTAGCTTGGGGCTAGATAATGTTGTGTGAATTGTCCAGCATTATTTATATTTAGTTACAGGGTGCTTTTTATTACGTATTATTATTTATTATATATGGACATGCCGTGGGGCCGCGGCGTACGAATATCGACACCTCCAACTCAACCCGTGGATGTCGTAAGAGCCGACTAAGGGAACCTACCAGAGCAAGGGCAGCAGCTTCCTTCTGAGTATTTTTCAGCACCAAAACTGCGATCACCAATCTGCCTGCCAAGCGTGGTGAATATGGCAAAACCCACCTACATAGGAGACCATCCACTCGATGAACCGACGACATCGTAGCGATCGCAGGGAGTCGATGGATGGAGGCGGCTCAGGACCGCTATTTCTGGTCATATAGGGTGGCCTATGTCCACCAGTGAACGTGTACATATGGACTGATATGCTGATGATTTGGACATGACACTCCATTTACAACCTAGCTCTATATGAAATTCTACGCCATCTATTAGTTCAAAGGTAAATCTCTTTTTTTAAACGCATCAATTCATGTGATATTTTTCAGAAAAGAGAAAGAATTCGAAGAGACCTTAGACCACTTGCAACAAGACATAGAATCGCTTGAATCCGAGCGAGGGACTCTGCGAGACAAACTGAAGCTTCTCAAGCGAGGCGGATCACATCATGGTATGTTTTTTTATTGGTCTTCTATCAATAATCCTACTAATATTATAAATTTGACAGTAACTCAGTCTATCTGTCTGTCTGTTTATTACCTTTTCAAGCCTAAACGGCTCAACGGATCTAAAGGCGGTTCCCTGACCCAAACTAGCGCCGCCACCTATTTTATCGTATATTACGTTAAACAAAGGAATTATCAAAAATCTCATGGCCATTTTGTGATACCTATCAGAAGCTTATTTTTAATGCCTCTGTAATAGTTTTATTTTGTATAATTTAGGAAGAGATGCGAAGTTGCACTTTGTGGCCTTCAAACTCTGTTTTCGCATCTCTTTCTAAGCTATACAAAATAAAACTATTACAGAGGCATTAAAAATAAGCTTATGATAGGTATCACAAACTTGCCAAGGGATTTTTGAAAATTCCTTTGTTTAAGGTTATAATACGATAAAATAGGTGGAGGTGCTGATTTGGGTCGTAGCCACTTAATGAAATTTAGCAGGGAGGTAGATATATCCCGGGGATGGACATAGAGTACATGACAAGCGCGGGTGAAGCCGTGGGCACCAGCTAGTTCATTATAAACGTAAGCGGGTTAACCTCGAACCTAGTTTGTGTTGGAAGAATAACAACGTTACCTGTTCAACGTTAACCCGCTTACATTCATAATGAATTCTTCAATAGTTTTCGATTCGATAGTTTTTATAGTAAAACTAGCGACCCACCCCGGCTTCGCACGGGTGCAAATTATACATACTATAAACCTTCCTCTGAAATTATTCTATGAATTAAAAAAAACTCTATCAAAATCCGTTGCGTAGTTTTAAAGATCTGCGATATATATAGGGACAGACAGACAGCGGGAAGCGACTTTGTTTTATACTATGTAGTGATTCTGCATAATAAAAATATATGTCAAAAAATACCTACGAAAAGGTCCTTAGCAAAACATTAATGGAAGTTCCATTAATGCCATTGTATTTTTTATATTATTAACAAAGAAAATTTCAATTAAAGAATAAAATTAGAACTAATATTTAAAACTGAAATAGTTAAGCTAACTGCAGACTTTTGCTAAGAATCTAGAGGTAGCGTAAATGATTTTGTTTTAAATCTAATTATAATAAATAGTTCAGAACACGTAGTGAGCGTATTTGACGTTAGTAACGAGACGTGATAGTGACATCTCATTTGTGTATGGGATTTGCGTTCCACATCCGCACGATAGTGGCGCTGTACCATCATCAATATCCACCCGTATACATCCACTGCTGAACAATATTAGAATGAAAAAATATTTAGTAACAATTCCGCGTATAACCTTCTCTGATAGTATTTGAACTTTGAACTTTGATGAATAATAAGTTAGATAACTTACTTTGATAAATAATAAGTTAGATAGTTATTAGCCGTGGGGTCGCGGCGTACGAATATCGACCCCTCCAACTCAACCCGTGGATGTCGTAAAAGCCGACTAAGGGAACCTACCAGAGGAAGGGCAGCAGCTTCCTTCTGAGTATATCAACACCTACACTGCGATCACCAATCCGCCTGCCAAGCGTGATGATTATGGCAAATCCCCCCATATGGGAGACCATCCACTCGATGGACCGACGACATCGTAGCGGTCGCAGGGAGTCGATGGATGGAGGCGGCTCAGGGCCGCTATTTGTGACGTCGTATGGGGGAGGCCTATGTCCAGCAGTGGACGTGTATGGGCTGATGATGATGAAGTTAGATAACTTACTTTGATGAATACTATCAGAGAAGGCTATACGCGGAATTGTTACTAAATATTTTTTCATTCTAATATTGTGCAATGGATTTCTGCAAAGTAACGCCTGAATCTATTATTTATCCACTGCTGAACATAGGCCTCCCCCAAACGACGCCACGAATAGCAGTCCTGAGCCGCCTCCATCCACCGACTCACTGCGACCGCTACAATGTCATCGGTCTATCGAGTGGGAAGTCTTCGCAAACTGCGTTTCGCATTGCATCGCGGTCGCCACTCGAGAACCTTTACTTTCCAACGGTTATCGGTTCTACGAGTTATATATAGAAATAAATACTATATGAATGAAATAGAGGAAAATAAGGCTAATCCTAGAAAAATGTGGGAAATCATAAACCATCTCTCGGGACGCATAACACGTTCAATAGATGATGCCATTACTAAGGCATTTAAGGAAACGTTTAAAGACACTAAAAATATAGCAAACAATTTCGCCAATACATTCAAAAACAGCATTAAGGAAATCATGCCTCAATGTAACAAACGCCTACTTGATCAATCAGAATACTCATTTCCTATAAACAAATCGTTACGATTTACGTGCGCAACAGATAATAGCATCTCCAAAATAATTAAATCATTAGATACCAAAAAATCTGCTGGTTACGACACAATACGCTGCATCGATATCAAAACCCTAAGCAATAAAATAATATCGGTAATTGCTAGACTTATTAATCAAAGTATTAAACACGCGAAATACCCCGAAGAACTAAAAACCGGCGTCGTACGACCAATTTATAAAAAAGGAAAGCACGACGACATACTTAACTACAGACCGATCACGATTCTCCCTGTAATTGACAAAATATGTGAAAAATATGTATGCAAATTGATACACAACTTTTATGGCGAACATAATATTATAGCCGAATCACAACATGGTTTTCAACCCAAAAAGTCCACGTCAATTCTACTGTCAAACTTCACAAATGAGATTAATATACATCTTAATGAAAAAAAACATGTAGTACTCTTATTTATCGACTTTAGTAAGGCTTTTGACACCTTGAGACATGATACCCTAATTGAGAAACTCGGCAACACTGGGATTAGAGGCCCACTTCTTGACTGGTGTAAAGACTACCTAAACGATAGAAATTATCTTGTTAAAATAGGAAGTAACTATAGCGACAAACAAGTGGTCAGTGAAGGGACAGCACAGGGCTCAGTTCTGGGCCCACTGCATTATTTGGCCTACGTTAACGATCTAGAGAACGTTATTAAAAACTGCAGTATATATCAATACGCCGACGATACATGTTTAATCGCCTCTCATAAGAACCTTCAAATAGCCGCACAAGATATACAAAAAGATTTCACAAAGGTAGCGAAGTGGGCACACGATAATGGTCTTGTCCTAAACGCAAGCAAAACAAAAATTATCCATGTACACTCATCCCACCTCCCAGCCGTAAACACTTTTTCCATTATTGCGCATACTCACGATTGCCTTCATTTGGATGCGAAAAGTTGCACGTGTCCCAGCATCGAACAGGTTCAAAAACATACATACTTAGGCCTAATAGTAGATAACAGATTCAACTGGCAATTTCACGTTAATTATGTATGCGATAAACTGCGTGCCATCTTAGCTAAGTTCTATATACTTAAAATGAAAACACCTTTCAAAATATTGTTAAATGTGTACACCGCCCTAGCGGAATCAATAATAGGATATGGGATAAGCAGCTACGGAAGGACCTTTAAGACATACCTGGACCAAATATTTGCATTACAGATAAAATTGCTGAAACTCATTCTACCCAAAAGTATAAAAAAAGAACTCGAAGGTGATGTAGATGCAATATTCAAGTACTGCAAAATAATACCTATACATGATAGAGTACAGCTAAGCCTACTAACCGAGCAATATGGTAACCGTAATCTTTATAAAAGAGTAGAACATAAAGTAACAACAAGGAAAATTACAGATGAAAAACTTTATATACCTAAACAGAGCAATTTCTACGGAAGACGTACCAACAACTACTTAATTCCAAAAATTGAAAACTCTCTGCCGTCTACACTAAAAAAAGAAATAAATTATAAAAATTATAAAAATAAATATAAATCTTTGTACTTAAATATAGGTAACACAATGAGATGAGAAAAAAAAATTGAATCATCCTGTACATAGTTTTTGCTTACTACGTAAATTCTGTCAGACTACACTCGCGCGCATGCAACTAACTGTGCACACCTGCTTGCTCCCTCCCGCAACGCACGCTGGGCATAGCACTAACTCTGCGCAAGCGAGAGGGAGTGAACATCAAAGCCGATGCAGTACGGTAGACCTAAATTAAGTTATTTAATATATTAACACTTAGACTACAAATAAAATTTAAAACGAATGTGAGTACCGAGACAAACCTCACAAGGTTTTTACGGTACAACATTTTATCTATATTATGATTGTTGTTGTAATGAATAAATATCTAAAAAAAAAAAAAAAAAAAAATATGACCTGCCCATCGCTACTTCAGCCTGCTAATTCTGAGAGCTATGCCGCTAACTTTGGTTCTTCTACTGATTTCCGTATTCCGGATTCTATCGCGTAGAGAAACTCCGAGCATAGCTCTCTCCATAGCTCGCTGGGTGACTTTGAGCTTATGCACAATAGGTCTTGTGTATAAACAAACTCAAAGTCACTCAGCGAGTCAGCGAGTGACTACGTCTCAGATCGTCACGATCACGTCTCGTAACTAACGTCAAATAGACTCGCTCCCCAGATCTAATTTCATTGTTTATTTGTGTTATTTGCTTTTGTGTCACTTCGTAAAACAAATGTTTTAAAAATTTTGATCAGCAAGATATATATTATCAAAGATATCTTCTCTATATGATGCTATTTAAATGATAGATATAGATTTTTGTTCAAATATTTTATATTATAAAAAAGTTTTAAAAAGAAGAAAAGTTTTAGAAGAAGAGTTTTAAGAAGAAGAGATTGACATTATTTGACTAAGTTTAAATTTAACAATGCAGCCGTGGCGCCATCTACAACAGTCAGAGACTTGATAATGTCACGTAAGATTATTTTAGTATTAATATATGTCTTAACCCAAGCATGCAATAATTCTGTTACTTTGGTACTATGTCACACTAAAGAGACTTTTTAGACTTAAGGTCTTAACACGTACTTCCAGCACGGATATCTAAGGATGGGAGTTATTGGATATTTTGGCTACCGGTTATTAGTTGGGTATTTTGTTTCAATACCGCTAGTACCAACTGGTACCCAATAACGTTACAATACTCTAGACCTGTCCTGATTTCTACCCAATATATTTCTAACCGATTTGGTTAGAAATACCAAATACTTGTAGCAGCTACATAACTTTACGGGTGAACGGTCCGCTAGTATCTATGCGTTTAGATGATAGTTAGGTTAGGTTAGTATAGGTATTGAAGCGTTGGGTAGTTATGGCTCAGTGTCGGTTAGGCGCGATGCTCGCTTTGCACAGTTATTCCCTATCGGTATGCGGATTTTACAATAGCTTTAGATATTTTAGGACCAAGCTAACAGGTCCTGAGTTAGTTATTGAATACCGGACTCATCTCTACGGATATCGCACGGCACAGCAATACGCACTAGAATATGGGCTTAAACTCGATACATAGATAAGATAATTTTTATTCGTTCACAAGACACAAGAAAATACAGTGATAATAAAAAGTGCTTGGGAAGACAAATCCAACGAACCCAAACACGACGTGGTTAATTCGTTACGTTTAGGGGTTCCTATGGCCTTCGGTTTCCATCATCAGACCAGCTCGATGGTACCATGACATTGCATTGTCACCGAACTTACATAAGTATGCTAAATTTCAGCTCAATCGGTTGAGGATAACTGGTCTAAAATTGAGTTGCAGAATTCCACCCGAACAAACATACATTGCAAGTTCTATAAGTTAAATAAAATCTTGTAAAAAGAATTAAAGAGAGAAAAAACGGTGTGAGACCAAAAGGCTGCCCTCAGCGTGTGCTGTAAGGAGCAAATGCACCGCTGGTCTTCTGTGGCATTTTAAAGTGTCATACTTGGTGGACCGCGCGCTGCCTGCTATTTTATGCTGGCATTGTAAAATCAACTAGAGGCATATGCCTATTAACTGACTGCCGATTTCCCTCCAGTGTCGACTCGAGAGTTCGACTCCAGTGTCCAGAGGTAGGGACTCTGTTGAATGATTGCATGCAATAACCTATGAATTAAATTTGATTTTTATTAATTCTGTATTCTAATTTTTATTTTATTATATCCTTGAATATTTTTGTGGTGTATGTGCTTAATGGACGGACGTCTGATAAATAAACTTTTTATTTTTATTTTATTGCAATATACCAGGGAACGCGTGAGCGCCCTACTCGATTGCGTCTATAAGACAACTAAACAACCAACCGACAACGGGTAATCCGTCGCCGGTGGAGCATAGTGTTAAGACCGAGAACTCGGCTACAATAACTGTGATATAGCTGTAGGTACGCAGATTGCTGATCAACACTTGAACACTAAAATGTAATCGTTAATCCCCATATTTAATGTTCATATTTGTGCTGTGCGAAAGGGGCCGAATTCCACTAAATTTATCTCTTCCTCATAACTATGGTATCGTCTCAAAATGACACATTTGTCATTTTACCTGCGATGAAAGAAACTATAGGTGGTGGGACGCGTGTCAAAAGTGCCAAAGATAAAATCATTATATCCAGCTTTCCGTGCAAATAGCACCGCACGCACTATCTAGAGTTTTTCATCTATGGATGATTCTGCGGTGATACAACTGTCATAGTAAAACGATTGGTTAGCAATATTCGGCTCGGCAGATCTGCGTCAACCTTTAGACTGATAGATCGTGGTAGTCGAGTCCACTGTAAAGTGACATGGTACTAAAGTAATCTTAATGCAGCCTGTACACACACTGCATTCGTCAATATCAATATTTTTTTCATCGCTTAATCTAATTTAATATCTAATAACTTGATTTAACCTTAATTTACTTATAAGTTTTGTTTAATACTTTGTTTTAATTTAATAATCTCAGCCATGAAGCATGAATTAAACTATGTCTTAATAAATAATAATATATTATTTTCTAATATTATTTATGTAATTATTTTAATTTCACCTATGCTAGGAATTTTAGTGATTATTATTCATGTTATTTTGCATTGTGATGTCATGGTTTAATTAGTGATACCATATTATTATTTAATTGGATAAAATAATAATGTATCGATATTTTAGCAGCGGCAACACAGTCTCCTGCGCCGAAAGAAGCGGCACCGCGTAAGAGTTCTAAATTGATAGTTTTGTACTGTCCCGTTGTCGCATGGGTGTTTTTTATTTGCGCCTTATGCTTCCTTTTTTTAAATATGACATTTCATTTATATTTTTGTGTATTCAAATATATTTTTTTATAATGGTTGTCAGATACCTACTTTAACAAAACTTATGTTATATTATATCAAATTACTATTTCAAAATTGTTGTCAATTATAACATATCCTTTTGTAAAACTGTAATTTAATAATTTTTAATTATTAAAATTGGTGTTGTGTTTATGTTTAACAACATGCGTTTTAAGGTTATGGACTGTACCTAATTTATTTTTATTTAATGTTTTATAATATTTTGGTGCCATGTTTACATTACACAAGTACTTGAGCGCTTGTTTTAGCACAGGTCTTTTTTATATAATATTTTTTACTGCGTAAAACGAATGGCAAGACCTATATGCTACTTGGGCGTTATGCGGACAAGGCCATTATTGCAGCAACAGGCCTCTCGCAACTAACTGTTTACATATGAAACAAACGTACATTTTTCATTATATGAAAAAAGATAAATATAAAATATATATTTTATACGAAAAATATTAAAAAAATTACAGTTTATTCAACTTAAGTTGCTGTGACTGCATAGCGCCTTAAAATAATTTAAATGCTTTGCACAATGATATTAGAATGAAAAAATATTTAGTAACAATTCAGCGTATAACCTTCTCTGATAGTATTCATCAAAGTAAGTTGGCAACAACAACAGCACACACATGACAATTTACTTTGTTGAATACTATCAGAGAAGGTTATACGCGGAATTGTTAGTAAATATTTTTTCATTCTAATATTATGCAATGGATTTCCGCAAAGTAACGCCTGAATCTATTATGACTTGTACAATGTAAACGGCTCATAAAGCATGTTTGTCATGTGAAATTTGTGTTTAACTTATTAATTTATCATGCTATGCTTGTCATGCATTTAAGTGACTAAATCATAGTATAGAGCTATAACATCTGTTGCATAACACAAGAGTCATTTATAACGAGATATCTCTTGCATAGCTATACTACTCTTAATATTTTTAACCGACTTAAAACAAAATAGAAGGCGCTTCTATGTACGGCTGTATGTATTTTATGTATGTAAGTCGATTTCTCCGACAATTATGGAGCTACATATTTCGAAAATTATCTAGCTATTATATAGAAAATTATCCCGAGGTGGTCCCATTTTATTCCCGAGGGATAAGTATTTGTCCCTTAAAAAACTGTGTACATATTAAGAAATTTTTAATCTTTTTTAGTTTCTTTTTTCAACAAAATCAAATAATTATTTTCTATAAAAGATTTTTAAGAATTGTATCTCTCAAAAAAGATTATATAATATATACCCAAATACCTAAAACTCCTTTTGCCTCGTTAAATAGCAATATAATAATCCATTGTTGTACACCATACGAATAAAAGATAAATATATTACTGAGGGACAGAAAATGCCAGAAATCAAGGGAGGAAATAATAAATACTTTCTTGATTTGCTAAAAGTTTGTCACCTTTAAAAGTCTGTTATGTTAGTTACTCTCTAAAATAAAGGTCTCAACTGAAATTTAGACGAAAATGGGTGTAATATTGGAATGAAAAAAAATATTTAGTAATAATTCCGCGTATAAACTTCTCTGATAAAATAGGTGATAAAAAAAATCTGCCTCGACACAAATCACTCAAAACCCATTGCATGCTGTTTCGCTATAGTACTGACCAATATACGATAAACTCTATGACTACTATAATAAGGTTCACTTTACAGAAGAAACCCCGGTGAAGGTAGCCCCGGGTGTCGCACCAGGAGAAGTGAACGAGGCTTTGCAGCAACAGCTCAAAGTGCTTAGCTGGTGAGTTGGTAACACTGGCAGTCAGTGTTTTACGGCACAATACCATCCTTATCTGGTGGATATACCGTCCACTCGTACCAATCGCTTTTCCTCCACTATCATCATTCGCATGGTAGAGCAGATCATAACATAGAGCTGGTCTTCCGTGAAGACCTGAACCACTACCTGCTGCCCGCGCCTTCGCCCGCATTTTATCGTGATAAAAAATAACCTATATGTTATTTCAGGTCCCAAACTATACTCATACCAAATTTCAGCTCAATCAGTTTAGTAGTTTTTTGCGTAAAAGAGGAACAAACATCCATACATCCATTCATTCTCACAAACACGTATAAGTCAGCCCTCAAGTTGGCATCTCCCGAGAAACTAGTGGCGCTCTGGTTATTATATACTTATCCACAACAGGACATTGGAAAGGGAGCGCAGCGCCCGCGTAGCCGCCTGCCGTAAAGCAGAACTGGCTGCTATCAGGAGCCTCCGTCCCTTGGAGGCTCCCACGTGCCCGTCGGCCGTCGCTCGCAGGCAAGCCCATGCCTTGTTGGAGAAACGGACGCTAGAGCTACAGACTGTGAGTATTTACCCTATTTTTGTGCAAGGGATCGCGGCTTGCTTTGCTCGCCGCACTGAAATAGCATGTATTCAAAAGGCGCGGCTCGCTACGCTGCAGCGCTCTGCGATCGCAAACCCGTGCCTTGTTGGAGAAACGGACGCTAGAGTTACAGATTGTGAGTATTTACCCCATTTTGTGCAAGGGATTGAGGCTTGCTTTGTTCCCTTCACTGTACCTCGTACCATAAGTCTTGAGACGAAGTAAAACTAAAATATTTTCGGAAGAATATTATAAATTTATTTATTGTTTGCATAAAATGCGACTTTATACATGTATGTACGTTTGAATATGAAAATAAGTAATTCAAAATGGCCGCCCTTATTTTAATGCGCAGGCCTTTAAAATATTTGTCTGAATAGACAATTTCTTCTGAGTACGACAAGGGTTTCGACGAATCCGCTCTCTTATCAATTTGATGTTGGTTTATCGTTAAATGCGATCTGTAGGACCCCTTCCTTACAGATCGCGGGCGGCCATATCTTCCACGATCTTTTAAAGAGTTCTCTGTCTCTGTTTGTTTAATTAGACTTAGTTTAGTTAATCAAAATATTTTGTGCACGCTGCGGCGTCCCATAAGTGTGAAAACACATAGATCTTAAGATACTGTAGTGTAATAATTAGCATTAATGTAATTTTCACGTAGGATGCCCTTTAAATAAATAAGAGCCGGTCTCCTTGTACCTCTTTACTGTGTAATACACAAACAATCTGTTTTCAGGAATGGACGATGTTCGTGGCTCGCTCCGGTCTAGTGCAGTTCCCGAAGGAGCCGTCTCAATACGCGCGCGCTTTAAAACAGCACAAGGAGAAGCAGAGAGAGATTAGAATTAAACTAGAGGTAATTTTTAATTCATCATCATCATCAGCCCTACACGTCCACTGCTGAACATAGGCCTCCCCCAAACGACGCCACGAATAGCGGTCCTGAGCCACCTCCATCCAACAACTCCCCGCGACCGCTACGATGTCGTCGGTCCATCGAGTAAGAGGTCTTCCCACACTCCATTTCGCAATGCATCGCGGTCGCCACTCGAGAACCTTTACTCCCCAACAGTTATCGGTTCTACGAGCTATATGGCCTGCCCATCGCCACTTCAGCCTGCTGATTCTGAGAGCTATGTCGGTTACTTTAGTTCTTTTACGGATTTCCGTATTCCGGACCCTATCTCTATAAGTAGAGAAACTCCGAGCATAGCTCTCTCCATAGCTCGCTGGGTGACTTTGAGCTTTTGGGTAGCTCGTCGTGTAGGTTAGTGAGGCGAAGAGAAAACATTCGAACATATTCACTTCAGTTTATTATGAGCTTACATGAGTTTACGACAGGTAGAAAATTAGGCACAGAGAAATAGGATAGTTCACACTAGGTATAACAGGCAGGTATAGCAAGCAAGCTAGAAATAGATCGCGGACCGAACAAAGGAATTTGTCGATCAGAGGCGCGTGCGCTTCGCGTTCATGAAAGGCTGTGAAAGTCGGTCGAGCGCGCCGCGCGCGCATTGGAATGCAATGGCCAAGCAAGAAATGGTTTCTCAGCGCCATTGTACTCGACGGCGAGCGGGCGTCGCGTACGATATTTTAACCGATGTATAAAAAGGAGTGTTATGTATATAATTATTATCTGTTCAGCTACTTATCTATTTATTCTGTAAATTGTGTAAATATTATGTAATATATAAATAAATATGTGAGTTCACCACAAGCTTATGCACAAGGCCTATAGTGAGCGACCACGTCTCGGATCCGTAAGTCATCAATTCTTTGTTGCACAATAAAATAAACATCTAAAAACATTTAAAAAGAAAATTCATGGCAAAGGCGAGCTTAACCCTAAAAGTTCTCTTCCAGCCAACCTTATTGGGTGAGAGAGACAAAGTTATAAAAGTGGGTACATGTACATGAATAGAGCACCCAATGTAATAGTGTACATTAGATATGTACACTATTGCATTGGGTGCTCCTGTTAATGGTTGTATTATGTATAAATAAATAAATATAACTTTCGTATTTTAAGTATTTTATTATAATATGTATTAAAATACGGCCGTGGGGTCGCGGCGTACGAATATCGACCCATCCAACTCAACCCGTGGATGTCGTAAGAGACGACTAACGGAACCTACCAGAGGATGGGCAGCAGCTTCGTTATGAGTATTTTTAAACAACAACACTGCGATCACCAATCCGCCTGCCAAGCGTGGTGATTATGGCAAATCCCCCCCTACATGGGAGACCATCCACTCGGATGGACCGACGACATCGTAGCGGTCGCCGAGAGTCGATGGATGGATGCGGCTCAGGACCGCTATTTGTGGCGTCGTACGGGGGAGGCCTTTGTCCAGCAGTGGACGTGTATAGGCTGATGATGATGTATTAAAATAATTGTAACCTACTTAAGGTTACAATTTAAACTTTTGTCCTCTATGGCAAAAGTGCCAATCTATCAATCTCTTCGTGCATATATACCTACCACCGCACGCACTATCTAGAGTTTCTTTGATCTATGGACGATTCTGCGACGATACCATTGTCATAGGGGCTAGACGATGTTGTGTGCATTGTCCAATATTATTTATTTATTATTATTTACAGTAAAACGATTGGTTAGCAGTATTCGGCCCCAGGTTCTCCAGTGGGGCTAGGGTGCGCGCGACGAGATATCTCTCTCGTCTCGTTATCTCGCGAAAAATGGCGGCATCTCGATTTGTCGACCGATGCTAGCATGCAGCACCATTTAGTCGTCACTTCTCATCACGTGAACGATTTTAGTGAATGTATATCTTATCTGTGGTAACCATTCTCGTCAAACGCTAAGATGCGCGCCAAATTTACTCTACTTTTGACAGTTAATCGCGAGAAAAATGTCGTCTTTCAATTTGACCACGAGAAAGCACGAGAAATTTTTCTCGATTTTTTTCTTCGAATTTTGTTGGTCATGGCAGTCCCGTATCAATATTATTTATTGGCGGTGTATAATATAATGATAGAAAAGACTGAAAAATACAAAGAAAACGTATAATAGATGTTTGGGACCCTCTCGATTTTGAATTTCTGCGGCTATGGCTGGCGCATCAGAAAATATATATTAATAATAATATGCTGTATTACCCGTGCGAAGCCGGGGCGGGTTGCTAGTGCTAACTAAATCATATATGTAAACTCTTGTTTTCTGTCAATCTACAGAAAATGTTCCATTGGTTGATTTTGTGTGAAAAAAGAAAGAAAATATAGTATTTATTTGGCCATGTCTACATAACACACACCCAACACGATGTGTGCGAGACAAACTACCTACCTTATCAATGTAGGAAAAGAACCCTAATGAACGTACACGTACGTTCATTAGGTGCACGTGCACGCTATGTGGCACAGAGTTGACAGAGTAGGTCCCTACTAGGTACTTGTTTTTGAATGTGGTCACCTGTTTATCCTCTAAGGTGCGAGGCAAGCTAGGAATTAGGAACCTCGATTTGGTTCTCGATTATATAGGTAGTGATATAATCGTAGGTAAAACAAATCGATTCATATCGAGTGCGATACGAAGGGAAGCTCGATTCACATTGTGCGCTACATTCAAATGTGTGGCGGTTAGTATGCTATTTTGCGTTTTACAAGGACAATGGCGGTAAGTGCTTTGCCAACTACTAGTTATAATATCTAGTATATGAAAGTTAGTACCAAGCCCTTCCCCGCCTTTTTGTAATTTTTTTTTTTTCTGACTTTCTTAGACGGTAAACAGTCTAAGAAAGCTACAAAGTCCATTCTACCACCGAAAATGCTCAAACTACCAATAAAAAGGTGAAAACTATGAAGGTTAGTTTATTTCTTACGTTTTGTTCACAAAAACCATAGCCAATTGAATGAACTAAACTGTCTCTACGCGAGAAGGACTACTCGACAACGAGTATTATGTCTTTCGTGGCGCGCATCTTAGGGCAAATGAGAAAACAACGGACGACGACAAAAATAGTCGTCAAGCGCGCGACGACTTTCGTGGTGCGCATCTTAGCCCTACAGAAATTAGATCTTTGTACTTCACTATCTAATTATCGAATTTTTATTTTATGATACTTTAGTATCGTAAGAGCCGACCAAGGGAGCCTACCAGAGGAAGGGCAGCAGCTTCCTTCTGAGTATTCTTCAACACCAACACTGCGATCATCAATCCGCTTGCCAAGCGTGGTGATTATGGCAAAACCCCCCTACATGGGAGACCATCCGCTCGATGGACCGACGACGTCGTAGCGGTCGCAGGGAGTCGATGGATGGAGGCGGCTCAGGACCGCTATTTGTGGCGTCTTACGGGGGAGGCCTATGTCCAGCAGCGGACGTGTATGGGCTGATGATTATGATGATGAAGTGCCTAAATTTACTGTAACTGTATGGATCTTCCCATAAAATTCAATTACCGCTTCTTCTATAAATAAATGTAGTGAACAATAAACCGGCCTGTGAACTAAACTGTGTGTCACTTCACCCAACAACCACAACAGCGCAGGCCACCCCCGCTACAGTAACAGATATCTATATGCTGTAAATAAATATTATTTTACGTTGTGGTTTTTGACAGAGGTCTAAATTTCCAAACCTATTAAGAATTTGCGACTTGCCAAGGATTCTCATATTTTTTTTTGTCCACAGGAGCGTCTAACAGAACTCCAAGCGGAAGCTCGACAACAACTCCTGATCCATCGCCCGTGGAGATGCGTAGACGCAGACTTTGCGCAGTTCCCCAAGCCTGAACTATCAGCTGTAAGTATTGCATACAGATAAATTCAGCAGTAATACAACTATAGGCGGAGGCGAGACAACTGTATAGGCGGAGACGAGACAACTGTATAGGCGGAGGCGAGACAACTGTATAGGCGGAGGCGAGACAACTGTATAGGCGGAGGCGAGACAACTGTATAGGCGGAGGCGAGACAACTGTATAGGCGGAGGCGAGACAACTGTATAGGCGGAGGCGAGACAACTCTATAGGCGGAGGCGAGACAACTCTATAGTCGGAGGCGAGACAACTGTATAGGTGGAGGCGAGACAACTGTATAGGCGGAGGCCAGACAACTGTATAGGCGGAGGCGAGACAACTCTATAGGCGGAGGCGAGACAACTGTATAGGCGGAGGCGAGACAACTGTATAGGCGGAGGCGAGACAACTGTATAGGCGGAGGCGAGACAACTGTATAGGCGGAGGCGAGACAACTGTATAAGCGGAGGCGAGACAACTCTATAGGCGGAGGCGAGACAACTCTGTAGGCGGAGGCGAGACCACTCTATAGGCGGAGGCGAGACAATTCTATCGGCGGACGCGAGACAACTGTATAGGCGGAAGCGAGACAACTCTATAAGCGGAGGCGAGACAACTATACATCGCCCGCGGAGATGCTTAGACGAAAACTGCAGTTCCCTATGCCTATATAATCTATCCTTAGGTTTAGGTATGGGTACTCCCTTGTCCGCATTTGAACTCTATTTGGTCCATTATGCGTTGATTTTGCTAGCAAGCCAGCCTAACTCCGTCCAGAAGCAATCTATCCTTTATCTTATTTGTATTTGTTTTTATTTTTGATAACAACCATTTTAGATTTAAGCGGTGCATAAAAAGAATCTTGTTACGTTATCAATTCAGTAACAATGTTTGTTAATGTCTTTCTCTTTTATACGACTTAGGGTAATTTAAATCTACTGCATGCAACACTATTTTCCCAAGTTCACATAATTGCTTTCAATCTAGATCAAAATTGTAAAAGTACTTTAAGCTTATATATAATTCGATCGTTATATGATTTTTCAGATTTTTTCACTTCTTCCACTAGTGGACAAAAAATTGAACTGTAGACTGACAGAAAGAAGAGAATATCAATAACACCTTATTTCTTATTTGATAATAGTAACTATGTTTATAGTATACAATTTGACTTGTTTAAGTGCTTATTTTGTAAGCCTAAAGAAATAAAGTTATTGATTCTGATTCTGATTTGTGAATGAATAAATAAATTTGTGTTGGAAAAAAACGCTAACGTTCATTATGAATGCGTGCAACTAGTATAGTTTACTCTACTAAAGTTAATTACGGGATATTTACAATGATTTGAGTTTTGAAAGTGTCGTAACTATCCATGATAGTTTCAAAAGTTAATCCATGATAGTTTCAAAAGTTAATCCATGATAGTTTCAAAAGTTAATCCATGATAGTTTCAAAAGTTAATCCATGATAGTTTCAAAAGTTTAACTTTAAAGTTTTTTTATTAAATAAAAATAATTCTTCTCCAGGCTTTGAACAAGGGTCCGGTAATACTTGGCACCATACAGTATCCGGCGACGGACGCTATCAATGACGACACCATCTACGTTACACCTACGCAGTTGGCTACGTAAGTATTGTTTATAACTAGCTGCTGCCCGCGCGTTTGCCCGCGTTTTATTCGAATAAAAAATAGCCTGTATCTTATTTCAAGTCCCAAACTATACCCATACCAAATATCACAAAAAATTGATAATCCAAAATAGTAGATTGTTACACAAGGGTTGGAAGGGAGCTATTACAGAACAAGATCCAATTTGGCGCCAGTGCGAGTTCAGCTCGCAAAGGGCCCTAAATTGGATTGAGTGCACCCGAGATATTTAGACGCCCGAGCGAAGCGAGGGCGAATATAGTTCGAGGCGCTCGCAAAGGGTGCTAATGGATCGAGTGCATCCGAGAACATAGTTCGAGGGTGTAATAGCTACTTGCAACCGAGGTAAGCATTCTACTTTACATCATAATGGCGAGGCAAATAAAACATTTATATACTTAGGTATGACAAAATGTAATTTTTATTAGAAAAATTAATTATTTATTAAAATATTTAGTACAACATCTTCTGCTTCGAGATGACAGAAATCAGGCGTGCGGACCAGTTCTTCATCTGATGAAGTACTTGACATACTGAACTACCACTTTATACGTGTTTATTACAGTTTTCACTTTTAACTTTAGTTTATTACAGTCGCACAAATCAAATCAAATGAAATGCGGCCATTTCCACAGTTATTTTTTTTTCAGTAAATATTTTCTTATCATTTTATAAGAAAAGAGATTGTTTCACCAAGGAGTTTTGCATAGCTTGAACTGTAAAGTCTTTACAATTCAAACAAAGTGTGACGTAATGAGATTTGAAAATGGAATTCCTATAAAAAATGTACTGTGTTGCGATTACCATCTTACACAGTCTCTTTGCTTAATTTGTAAAACCTTCTTGCCGAGCATTATGATGTAAATTAATATACAATTGTAACTAAAAAATAACTATTATATGATGCATATAGGCTAGTCACATTACATATGTTCACAGTAATACAAAGGTTGCCTGGAAGAGATCGCTGTTAGCGATAAGGCCGCCGATTGTACCACACTAAATATAATTAGTATTAAGTTCTTGTATAAGTATTACATGTATTGATGGTGCATTAAAGATATATTCTATTCTATTCTATTTTGATTATACTATTCTGTATCCGTGAAAACCTTTAATAAGCATGTCTGCATTAGTTATTTTATTATATAATTTTGCATACCAAAGCTGTTTAGCTGGTAAGTCATCGCAAGGGACATTTAAAATAAGCATACCAACTTGTAACCCGTTGTCTGCAAACAAATGATTTGATTTAAGTTTTCTGTTACATATCAATTTGCAAGTCTGTTAATATATAAGCCTCTGGTTTTCCTTCAAATAAATAAAGTTATTGATTCTGATTCTATCAGCCCAATCAGTTCAGTAGTTTAGGAACAAACATCCATACTCACAAACTTTGATATTAATAATATTAGTAGGATATTAATGACTAATTTCTTCCCGCATCTTTGCACGCGTTGATTCTATGGAAGGAAACGTTTAAAGGGGATTTTATCCCATGTGAACTGATTTATGGGTGAAAAGTAGCCTATGATTGATTCCAGGCCTAGGATTGCCTGTATGCAAGATTTTATTTAATTTCTTTAGTTTTGGCGTGAAGAAGTGACAAAAATTCATTCAAACATCCAAACATTCTAATTTGTTATATTAGTGATTTTGTTTGCTCGGGGATAAAATAATAAATCTTCTTTTACAGCATCCGCGACATGGTGGCTGAACTGAAAAGCGACGATGTCAAACTGGAACTGAGGCCTTTGGAGAATACCGTTTGTGCAGCATAATTTAAAACTCCTTGTAAATAAGTTTGAAGAAAGCATTAAAAATGTGGGTGGGTTAACAACGAACCTTTTTTGCGTTGATAAGATATTTTTTTTTGGTTGATAACACAAAAAATTACAAGGATTTATTTTCTTTCTGGAAAACAATGTGAGACCAAAAGGCTAGCACTAAGCGTGTGCTGCAGGAGCTCGGGGAGAAATTGCAGCGCTGGTCTTACGCGGCAAGTGTGTATAGAGTGAAATAAAGTGAAAGGAAGTCTGAAAGTATGGAAGAACACCGATGTTTCATGCCTTAATGAGGGCTTCTTCACGGTGTTCTTCCAACACAAACTTGGTTAGTAGATAACCCGCATACATTAATAATGAACGAGTTATAATAAATACTTAAAATTATTTATCTACATATAATTAGCTGAAAACATAACATTATTTATACCACTATTCAAAACCATGGTGAAGGAGCACTATTTAGGCTGTTGTCATTGAACGCATACCTGTGTCCCTATGTATATAAGTAAATATATATATATAAATTTATATATGTAGTTTATTTTAGGCATAATATTTATTATGTGTATTTTTATCTATTAAATCTATACTAGCACACAGATCCCCTAGTACCATCCAACAATCCTATCCATCCACGGTTGTCTGGTAGAGATCGCTCTCGAGCGATAAGACCGCCACTTGTGACTTAGTTTTAAAATTGTTTCTTTTTTGTATTTCTGTATCTATCAATAAGTGTGCAATAAAGAATTTTCTATCTATCTATCTATTTATCGCAGATATTATTAGGTTATACATACTCGTATGTATAAGCTTTTGCTTTAGTATAAATTCCTTTGACAGTTCTAAGTATATATAATATAAAGATTTTAAAGGCTCTCTTATAGTAAGGTTGATGTCAAACGAGAGTAATTTATTTGAGTTTTTTGCCTCGTAAAATGAGTCGCTTCATACAAGCTTATAAAGCTGTTTGTAGATGTTTAGAGCCAAATACCTCTTAAAACCACAGGTCTATCCTGCCGTCCTTATCAAAAGTGCAATAACTCTGTTTTCGCGCCAAAAAGAATTATAGATATTCGTGATCATTAAAACGAGCTCTATATTTTCTTCTAAGACAGATTTTACATATCTATAGCCGATCCAGTTGTTTTTATAAGCATAACCGCAATATACCTATGTATATGGGATTTGGTATAATAAAATCATTTAACTGCGTTTTTCTCGAAAGTAGCCTTAACCGAGTTATTGCTCTTTTGATAAGGACGGCAGTATTTCTGAGTATTCCAGCACAGTTTGATACCGTAGGGAACAGATGATTGGCATAGTTTATGATATTTTGTCGGAATCCGTGGGGCTGCCAGCTTGTCCTCGAAATAGCAGACACATGAGTGTTGAGTTGTCATTTCCGAATGCACGCATTTCACGAAGCTCATATTATCTAAATAAAAAAAAACATCTCGCTGAGATTTCGTCGGAATCCGTGGGGCTGCCAGCTTGTCGTCGAAATTGCAGACACATGAGTGTTGAGTTGTCATTTCCGAAGGTACGCATTTTACGAAGCACATATCTAAAATAAAAAACGCTCGCTTTTTTTAAACTTTTTTGTTTCCTTTATTTATATTTTTGTACGGAACACTAAAATTATTTAAATATATGTATTTAACTCTAAAATTATCCTTTATTTTAGCAAAAGTAGAAAAAATTTACAGCTAGAGTAGAAATTTGGATTCATGCATGTTATTTTCATGAAAAATAACTTGTATGAAAAGTTGTGTAGGTTTAACAAAAAACACTAAATTAAAATCAAATTAGGTATTATCATACGGTTATTTTCAAGCAAAATAAATTTGTGTGAAATTAAAATTATAGTATTAGATTTTTTTATTTGACTGTAAAATATGATTTAGGTACAGTCAGCGTCAAATTGATATAAACGTCTAGAGTAGTCAAAATTATCTGAAAAATATAAAAGCATATTTAATATACGCAGTTCGAATCATCATATTGTTGTTTGCTAAGATAATTTTGAACACCCTGACTGCTCATGTAAATATGAAACAATGAGTAGTAAGATATTTTGAACACCTTGAGTGCTTACAACAATATGATGATTCGAACTGCGTATATCAAATATGCTTTTATATTTTTCAGTTCATTTTGACTACTCACGCTCATATCATTTTGACGCTGACTGTACCTTTTTATCTATGAAATTAAATAATATCCCAAAATATTTCAATTTTGGCAGAACTTGAACCTGCGACCTTCTCTATAATTTTTTAGGATATATAATTTCTTAGAGATACCCCGTGCAAGAGCTTCCGCACTTAAACGAAAACCTTAGAATGTTATCTATGGTTGTATTATTTCAAGAGATTCTCATATATAAGAGTTTATGTATATTACGATTATGCTAGTACTTAAATGTATATTCTTAGACCCTATTAAAGTATAATTTATTGACTCAATGTTTTGTATTTTTGTTTCCACTTATACCTATAGACATCAAATTAGACAGCGGTTATTGTGAAGACGCCCGCAGGGCTCGATCGAAAAATTTCCGTGACTCGGAATCTGACACAATCCGCGCGAAATTCAAATATTTTAGCGGTTATTAATGTTTTCTGCATTATTATTTATATATTTCACTTCATTTATTTTAAATCTCATTAAAATACATTTTTTATTATAGAAAATACAATAGGTAACATATAAAACTAATCTACAGTAAAAAAAAATATCAAAACGGTGGATCACCGGCCGCGAAGCTAGGCTCAAGCGGCCGGTGACTAGGGCTGCAGAGAGAGGAACTTCCTGACGATACGCGCCGAGTCCAGGAGTACCGCTTTTTGAATCTGACCCTTGATCCAACTTCCTAGCGAGAGTCTCATAAGATGTTGATCGAGGCTCTTCGCTATTACGCCATTAACTGAAACGACTATCGGAACGATGGTCGCTGAATCAACATCCCACATGCTGACAACCTCGTTAGCCAAGTCAAGATATTTACTGAGTTTATCTTTCTCAGCTTTAACGAGGTTAGCATCATGTGGTATGGTGACATCAGCGAGCACCGCCCTCCGTTCTAACCGATCTATCAGTACAATATCAGGCTTATTCGCGAGAATAGTTCTGTCTGTAATGATAGATCGGTCCCAATAGAGCGTGGCACGGCCGTTTTCTATTATTATTAAAAGGAATAAAACCACCTAAAAATTAGTATCATAAATCGCTGACCATTTTCTATGAACCCATGTTCCAATAAAGTACGATTAATGGGGCTTTTGGTATAATTATAGTTTTTAGTAATAAATCTCATAAATTTCTCCAAAAGTCGAGTCGAATCGTAATTAGTTAAAACATACACTAAACATTAAACGTACAAGTTACATCAACGGTTCATAGAAAATGTTTTACGATTTATGTAAATCTACTTTGCTCTTATTGATATTGCCTTTGGAACGCACAAAATATTAAGACGAAGTGCGCTCGGTTTTGCGACAGACAAGGACGAGCGAACACCGCGCGGGGAATGCGAGAAAGGAAGGCAAGAGCCGCGGAACGGCCGGCCCGCGCGCAAATTCACTGGTTTTTATTTTTAAATTTGGTTTTGCTCTCAAATAATATGCTTTCGCAATAAAATAAAAACATAATCCTCTAAAGTATTTATCTGAGAATCGTAGACGAAATATTATTGAAATATGTTAAATAATCAGCAAATGAAATTGATTTTTCCGTAGGAATATCTCTGTAAAAATGAAGATTTAGAGGAAACTTCGCGATGTTTTTCTATCGAGACAAAGTTTAGTCAATCATGTTTCGGCTCCCATAAGTTACTAACTAGAATCCTAAACTTTTGATGCTCATCAAAAAATAATGCAAAATTCAATGTTTTCTTGCCTTAAAATTTATTTTTCGTACAGTTAAAACGTGGGTTTTGGGACTCGCTTCACCTTATAAACCGCTCAAATATATGAATTTCGCGCGGATTTGTGTCAGATTCCGAGTGACGGAAACTTTTCGATCGAGTTAGAATAGGCCTGCAGGTCTTAATTCTTGAAATTGATAGAGCAGTTATGATATTAGTAGGTACCCCGCTTATTTTAATTTGCTCACGGTGGCTTTTGTGTCACTGCGGTCATGGTAGGCCTATTGTGATTGCCACTTCACCCATGATCGAAGAAAATAGGTCTGCTCTTCCGGGAGTGTCGCCAGGTGACGTCACTCTCCAGTTGCCACTGTATTTCAACAAAATGTAGAAGTTGGGAAACAAATTGGGTAAGAATCAATTGAAAAATCAATAAAAAAATGTGAATCGCGAATTATGCTTGTTAGATTAGTCAAAACAGCGTTAGTTAAATACAAGTCGTTACAAAACCAAATAGTTTTATCAGAATCATACAGGAGCTCGGGGAGTTACGATGTTATACTACTGGTATCACCAGGAAACAGATTCGTCTTCTCATTCGCCGATGGCGTCTATGACGTAGTCTGGAGACATCCACGTGACTAGCGTGTCTCGGAAGAGCATACCTTGTTTTCTTATACCATGGGTTCACCCTTACAAGGTTGCTGCGTTCATAATTCGCCACTTACCTTGTAGCTGCTAAGAACTAGGATTTTTTTCGGGGTGATGTCTCGCAGCTCGCTGAGCTAAGCAGGTGCTTGCCCAGATGAGTGCTGCGTCGCATAGCCCCAGATTGAAAAGTGCTTGTTAAGGACAGTGTCCAGTTAGGGCTCTTGTGATAATGTGAAGGCTGTCTCTGCTTAACCCTTACCGGGGGTAAGGGTTAAGAATAATCGTTCATCAGAGGGGATTTATTTCAAACTAAACTTATAATCAGCACTGCCCAAATTATCAATAGTTACCTATGCAAGGCTGACTACCTAGCGAGACTATTGCCAGTTAGGTATATCATCTTTCGTATGTTACGCGATTTCCGCCAATTATGGACCGATTTTGAGAATTCTTTCACTATTATATAGAAAATTATCCCGACGGGGTCCCATAATTTTTTATCCCCAGGGTTTTAGTATTTATCCCGCAAAACTTAAAATAAGTGTAAGGGAATTTGAAGTTGGTTTATCGTTTTTTAAAACACGCCATATTATTTATTATTATAGGTAAATTACCTGATTTGTCCATTAGATTATGATTATGGCTAATCCCCCCTACATGGGAGACCATCCACTCGATGGACCGACGACATCGTAGCGGTCGCAGGGAGTCGATGGATGGAGGCGGCTCAGGACCGCTATTTGTGGCGTCGTACGGGGGAGGCCTAAGTGAGTATTAGTTTTTCTTGATGTGGTTTGTTTACAAATATTTTACATCGAGTCTGGCTGGAGTCAAGGTACTAATTTGCACATACCTAACTTAATAAATCTAAACAAGGAAAACGAATCTTGTCAGACAGCTTTTCGCAACGAGTTTGTACCGATGAACACGGTCAGTGGAGGTCATCGTTTAACTGGAAATGTGGTTTCGGACGCGACTTCGGGTCTGACCATATTTATCGATGTAGAATGGGGTTAACTGTGTTAAAAAAAACTTAGGTAGGTATACCTAATTACTACGGGTGTGACCTTGCATTGCTCGAAGATTTTGTATGGTCAGTCTAACCTACGTAAGTACCTTGATAAATCACTACTTGAAGGGAAGTCCCTCTCGCAACGCACGCTGAGGTTAGCGCTAGCGCTAACCATACGCGAGCGAGTGGGAGTGAAGAAAGCCGATGCAGGGTGGTAGGCCTGAACAAGCCAAACTAAAAATAGTTTTTGTATAGCTACGTACTTTTTTGTATTATTGTCATGACTAATGTGAGTACCAAGACAAACCTCTCTAGGTTTTATGGTACAAAACTTTATTGAATGTATATTTATTAAAAAGTCGCGTCCGATATCCTTTACTGGGTTTTACGCACTCAATCCTCGTCGGACGGCTTTGCCCAAGACTACACTCACATGTCGTGATTGAGGTAAAACCCCCTAAAAATAATGTAGAAAATATAAATTATATTGCCTGAATCGCTCATTATTAAAGTCATTATAGTATTTATAATGGTTGTTAGATATTTATAGTGTTGATTTTATTTAGAAAATGGTGCTTTTTGTGTTGTTTTTGTGTGTGGTGTGTGTTGCGGGGGATTTGGTGAATTTTAAGGGTGAGTCTTTCTTTACATATGAATTATGATAAAAAGATTTAGTATTGACGAATTTTTGCCAAACATCGAATAATACTATTTACTACACATTTTTTTTTGGCCATAAAGTCTTTATTGACAAAGAAAATAACAATCAAATAATATAAAGAAATTAAACTAGTATTTACAATTGAAACAATTGAGCTAACTGCAGACTCTTGCAAACAATCTACAGATAGCTCAACTGGTCCATATCAATACCAGTCGGAAGCGTCCCCAAGACGCTGGCTGCATTGCCCCGCTGTATGGCAATGCTAATGCGCTGCGCCAGATACTCACCAGCTCTCGGGTCACGCGTCGCTTCGACCAGGCGCTCAGATATTTTTTTGAAAACCCGGAGTGCCTCGGTACCCCACGGACCTAGGGTCTCGACTCCAAGGGGAGCAAATGCGTAGGCTCTGTCGAGACCTGCATATTTGCGCCTCTTGAGATCCTCGGCCAAATCTGCCGCCGAACCAGCCCTCACGGATGTCCTTGAAAGATGGGAAGGCGCAAGTGTGTCGACACATGTAGCGTCCCACACAATACGCCTCCCCAGCTCCCAAGGGACTAAAGTCATGCCGTCGGGCCTCTTACCATCGTCACGCAACAATTACATAATTTAGTTTGTTGATAATTTATTGTAATTGGCATTATTGTTAATTTTTATTTTATATACATACATGGACTGACGACATAGTAGCGGTCGCAGGGAGTCGATGGATGGAGGCGGCTCAGGACCGCTATTTGTGGCATCGTACGGGGGAGGCCTATGTCCAGCTGTGGACGTGTATGGGCTGATGATGATGATACATACATTATTAAATTATAATTTGATTACCTATTAAAATAATTAATAATTATGTATCATGATTATTTCTTGACCTGTAAAATTCTCACCAATAAATTATTCTGATTATTCATCTAGTACCATCAAACTCTACTAAGCTTCGGGCTAGATGGCGCTGTGTGGTATTTTCCAGCATTATTTTTACTTTTAATATTAAGTAAATTACCTATAATTCCAGGGCAATGCCGCCTAGACCCACACCCATCCGTAGAATACAGATGCATAGTGACCGGAGCGATCGAGGTAAAATTTTATAGAAGTCTTTTTCACTAGTTATAACTGCAAGGGTATTTAACAAAAATTTCAAGATCCCTTATTTTTTGAATATATACTTATAGCTATGTCACCCGGGGATAGTGTAGGTTCCCAACAGTGAAAGAATTTTTCAAATCGGTTGTGTAGTTTCGGAGCTTATTCTCTCTGGCTCACGTGCCACGCCCAGTCCTTTTTGATCATCTCCTTGCCTTTCAATAACCACAGTAATAGCCCGGCCACACGCTCCCTCTTGCTGGCACAAACTGCGTTTGTGCATGCATGGTTGCATAAATGTTTGAGCGTGTAGCCGAGCTATAAGACAGGAGTGAACGAAGCTGAAGGCACCGTCATGCTTATTCCCAATTCCACACTTACGCTGAAACGGGTATACCTACTTGGCCAGTCGTGTGGTCACTTTTGTCGTGTGGTCACATCAATACCTCATCATCAGCCCATATACGTCCACTGCCTACACTGCTGCATCAATACCTGCCTCCCTTTCAGCTGCCAGGTTTTGACAGAGCTATGACGTATGTTGCTAAGGCCAAAATGGACGCCAGATTTTTTTACGCCGGGCGCATATAACTGAAATTGAGGCTTTTTGTAAGAAATGATACTGTATATTTTCGTTATCTATGAAATATTATGTATCCGTTTGTTTACTTTTTTGCAATAGAATAAAACAATGGCAATATATTAAAAAAGTGTGCCTGGGAAAAATCGCTCTCAGCGATAAGGCCGCCTTTTGTACTGTTATATATTTTAATTGTAGATATAATGAGTTTTTATGTAATTTTAATAGGTACAATAAAGGGTTCATTCATTCATCATTCATTAAAATTCTTTATTTTTAAGGATAAACACAACTCCTAATTTCTTTCTCTTTAATGCCCGCCACGGCGTGGCAATCATACACCAGTTTTTTTACCCGGTCCTTTCGAATTTAAATTTAAAACTCATCGGGTCACATACCTAATTAATACAGATACACCTTCTTTAATTTGTTTTTAAGGGTGAGCGTGCGTGCGGCCCTTCTGAACCCGCGGGAACCATTGTCAGTCCGCGATGTCGCCGGCCCAACTACTACGCCTCTACGCCATTAACGTTCATGCAGTGCTTCGATGGATACTGGGACTATATCGCGCGGTGCACGCCAGGTAACGAACCCGCATCAGTAGGTAAAGTCAGTCCGCGATGTCGGCGGCCTGGAAATATTTTGAAAATTTTATAGCATGAAGATACGCTCGGTTTTTAGCCTAACCAACTTCTCCCCACAGAATGTGGCCGAGTAACCCCCGATGGTAAAGGCCTAGTGGTGGGTGGAACTCGCGTGAAGCGCGGCGAGCTGCCGTGGCATGCCGGTATCTACAGCACGCAGAGCACTCCCTACATGCAGATATGTGGTGGCTCGCTGGTCAGCAATAACGTGGTGCTATCAGGTAAGCAGACATACGTCCGGTATTGGCCTAGTGGTGGGCGGAAAGCGCACGAAGCACGACGAGCTGCCGTGGCATGCCGGCATATCTTTACAGCACGCAGAACACTCCCTACATGCAGATATGTGGTGGCTCGCTAGTCAGCTACAACGTGGTGCTATCAGGTTAATATAAAAGTAATAAAAGAGTGGTTTATCCAATTAATGGTGTATTAATTAATTAGAACTACGAAAAACCCAGGTATAACATAAGGCATTAAGATTAGATAGGCAGATCGCAAGTAATTTGGTAAAACTCGGTCCGTCATTTTGTTCTAGCCGCCATTTTCCACTTATTGTAAGTTTAATCACTTCTATGACACTTTCCGAGTCACATTGTGCGCTATCAGGTAAGAGTAAGACAGAAGGACAAATACTAAAAGCCACACCTTTCCGAATCGAGAAAGCTGAGGTAATCGACCGCAAGGAAGAATTGCTTTTTTCCAAGTTTAGATTTTCGAAATAGGTAGGGGAGAGTCGTGTATTACCGAGCCCCTAAGCGAGAATGCGTATTAATTTAGTTATTCTAAGCTAATGTTAAAATAAAATAGTTGTTACATAGTAAAAGGAAATTTATTAAGCTATATGTTATGTATAGCGTCGCAAAACAAACAAACAAATGCAGCGAAAAGATTTATTAACTGAAAGAGCTAATCTGATAAATGACCTGATAATCTCTTATCAAAAATTGTCGAAAAGATATAGCGAGTAACCCAAAAATCTAGAAACGCACTTGCTCCTTCTCTGAGCTCTCGGGGCAGGCTGCTGTGGCGCGCAGGGGGGGTTGTGTATCTTGCGCTGCGATATTAATTGAACGCCATTCAGTTACTATGCGTAGATGGCGGGATATGAAGGGGCGCGGAATTATCGACCTCGCGGTAGTACACAACTCTCCCCTAAGTAATGATTTACTTTGGTGATTCACTGTAGGTGTCTGGGAGTAGGTACCTACCTATTATGTAGGTATGTACGAGTATAGATTCGTACTTAACTGAGACAAGACTATTCCCGAAGAAAATGGTCATAAATGTTAATTTTCCTCAAGAATAGGTACCACTTACTTTTGGGTATAAATATTTCCGACTGAACTTAGTCTTGTTATTATAAACATGTAGGTATGCTTTATTTAGCGTATTTCCTTGTTTTTCTGTTCTCTAGAAGGATCAGTGTATCAAACCATAGAATTTTAGGATTTTATGAGAAGCTAGTGGATTTTAGCCAGAACCGAAAACCGATGGCTGATTTGGTTTTCGACATTTTGCTTCAATGCAAAAAACGCTTGTAAAACTATCAAACTGAACTTGCTTAGGTATTAGGTAATTTTTCATTAGATTCTGTTCATAATAATTAAACCATGCCTTTATAAGGAATTTGTTCTTCAAAAACTCAATCAATTGACATGCGCCAACCATTGGGCACGCTTTCAGTTTAATCTAGACTCACATTCAGACATTATCAAACCTACAGGCTTACATATAGGCATATCTAGTTAGATCCATGAATAGAGTAGGAATACTAAATCCTCAAAGTTACCTTCATGACCTAATCCCACCATTTCCCTTCCACGCAAGGACAAGCAGACGGACGGCACAATACCACCTTTATCTGGTGGATAAACCATCCACTCGTACTAAGCGGTTTTCCTCCACCTTCATCATTCGCACCGCTAAGGAATGCTTCTGTTTTTCCGGCCAATTACAATCTGGGTCTCATCAAGACAAGAGTGAATAGGTGTCTTCTAGACCTTCGTATACATCGTTACTTTCCGTCAGGTGAGATTGTGGTCTAACGAAGTTCTATAGACAATTTAAAGAAAAGTTAACCGACGAAGCTGCTAATTGTTCGATCATCTCTTAGTGCACATCAGCCTAAGCCTAATTCTTCTTCCAGCGGCTCACTGCTTCTGGACAGACCTGGACAAGCAGCTACCAGCGTCCATGTTCGCCGTCGCGGTCGGCAAGTTGTACCGCCCCTGGAATGATGTGAACGACCAGGCTCAGAAGTCACTGGTGAGATTATGTCCAATGGATTTTAGACATTTTTGAACGAAAGATCGATGAAGATGAAAATGTTCGTGGATGGTGTACCTACATGAACTCATCGATGCTATGATTATGTTTCGTGCCTAGTATTTGAGAAAATCATATCAAATCATTTAAATTTTGTTCTGTACCTACGTTGGAAGATTCAGAACAAAATTGTTCTCACAAAAGAAGATTTGTGACAATGACAAAGTACACAGTTCATACTTGATTGGTACAAAATAGGCTTTGTATAGATTCTCATCACAACATACCAGACTTCATATTATATGTTACTTATCCATGAAGCGTTGGTCTCGTGAACTTAAAAGCTTGACGGAGACCGTGCGACAGTAACGTTCTCTCGAGTACCTACTACCAAGTAAACTAAAATGTTAAATGTATTGTTAAATCTTTTTTTTTATCCTCCAGGTGAAAGCAATCCACCTTCCAGAACGCTACCAAGGCGCAAGCGCTAACTACCAGGACGATATAGCAGTCGTTATTGTAGCGCGCCAGTTTCAATTCAAGACATACATCCGGCCTGTCTGTCTTAGCTTCGACTATCATTTTGAGAAACAACAGTTATACTCCGGGAATAAGGGGAAGGTAAGAAAAAACACGAAGCCAAACAGGAAGCCATTAAAATATTTTAAATGGGGGGCTAAGCCCCCCTGTCTGCCGAACTTCAATGTCGGGGAGAGAAGCGAAAAAGTGCGTGTATGAAATAGGATAACAATAATAGTATTGATGAATTATAACAAAATTGAATGAGTCATCAAGAATACATTATGTCGCGGAATACTACTAAGGTGACATAGCGGTCGTCATAGTAACGCGCCAGTTTCAATTTAAGACATACATCCGGCCTGTCTGTATTAGCTTCGACTATCATTTTGAGAAACAACAGTTATACTCCGGGAATAAGGGGAAGGTAAGAAAAAACACGAAGCCAAACAGGAAGCCATTAAAATATTTTAAATGGGGGGCTAAGCCCCCCTGTCTGCCGAACTTCAATGTCGGGGAGAGAAGCGAAAAAGTGCGTGTATGAAATAGGATAACAATAATAGTATTGATGAATTATAACAAAATTGAATGAGTCATCAAGAATACATTATGTCGCGGAATACTACTAAGGTGACATAGCGGTCGTCATAGTAACGCGCCAGTTTCAATTTAAGACATACATACATCCGGCCTGTCTGTATTAGCTTCGACTATCATTTCGAGAAACAACAGTTATACTCTGGGAATAAGGGCAAGGTAAGAAAAAACACGAAGCCAATAAAAACCTTGATTTGGGGGCAGAACGGGGGGTTATGTCTGCCAAACTTTAATGTCGGGGACAGAAATGAAAAAGCGCGTTGGTCTATGATATTGGGATAATATAAGATTAGTATTGATAATTGTTACAAAATTGAATGAGACATCAAGAATAAATTATGACGCGCAATATTACCAGGGTGATATCGCAGTCGTTATTGTAGCGCGCCAGTTTCAATTCAAGACATACATCCGGCCTGTCTGTCTTAGCTTCGACTATCATTTTGAGAAACAACAGTTATACTCCGGGAATAAGGGGAAGGTAAGAAAAAACACGAAGCCAAACAGGAAGCCATTAAAATATTTTAAATGGGGGGCTAAGCCCCCCTGTCTGCCGAACTTCAATGTCGGGGAGAGAAGCGAAAAAGTGCGTGTATGAAATAGGATAACAATAATAGTATTGATGAATTATAACAAAATTGAATGAGTCATCAAGAATACATTATGTCGCGGAATACTACTAAGGTGACATAGCGGTCGTCATAGTAACGCGCCAGTTTCAATTTAAGACATACATCCGGCCTGTCTGTATTAGCTTCGACTATCATTTCGAGAAACAACAGTTATACTCTGGGAATAAGGGCAAGGTAAGAAAAAACACGAAGCCAATAAAAACCTTGATTTGGGGGCAGAACGGGGGGTTATGTCTGCCAAACTTTAATGTCGGGGACAGAAATGAAAAAGCGCGTTGGTCTATGATATTGGGATAATATAAGATTAGTATTGATAATTGTTACAAAATTGAATGAGACATCAAGAATAAATTATGACGCGCAATATTACCAGGGTGATATCGCAGTCGTTATTGTAGCGCGCCAGTTTCAATTCAAGACATACATCTGACCTGTCTCAGCTTCGACTATCATTTCGAGAAACAACGGTTATACTCCAGGAATAAGGGGAAGGTAAGAAAAAACACGAAGCAAATAAAAACCATTTTCCCAATTATCTCTATATTGGGGGGCTTAGCCCCCCAATGTCCATTGTCTGCCAAAATTTAATGTCGAGAGAATGAAACAAAAAGTTATGTGATAAATATTTGTATTGATAAATTGTAACAAAATTGAGTGAGTATTATTACAACGCAAACTACCAGGATGATATAGCGGTCGTTATAATTGGCCAACAGAGAACCATCAACCCAGATCGACGACCGATGAAGTGGCGCAGCGGGCGAATGTCTGCCTGCGACGAACTAGGTTGCGGGTTTGATTCCAGCCTTGGGACAAATGTTACGTACGATACGATCTACAAATATTTTTTCCGGGTGTTCTGGGCATTTTCATTGTGTAATAAAAATATCTATTTATGTAATGTATTCTATTAAGTACACGTCTCGTCACGGTTTAATAGTGCTCGGTGAAAGTGGAGGGGGGTTCTGCGTAGGTGTAATACGGTGTTATAATCCAAAAAACGACTTCTGCGTATCAAGGTCTGTACCTACCTCTATCAGTCATCCAGTCAGTACCTTATACTATATATTAAGATTATGTATATCAGTCATATAGTACCCATAACACAAGCTCTGCTTAATTTGGGGCTAGATGATGCAATGTGAATTATCTAGCATTGTTTATGTATTATTTTATTTCACTAACTACGCTGAGCTGGAAGTAACAACAAGAAAAAGAAGCGTAGGTACATATTTTACAGGTTCTTTTATTTTTTTCCGCATTCATCATAATTTTAGATAAACAAATCTCACGCAGGTGGCCGGCTGGGGCCTGGTAGCAGCCAACGGCAAAGCCTCACCAGTATTACAGGTGGTGGACTTACCTTATGTGGAAGTGGGGACCTGCATCAATAAATCACCAGCTGACTTCCGAGAGTATATTACCAGTGACAAGATCTGTGCCGGGAGTCTTGATTGTGAGTGTTTATCACACTTGCTTCGGTCTTAGTATAACGCGTAACTTTTTTGAATGATTGGGGATAGTTCACATAACATGCACCTAAGTTGCCAGTGGCAGAATTTTACTTACATAGCGTACATTTATACATAACAGTACATAACAGACAAGTAGGACAAGGATATTTTATTATTGCTGTATTTATATTTTTTTATGAAGGTATTTTTCCGACTTCTCAGTCAATTGTGGACCGATTTTTTATGATGATTTTGGTATTAAAACTATAGAGAATGAACCCTAATAGTCCTGGTGGACTTTAAAAACAGCAAATATTATGGAATTTGAAGTCAATTTTGATTTTTTTATGTAAACCAAATAATTTGTAGACGATTTCAAACAACCTAGGCAAAAGATTAATTTATAAGTATGTTTTAAAGTTTAGAAATTCTTTTCTCTCAGTGCAGTAAGCTCCAGCGTACAGGGGCTTCATTATCTTCATTCATCACACGTATATCCTTACAGCAAACACAGCCCTATGCCGAGGTGACAGCGGCGGCGGTCTCGCCTTTCCCGAATTAATCCGAGGCATAGAACGCTACTATCTACGAGGGATAGTATCCACCGCACCTACCAGCGATGACGCCTGCAACACCGACACTTACACCAGCTTTACGTCACTTATGAAGCACGAGCACTTCATCAAGCAATTCTGGAGCGAATCGTAAGTTGTTCTAGAGACTTCAAGAATCTTTCAGAACGATCTATGCATTTGGCTTTAAAAAAACAATTGGTGAAGGAGTCGCAAGGCGTTCTATTCGATTGGCTGGTAAAAACAAAATGACGATCAACATCCTGTCTACGTTTTATGGGGCACTCTGGTGTGCTCTGATACGAGACAGCAGCAGTACCTACAGAAAGTAACAGAAAATTTTTTTTGGGTTTGCAGTCAAAAGTAAAGAACGTTGAAAAAATTACAATAAACATACTCGGCTATACTCAGCAGTTCTGTAGTCGTAATTGTATTTAATAATGTGGGGGTTGAGCCCCCCCAAGAAAAGTCACTTAACAACCGGTTTGTGGTCAAACAAGGGTTTCAAAAAAAAACAATTGACTAGTTGATAAATAAAATTTTTTTAGGTTTCGGCTGCACCTCAATATATTTAATGTCTGAGCCACGATTTTCTTCCAGTGGCCAATTCAAATGCCAAGACGGTAGCTTTATAACCGCAGCGTCCTACTGCGACGGTACCCCGGAGTGTCCCGACGGATCAGACGAGACGCTGTGGGCCTGCGCTGCCAAGGTCTGCTCCTCCTATCTGTTCCAGTGCAAGTATGGTGCCTGCGTGGATAGAGGGGCAACTTGTAATGGGGTAAGAGATAAACAACAATTGACGTTCAACAACCCTATGACCTAGGAGGGTGTTATTAGCATGTAAGCTAGGGCTCAGCCCCCCAAACAATCAAATAAAGTCAACTTCAAATGTTATACCTACATAAACAAATGAGGAGCGTCTTAAACGGTACCGTAGGTAGGTATGTGGTATACAGAGTCTTACTACGACAGTACCCAGAATTCGAACGGCCCAGACGAGAGGGTGTGCACCTGCGCTGCCAAAGTCTGCTCCTGTTCCAGTGCAAGTATGGAACCTGCATTTATCTCCACTTATAAGGGGGTAAGAGACTATAAATCAAAACATACGATCAACATCTCTATTTACTCTTTCTAGCTCAGCATTCGACTTTAGAGCCACTCGCGACGCTCGTAACTCCATTTTAGACTGTTTCGCTAGCTATTATTTAGACAAAAAATTTAAGGACAGAGAATATCAATAACACCTTATTTCTTATGTTTATAGTATAAAATTTGACTTGTCTAAGTGCTTATTTTATAAGCCTAAAGAAATAAAGTTATTGATTCTGATTCTGATCGTTCCGATCGTTCGAATCGTTTTGCATGTTGAACAATTACCTATTTAGACAAGAAAAATTACAAATTATAATGCGACAGACAGTAACCAATTGTCAAAGTGCTTAACATAACAACAGACATAAGTATATGTAGTGAAACAAGTCTTGCTGAATGAACACTGGTTTATTTATTACTCATGTATAGGTGTAACATTCATCTACCCCCATATAAAGATAAGCATCATACCAACTATTAATGATCCTTGTTGCTAGAATTTAATGACTGTATACACAACAAACATGAAAACATAGGTATTAAACAGTTATGTAAGTAGCACAGCCTAAGTTAGGCGCTAATATTAAACACAATATAACTTAATCTATATTTAAATTAAACAGCTTTTCATTCATGTCAGATATGGCATCTCTAAGTTTTTTCTGGTGGTCATATGACTGGTTGCTGTTGCTGTATCTGACATCGTAACAGAAACTGAGGAAGTTAGATCTAGGTGGTAGGTGATAGGTACCGGTAGGTTGCTGCCGACGGCGCCGTTGCCGCCGCCGCCGCCGCCGTCGGCCTTATCACAGGTACGCAACTTACGCGCAATATGCCTTCAGTTGCGGCGATATTTACGACCTACCTCGTCCTGCAGTATGTATGACCTAAGCTCAGAAGCCTTTTGTACTACTTTCACACGTTTCTGCTGAATTCCGTCCCGCACAATTACCATATCGTCTTCTTGTAAAAGAGAGAGATTTTTGGAAGACATAGGTGTAGTACTATACATATATTTATTCTGTTATACATCAATCACCTACATTACTCTATTGACTTTTCTCCCCGTTGCAGAATAGAGATTGCGCAGACGGTTCCGACGAAGACCCAGAGATGTGCCAGAAGCAGGGGGGAATCAACCCAGTCGCCATTCCCCTGGATACGAAGTACGGTCAAGGTCCAGACGCTATCCCTGGAAGCAATGATGTTGCGACTACCTTCACCGCGGAATCAGGTAACTGACCTTTAAGAACGGAACGGATAGCCTTATTCCCCATACAAACGTACTTTCCGCTTCATTTGGAAACTATGTCCCCGATCTTATTGTAATTTTCCATACGTAATCAGATGAAAAATAGCTATGTTTGTAGCGGTTTAATTTTTGAAAATACATAATGATATTTAAATAGAGCGAAACTAATTTTGACCACCAAATCGAGTCATCTTCAAGCGATTTTTTATGCATAATAGACATCTTTATTCGAAAATCTGTCGCGCTGCAAACATCCTAAATATATTCAACATTATACCTAAATAATCAAAAATATTTTTGAAATCAATCGTTTTTGTTTGGGAGTGGTTTTCCGGTAGTTTTATTCATTGCAGAACGCAGAAAAACTAAAGACCACAAAATATACATAGGGTGTTTTCAAATTAGTGCACATACTAAAGGAGGTTATTCACCTGCTACCACAGATTAATATTCAGTGAACTAAACCAAGCCACAAACAATTTTTTTGTAGAATTTTGAATTTTATTACAATCAACGCCTTATTATTATGGCACAGCGGTTATTGAATTAATTTCATCATCTCCATTAATATTATTTTATTGCATTTAACTTAATATTTATAATTTAATTTACTTTCTTTTATTTTTTATAATCTAAAATAAATAAATGTTATTGATTTTGAATTTATTTTATTTTATTACCTAGTTACCTTTAAGTTACTTTTAGTACCTACCTTAAGAATACTAACATTTATTATATGAGATCTTTAGCATAAGAATTACTAACAAATTATGTATCTATGGTAGTCAGAAATAAAAGAATTATAATTTTAATTGAATGCGGCCTTGCTTGGCCGTTAGGTGGGGCGAGAAGAGGCGCGCATCAAAGAGCTCGCCAATTTCATGATGGCTTAATACAATAAAGGGAATGTTTGTGATAAAATTAAAAAAAAAACACAGAAATAATCGTTTGCGGCTTGGTTTGTTCACTGAATATTAATCTGTGGTAGCAGATGAATCCTTCAGTATTGTGCACTAATTTGAAAACATCCTGTATTTTCAATCTCGCGGCAACTTGATACGATCAACGCTCTTCCTCATCAGGTGCGAGGTTCAGAAGCGACTACAAGTACTACCCTCAAGCTGGAGGATATTTCAAGGTGCATCCCGCGCCGGCCGACTGGGAAACTGCGAGGCTGATCTGTAAATATGAAGGTAAAAAAATATTATTAATATTTTTGATTTTATTTGCTCAGTTACTTAGGGAAATAATATTTTTCTGATGAGAAATACAGTTAAATATAGATAGATAAATATACTTTATTGCAAAAGTTGTACATAGGCGAGCATTCTGCTAGATAGCATTCTCTACCTGCTAACCTTTGGGTAGTGTGGACAATAATTTAGTAGTTAAACTATTTACTATTATTAACTATTATAAATCTCAAAGTTTGTATGGATGGATGCATGGATATTTGTTACTCTTTCACGCAAAAACTCCTGAACCGATTAGGCTGAAATTTGGTATGGGTATAGTTTGGGACCTGGAATTACATATAGGCTATTTTTATCCCAATTAAACGCGAGGAAGGCGCGGGCAGCAGCTAGTATACATATATTTATTTATTAATTCATTATGAACGTAAGCGACTAACTACTAACCTAGATTATCTTAGAAGGTCACCATCGCTTCATCCCTAAACGAGAGACTTCTTCAGGGGTTTTTATTTATTTTTTATTATATTTATTTGCAAAACAAACAGCTTATTTAACAGTATCTTACTAAGTGATAATTAACAAACAGCTTATTTAACAGTATCTTACTAAGTGATAATTAACAAACAGCTTATTAACCAGTATCTTACTAAGTGATAATTAACAAACAGCTTATTTAACAGTATCTTACTAAGTGATAATTAACAAACAGCTTATTTAACAGTATCTTACTAAGTGATAATTTATCACTTAGTAATATAGGCTGTGTTACTATACACATATATAGGCTGTATCCTGCATTTATTGTACGTTTATGCTTAAATGAATAAAAAATAAATGTTTACCCGTGTGAAGCCGGGATGAGCCGCTAGTGCTCCATAAGCGGATACTGCTAGGCTTAAGTTACCCATAAGTTCCAACCATTACTGTTAAATAAGCTGTTTGTTTTGCAAAGAAACATAATGATAATGTAGAACTCAAATGGTGAAAGAATTTTCAAAATCGGTCCAGTACTTTTTGAGCCAATTCGTTACAAACATACTTACATACAAATCTTTCCTTTTTATAATATTAGTATAGATGGAGTATAATCAAGTAAATGTATTTTTGTATTTTAGGAGCGGAAGTGGCCACGCCATCGACCCCTCAGATGATGGCAATCATCAAAGCGCTGGTGGTGACATCAGTACCCAAACATAGCGTGTACCTCGCCGGAGCTAGAAATACTTTTGGTATTCACGCTAATGTGCCAATTAAAGGTAAACTCAGTGGCGGCGTAACGTGGGCACCCCCCAACCAGAAGCTTAGAAAATTAAAGAAAACTTAACGACTAACTTTATTAAAAACTTTTTATCGTAACCTTAGCCCCAGCGTTATATACTCTTTGGCATGATCCAAGAAAATAGGTCTGCTCTTCCGGGAGCCTCTCCAGGTGACGTCACTGTCCAGTTGCCACTTTATTACAATAAAATGTAGAAGTTGGGAAGCAAACGTGATAAGGATCAATAGAAAATTCAATAAAAAAAATACAATCGTCAATTATGTTTGTTAGATCAGTCCAAAAGCGTTAGTTAAACACGAATACAAAACCACATAGTTTTATCAGATTCATGCAGGAGTTCGGGGAGTTACGATTTTACGCTACTGGTATCACCAGGAAACAGATTCGTCTTGTCATTCGCCGATGGCGTCGATGACGTAGCCTGGAGACACCCACGTGACCATCGTGTCTCGGAAGAGCATACCTGTTTTCTTTGACCCTGCTCTTTAGTAAGTGCTACGTTTGAAATAAATTTGAAGTTTTAATTGAATGACAGGATAACGTCTGTCGGGTCGGTTAGTAAATAATTAAATCTTTGATTCCCCAGGCGTCCCTCTAGAAAGCCTGCTCAACAGCTGGGAGGCCGAAGCCCCAAAACCCAAGCAATGCCTGGGCTATTCCTCAAACGGAACCGTATGGGACACTCACTGTGAGGAGGCCCTGCCCTACATCTGTTACAGAATGTATGGAGATGAGAAATTGACAGAGTGCGGGACAGTAGATCCAGGTCAGTTCTTACACCCCATGATCCAAGAAAACAAAGTCTACTCCTCCAGGAGTGACACTTCCCCACGTCCAGTTACCACTTTATTCCAAAACTAGCGGGCTGCCCCGGATGTGCGATCCGGGGCAGCGGGTATTAAAAAAATTTCAAGTTCCCTAGTTTTTTGAAAATATAATATAGCCTATGTTACCCGGGGATAGTGTAGGTTCCCATCAGTTGAAGAATTTTTCAAATCGGTTCAGTAGTTTCGGAGCCTAGTCAATGTAAACAAACAAAAAATAAAATCTTTCCTCTTTATAATACTAGTATAGAAAATGTAGAAGTTGGGAAACAAATGTGATAAGGGTCAATTGAAAAATTTATAAAAAAATCAAAGACAAAGTCAATTAGAGTTAGATCAGTGAAAACAGCGTTAGTTAAACACGAGCCAATGTGATAAATAATTGTTAAATACAAAAACCACATAGTTTTATCAGATTCATACAGGAGCTCGGGGAGTTACGATTTTACGCTACTGGTAACACCAGGAAACAGATTCGTCTTCTCATTCGCCGATGGCGATGTGAGCGAGCACCCACGTGACCATCGTGTCTCGGAAGACATATCAGAATCAGAATCAATAACTTTATTTCTTTAGGCTTACAAAATAAGCACTTAGACAAGTCAAATTTTATACTATAAACATAGTTACGAGTATTATTATATTATATCAAATACAATACATAATATGATACTAGCTAGTAGGTATACACCGCGGGGAACAGCTGTTCCCCGCGGTTTCACCCACGTTAAATTCTTACGCCGTGTAAGTCTTAAATCTCCCATGGGAATTTGATGTTTTACCGGGACAAAAAGTTGCCTATGTTACTTTCCATCCTTTCAACTAAGTCTGTGCCAAAAATAAAGTCGATTGTTTTCTTAGTTAGGGCGTGAAGGAATGACAAACGAACAAACAAACACTCTTTCGCATTAATAATATTAGATAGGATTAGGATGACATTATGTCCATCAGTGGACTAACAAAGACTAAACAAATTAACCCATTATATACAATTTACAGGTTACAAGTTGAATCCTCAAACCGGCAGCTGTTACAAGCTCCACAGCGACCGCTACGCCTGGGACGTCGCTGCAAAGATATGCGTCGCCGAGGGCGGGCATCTAGCCATCATCAACAGTGCTGTGGAGGCTAAGGTATTAATGAATGAACACTTTATTGTACCTATTAAAATTACATAAAAACTCTTATACTTATCTAAAATTAAAATAGATGCAGTACAAAAGGCGGCCTTATCGCTGAGAGCGATTTCTCCCAAGAAGGTACTAAGTACTGCTTGATATAGCATGAAGCTCGAACGCGGATAGATTCACACATCATCATCTAGCCCCAAGCTAAGCAGAGCTTGTGTTATGGGTACTAGATAACTGATATTCTGACTAGACCATAGATGATTACATCAATGATGTTAATGCTTGGTCAGATGTCGCTCCGTTCCGCACTGTCAGTAGTACCTATGTAAATTCAATGTTCTGTTTAGCTTTAAAGAAATATTGACATGTATCTAAATAGCATTAAATTTATATTTAGATAGGCAAAATAAACATGTATTAGACACATAAGTGATATTATAATGTGCTAGTGGTTTCTTTTTCAATTCTTCCACTAGTGGACAAAAAATTGAAGTGAAGAGAATATCAATAACACCAGATATCCATAATACAATATATAGATATATATTTTTTATGATCATAGAAAATACTCAGAATGGGTCAGAATAGGAGAGGGCTTTTTCGATCTAAGACACGAGTAGCGTCTGTAAACTTTCATGGTGTAATGCTAACTAACTTACTAATATTTTAAATGCGAAAATGTGTTTGTTTGTTTGTCCTTCTTTCACGCCCTAAGTAAGCAACCAATCGACTTGATTTTTGGCATAGAGTTAGTTGAAAGGATGGAGAGTAACATAGGCTACTTTTTGTCTTGGTAAACCATCAAATTCCCATGGGAGATTTACGGGAAAAAACCTTTTTATCCCCGTAGAAATGAGAAATTCGAATTTAACGCGGGTGAAACCGCGGGGAACAGCTAGTTTTTCATATAAAAACTTGTTCCCGCATTTCAAATAATTATAAATAATGCTGGACAATTCACACAGCATTATCTAGCCCTAAGCTAAGCAGAGCTTGTGTTAGGGGTACTAGATAACTGATATAACGTACTTAATATAATGGACTACATAGATATATATTTTTATTATACATAGAAAACATCCAGAACACCCTGAGCAAATATTTGCAGATCGTAGAAATATTTGTCCCGAGGCGGGAATCGAACCCGCAACCTCCTGGCCTCCTCCAGGCGGACCTTGACCCGCCGCGCTACAGAGGTCGTCATTATGATTGTGATTCGAATAAATCCTAACCTAAAATAAGTATATTTTCCAAGGTGGTAAGCGAAGTTTCGAAGGGAGTCAACAGCGACGTGGCTATCGGCTTCCGAAGGTGGGGGCCTGGAGAGGCCTGGTGGACCGTGCAAGGTAAAAATTATATCACTCCATATGTATTATAAAACCAAGTCCTCCGCCGCGTCTGTCTGTCTGTTCGCAATAAACTCAAAAACTACAAAACTGATTTTCATACGGTTTTCACCAGTCGATAGAGTAATTCTAGAGGCAGGTTTAAGTATATAATTTGTCAAGGTTTTGTGTGAATTAGTTGAAATATAACGATAATTGTTGGAAGTATCGGAAAAAGTCAAGCCGCCTGGGAGCTTTCATTGAAAACGCTGGCCATTGAGATATAACAAAACAATTCAAGGTGGAATATTCCTTTTTTATACCCGTGCGAAGTCGGGGCGGGTTGCTAGTAATATAAAAATTAAATATAAACTTACAAATAAAAAAAAACGCTGGACAAAAATAATGCTGTATGTTTTCTTTCAATGGTAAAACCTCATTAACCTTGTTTTGTTAAATATATAGCACCTCTGTATTAACTTTGTATCTACTACATTAACAAAAATAAAAATACCTTTATAAAATATAGATTAAACGCGACACCATGATCTAAGAAAATAGGTCTGCTCTTACTGTGTATGTGTCTCTAGGTGACGTCACTGTCCAGTTGCCACTTTATTTCTACAAAACGTAGAAGTTAGGGAACAAATGTGATAAGGGTCAATTGAAAAATCAATAAAAAATACTTTCGTCATTTATGTTTGTTAGCTCAGTCAAAACAGCGTTAGTTAAATACGAGTCAATGTGATAAATAATTTGGTAAATACAAAACCACATAGTTTTATCAGATTTATGCAGGTAATAACAGGGAGTTCGGAGAGTTACTATTTTACTCTACTGGTGACAACAGGGTTAACAGGAAACAGATTCGTCTTCTCATTCGCCAATGGCGATGATGACGTAAGCTAGAGACACCCACGTGACCACCGTGTCTCGGAAGAGCATACCTTGTTTTATTATATCATGCGCGACACGATTTGCGACTGGGCCTCCATTAGAGCCGCCATTTTGGTCTGAAAGTAACCCATTATATTTTTCAGGTGAAACACTATCCGAAGCCGGCTACAAAAAGTGGTGCAACGGCTGTCCAGACACGCAAAAAGAGAAACAACCAGGACTTCTGAAGGATGACTGTGGCAGTCTCGTTGGTGACATGTTGGACAGCGTTTGGTGCGACGTGCCTTATCCTTTCGTGTGTGAAATGAGGGTAGACTCATTATCCAATATAGCGGATGACAGCTGTCATGGCGGCCTAGCTTGTTCGAATTGTAAATCTGCGTAGTTTTAGGCTATAGTTCGGACACCATAATAGTGCTGGAAAATATAATAAATAATGTGACAACTCACACAGTATCATCTAGCACCAAGCTAAGCAGAGCTTGAGTTATGGGTACTAGATGATTGATATACATAATCTTAATATATATAAGAACAAGTGATTTTCTAAACGAAAACACCAAGCTCACACCGCTGAAGCTAGAAAGCTCAGGTGGATAGGTACTTTTTACTACATAGCTTTCCGCTAAGTGCGCGTATATACACGAGCGGCAAAGTGCCAACGGCAGAGGTAACTGTAGCCGGCGACACTTGTCGACGGCAGCCGGTGTCGACGGTTGTCGACGGCTCAGTTACTTCTGCCGTTGGCACTTTGACGCTTTTGTATATGAGCACTAAGAAAGGATTTTTGGAAATTCTACCTCTAAGGGGGTGAAAAGGGGGTTTGATGGGTTTTTGCTGTTTTGTGTAACTCTCTCACCAGGGGCCCGATTTGCTTGAAACTTACAGACAATATTACAAATATAAAACTATTGAAAACGTGTTTCAGGATATTTCAAAATATATCACAAAATGTGGTAAAACGGGTTATTGAAGTTTGAGATTCGTGGTTTGGCTTAGAATTTAAACGGTTGTTACTTTTTAGTGTATAATGTTATTGACCTGAAAACTTATAAGTATATCAAAAAAATTATATATTATATGATGTAATACAGGAATAAAAAAAAAACGCCTGTGAAAGGATAAAATGAGAGTTGAAGTTGTTGAGGTTTTATTTGTTACTTCTTAACCTATGACCCAATTTGCTCGAAACTTACAGAGAATACTAAAAATATAAAATTATTACAAAATAGAACACATGTTTCAGGATTTATCAAAATATTCCACAAAATGGGGTAAAACGGGTTATGAAAGTTTGGTATTCGTAGTTTGACTCCAAATGTAACTTTTTAATGTATAACGCTATTGACCTTTAATTTTATGAATACATAAAAATATCTGTTTCAGGAATTTAAGAACAAAAACGCCTAATAAAGGATAAAATGGGGGTCTTTCAGTAGGGTTTCAGCTGATCTCGAGAAGCTTTTTTACCTGAAAGTCCACGCGAATGAATTCGCCCGCGTTTTATCGGGATAAAAAATTACCTATATGTTATTCCAGGTCCCAAACTATACCCATACCAAATTTCAGCCGAATCGGTTCAGTAGTTTTTGCGTGAAAGAGTAACAATTATTCATCCATCCATACAAACTTTGACATTTATAATATTAGTAGGAAGTAGGGGGTCTTTCAATAGGGTTTCAGCTGATCTCGAGAAGCTTTTTTACCTGAAAGTCCACGCGAATGAATTCGCCCGCGTTTTATCGGGATAAAAAATAGCCTATATGTTATTCCAGGTCCCAAACTATACCCATACCAAATTTCAGCCGAATCGGTTCAGAGTTTTTGCGTGAAAAAGTAACTAATATCCATACATCCATCCATACAAACTTTGATTAACATTTATAATATTAGTAGGAAGTAGGACATCCGCACATCTCGTTTGATCAAGGTTCGAAAATACACATTGTTTAAAAAGCATATTTTTGTATATTCAACTTTAGTGCGTTCTCAATAAAATTATTTTGATAAAGTGATGTTTTATTATTAAATCAAGACGTGTTTCCTTCCTTCCTTATTATTGCCATTGAGTCGGGATTAAGAAATCATAATTCAATTTAAGCCGGGGTTTCCCCTTAAACTTGTTCTTTTCTTGCATCACACTAAATACGTGAGTTTCTTAGAAAACTAAGAAGCAATCGAGGAAAACCTCCTCGCTTGAAATGTTCAGGTATCAAATATCAAAGAGTTTTATTTCCTTTAGACCTTACAGGATTTTGGCCACGTTACAAAATTAAATTTACAAACCACTTAATGTGCTTTCCGAGGCACGAATAAGATATAGAACTAATAATTAACTTTGGGGGAGGCACGGCAGCAGTGAGTGTGTGTGACCTGGTAAGAACCCCAAGACCTACAACTTGACCAGACTATAGGCATGACGACTGATTTTATATATATAAAAAAATTTATTCCAAGGAAAAATACAGTTTTTACAAATGCATTTTCAATTTCGGTCAAAAACGCTACAATACTCGTGGCGGCTATCTATGACGTCATAGATGCACGAACATCTGTTGATACAGAATGATCATAATATTTTCAAGAGAAGCTTTACCAGCTATTCTGTGCCGTTACATTACATATTGTGACGGCATCACGTCATAGTTATGTATTCTCTGATTGGTGTTCAACGTATCATGGCGGTTTGCTGTATTTTGTAGTTTTATTTTATCAAAATAATACATAATTAATCTCTATCAAAACATAAAATATAATACGTGTTTTGTAATCTATGGCTCAGGTATAATTCGGTAAATACCAAATTTTTGTGATTTTTAGTTATTGTCGTCATCCCTATTGACCGTTCATTTTCATCGCCCAGATTCATCGCAGAGCGCAAATTAGGTAGGTACTTATAGAGTTTGATCGCATAGGTATTTTGCTAAATAGGTAGCGTGACTTTTTTTCTGTGAATCTCCTAGAAGTCTGGTGTCTTTGAGCGAAAAACCATTATCATAATCTGTGTTACAGTCATGAAGAAAGATAGGGACCTATAGAAAGGTCATAAAAACCTTAGCATGAATCACTAACTACATATTATAAAACAAAGTCCACCGCTGTGTCTGTTTGCGATAAACTCAAAAAGTACTGAACAAATTTTCACCAATCAATAGAGTGATTCATGAGGAAGGTTTAGGTATATAATATGTGAAGGTTTTATGTAAATTGGTTGAAATATAACGATAATTGTTGAGAAGTGTAGAACGAGAAGTGTCGGAAAAAGTAAATCCGCCTGGAAGCTATCATCGAAAACGTTGCATAATCCCTTTGAGATATAACAAAACAATTCAAGGTCGGATATTCCTCTTTTATAGATCTACAAAAAATTCTGCGAGAGCATATATATCTTTTATGGTTAGCTTACTATACCCATTCTAGGTATCATAATAATATGCTATATCAAATTGCTTTATTTCCTTTAGACCTTACAGGACTCTTGGACACGTCACAAAATTAAAATTACATTAGTAAACCTAGGAAATAAAGTGATCAATTTGGCTTTTGTTCACTTCAATCTTTTTAAGGTAAAGAAGCAAACAAGAAACCTTGTTAGTTTATTAGTTTTCGAGTTGGAACAAAAGTCGTTCCATGCTTTTTTATCCTCTAGCTAGATAATCTGATATTTTTTTACTACCCGTGTGAAGCCGGGGCGGGTTGCTAGTTTTGTAAACAAATACCTCACCTATAAGGAAAACGATACGAACAAAGCTGTTCAACCACTTTTCGATTCTGACATCTTTAAGTTCATGGACTGAGAATCAAGTTTTAACGCAGTCCTAATGTTTTTTGTTAGGATACACTACACTTTATGATAATTGAATAATACCAAAAAATATAGCTTTAAAATTTGCATTTAAATATTTTTTAGGAAAAACATTGTTAAAATACGCCAAGGAGTTTAAAAATTCAAGGCTATGCCATTTGCCGTCGTTAATGTGTTCAGAAAAACCTTGATTTTGTAAATATGGAAGTGTTTTTGTTGCTGTTCCTTGTTGTGAATGTTTTTTCTCAAGATTTGACTGGTAAGTGATGTTGTACTTTTACATTAATCTTTTTATATAGAAGCTAAAATTCGTGTATATCTTTCAAGAGGTAAAAACCAAACATCTGAAGAAAATCACCCATAGATATTGTAAACAAATAAATAATAAGTGTGGACCAGGGGGGAACTCTTGTCCACAAATCCCCAGTGCGTTCCTACTCTGAGCCGGCAGACGAAAATGGCAGGGGATTATTGGAATAAGTCATTCTGTTCACATTTTTAAGACTCACAGGCTTAGAAATTCTTTGTGACTAAATATTAAATATAAAAGTGCTTTATTTTCCTTACGGTCTAACCTTATAGGACACTTAGACACTCTGGTTTTATGTAAATTGGTTGAAATATAACGATAATTGTTGGAAGTGTCGGAAAAAGTAAATCCGCCTGGGAGCTATCATCGAAAACGCTGCATAATCCCTTTGAGATATAACAAAACAATTCAAGGTCGGATATTCCTCTTTTATAGATCTACAAAAAATTCTGCGAGAGCATATATATATGTATATCTTTTATGGTTAGCTTACTATACCCATTCTATGTATCATATAATATGCTATATCAAATATCAAAGTGCTTTATTTCCTTTAGACCTTACAGGACTCTTGGACACGTCACAAAATTAAAATTACATAAGTAAAACAGGGAAATAAAGTGATCAACTTGGTTTTTGTTCACTTTAATCTTTTTAAGATAAAGTAAAGAAGCGAACAAGAAACCTTTACCTTGTTAGGTTGTTAGTTTTCGAGTTGAAGCATAATAAGTAACTCATCCCTAGCTTTTTTAACCGACTTCAGAAGGAGGTTCCCAATAATTCGTCTGTATGTTTTTTTTTGTATGCATGTTACGCGATATCTCCGCCAATTATGGACTGATTTTGAAAATTCTTTCGCTATTGTATAGGAAATGATCCCCAATTTCAATATCCCGGCGGTTAGTATTTATCCCGCAAAACTTAAAATAATTGTAAAAGTAAGGGAATTTGAAGTCGGTTTATCGTTTTTTAAAACACGGTATATTGTTGTCCTCTAGAATCTATAGGATAACAAAATACGCCTATATACAAAAAGAAATCTTTTCCACTTATTCCTCTGTATCCTTGAAGGAAAGGTTAAACCTTTCCTTCAAGGATACAGATTCCGTTCAAACAAATGTCACAAACGATCTCAGTTTCCAACCATGTATTACAGAGGCCTTTCTATGAACATGTTTCTAATTTCAAGGCCCCACCAGCCATGGCAAAAAGATCGTCTGTTACATGCACAACTGGTCCAACTACCGCAAGGATCTGGGCCAGTTCAGCATAGAGGACATTGAACCCCAACTCTGCACAGATGTGATCTACTCCTTCGCAGCGCTGGACGAGGCTAAGCATACTATCAGGAGTGGCGGTGAGTTTTTCTCTTATTGTTAACTAGCTGCTGCCCGCGCCTTCGCCCGCGTTTATCGTGATCAAAAATAGCCTATATGTTATTCCAGATCCCAAACTATATCCATACCAAACGGTTCAGTAGTTTTAGCATGAAAAAGTAACACATTTTTTTCCTTTTTCGTCAGATCTATGGCAAGACCTAGAGACAGACTATGGCAAGGCCGGCTACCGCCGCGTAGTGGCGCTGAAGGAACAGAACCCGCGACTAAAAGTCAGCATCTCGCTCGGCGGATGGGCTGAGGGCTCTATCAAGTACTCCAATATGGCCGCCACGCTGGCGACGCGGGCCGTCTTTGTGGCGAGTGTGCTGGAGTTCCTCAAGTAAGGACTGGTTAATGATGTCACAGTCCAGCCTTACCGGGGCGAACTGCAAGTATGCATGCCACCGTTGATCAGCGAATTGGCGAACATAACTGAGTATGTCATGGGCACTCTACGTGATAGATAAGTAATTCTGTTTTGGTCATGACATAAAGTCTTTATTGACAAAGAAAATAACAATCAAATAATATAAAGAAATTAAACTAGCATTTACAATTGAAACAATTGAGCCAACTGCAGACTGTTGCAAACAATCTACGGATAGCTCAACTGGTCCATATCAATACCAGTCGGAAGCGTCCCCAAGACGCTGGCTGCATTGCCCCGCTGTATGGCAATGCTAATGCGCTGCGCCAGATTTGGTTTAAAGATTACCTATTTATTTTCTCAAAGAACATATAAAGTTAGTTTACTTATATGAGAAAAACTAAATTAGTAGGTACCTACTTATATGTACGTACCTAATTAAATGTATATTTGACACGAGTGAGCATTAAGTATATGGTAGGTATCTATATCGATGAGGCTATGGATGGAGGCAGCTCAATTTGTGGCGTCGTCCTTTGGGAGAGGAGAGGCCTATGTTCAACATTGGACGTATACGGGCTGATGATGATAATCTTTGTAAATTTTTAAATCCAGTGTGAGCGAGACTGAACCCAAGATACGAGCGGCTATCTTGGTTAACTGCAAATCAAAATACTTTTGAAAGCATTACATACCTAGGTTCAAAGACATTTCGTATCAAAACCGATTTTGATGAAAATCTTTAAGGATATTCGAATTTCTTGTCTTCTATATTCCGTGACGTCACGAAACGGCTCTGTCTGAAGACCAGCGTTATTGTACGCAAATACAACGAAGCCATGCTGAGACACGGGCCGTTTTGTGTCAAATTTTTGACTCTAGCAAACTGTTTTCTTTTCTATGTTCATTTCTATATTTGTGTCTGAGTTACAAATAAAAGTTTCTATTCTCTATTCTAATTTTGGTGAATAAGCTTGTTTTCTCCAGGGAATACAACTTCGATGGTCTGGACATGCACTGGAAGTTCCCCACGCTGCGGGATGGGAAGCCAGCTGACAAAGCCAACTACGTCCTGCTGCTTAAGGTACATAAGTGGATTTAAGCGTCTTAGCGTCCAAAAAATTGAGGACATAGGTAGGAGAATGTGCAATTCCTGGTTTTATTAAAGCTACAAAAATTAACAAATATCTATCAACTAAATCATCGCACCCAAAAACAAATCAAGGTCCGTTTATATCTACAGACATAGAGCGTGCCAGACACGTGCCGTGACAGACACCCGACAAACACCGTATAATGCAAATGTTGTGCAGACCAGAATGAGCACACATTATATAGTATAATCTTTACACTACCTATATTTCTATAAAAAAAATATATGTGTTTTGTTGGTACTATCGTATTAAATAAACTAAACTAAAAACCGTTCTCTTAAAAATTCTATAAGCTTTTCGTTATCCATTGCAAAAAGTAAACAAATGTCGCCTGTCACTGTTCCTTGCCTTATTCACACTGTCCGGCAGGTAGCCACACAAACGTAGAGACATGAACTGCGCAGACAAAATATTCTTTCCGCGAATACTGGCCGGGCACGACCCGTGTCTGTCGGCGTCTGCACGGCCGTGTTATATATAAAAACGCACACTGTACAGAATAATATTTTTTTGTCTGTCACGGGCACGGCACGTGTCTGGCACGCTCAATGTCTGTAGATATAAACGGACCTGTAACCTGTAATCGAGGTTGACGGAACCGAATAAATCAAACTGAAAATGAATTCTGAAGATTCGTTCGTCCACCGACGACGACAATAGCGCAAATTCGATTTATACGATTTTTTCGACTCCGTCAAAAGTTTTCCGCTTAATAGCCTAAGATGTGTGTCGTCTCCGAATCTGGTTACGAAAATTTTCTGATTTTCCTTTATTTAATAATTTCAGGAACTAAAAGAAGCATTCACCCCACACAATTACCAGCTAACAGCGGCGTTCGGAGCCGGCAAGTCTACCATGGAAGCTGCATATGACCTGGTCAAATTGAACCGGCACCTAGACTTCATGCATCTGCTGTCGTTCGACTACCATGGAGCGTGGGACGGGTCGGTGGGATCGAACGCGCCGCTGACAGGCGGGCCGAACGATTTTAATAATTTGGTAAGATATGCTTCCTTCCTTCGGCGTATGAATATCGACCCCTCCAACTCAACCCGTGGATGTCGTAAGAGCCGACTAAAGGAACCTACCAGAGGAAGGGCAGCAGCTTCCTTCTAAGTATTTTTCAACACCAACACTGCGATCACCAATCCGCCTGCCAAGCGTGGTGATTATGGCAAATCCCCAAAAACAAAATAAAATACGCGCGAAATTCAAATATTTTAGCGGTTTTTATTATTTTCTGCGTTCTACAAGCAATATCAATAGCAGAAAAGTAGTTTACCGTAAATCGTAAAACATTTTCTATGAACCCATGTTTTAACTTATATCGATTCGACTCGACTTTTGGAGAAATTAATAATTTATGAGATGTATAACTAAAAATCAATATCATTACCAAAAGCCCCATTAATCGTACTTCATTGGAACATGGATGTAATGTATAATGAAAGACGGGCTATCGTAAACTGACGTTTATTCATACGAGCATCACGTTACAAGCCTTGTGTAGCTACCTTCATTGTGGATCACAGATACCACAATGGATTCATAGAAAATGGTCAGCGATTAATGAAAAACTACTTTTTAGGTAGTTTTATTCCTTATAGGACGCAGAAAATATTAAAAACCGCTAAAATAATTGAATTACGCGCGGATATGTGTCAGATTTCGAGTCAGTGAAACTTTTCGATTGAGTTAGAATAGCCGTGCAGGATCGCTATTTGTGCTTTCGTATGGGGGAGGCCTATGTCCAGCAGTGGAGGTGTAGGGGCTGATATGATGATGATGATGATGCTTCCTAAATTACGTTTTTATTACATCTTTAACTAAACTAACTCTATCTGGAACAACATCGGTGCAAACGATTCTATCTATTTATTCTTTCTAGGAGTTCTCAATAAACTACATGCTCAAGAACGGAGTCTCCGCCCACAAGATAGTGGTCGGTCTCCCGTTCTTCGGACGCACCTTCGAGCTGAAAGACCCTGGAGTGCCCAGCATCCAGTTTGGACGGACGCCGACCAAGCCCGTCGGTTTCCAGGGGCCATATACTGCGGAGAATGGCCAGATGGGGTACTTTGAGGTATGAACTTTATTAACCTACACACTAAATTCTTATGCAAGGATGTTAGGACTTTCGTCAGGATTCGACCAGTTCAATCATTGTCATCATCAGCCCGTACTCCACTGCTGAACATAGGCGTCCCCCATACGCCGTCACGAATAGCGGCCCTGAGCCGCCTCCATCCAACGACTCCCTGCGACCTCTACGATGTCTTCGGTCCATCGAGTCTTCCCACACTCCGTTTCGCATTGCATCGCGGTCGCTACTCGAGAACCTTAACCAGTTGAATCAAATTTTGTTAAATTAAATATGGTAGGTTTAATTTGTATGCCTTTTTATTATTATTTCCCAACGTTTTTACCGCGTTACAGTATTAAAATAAGGCTAGCGGCACATTGAACCAATAATCGTCGCCGATCGTACTCGGCGGGACGCCAATACATTTTATGCATCATCTACTCGTAGTTTCTATTTTCAGAATCAGAATCAATAACTTTATTTCTTTAGGCTTACAAAATAAGCACTTATTATAGACAAGTAAAATTTTATACTACAAACATAGTTATTATTATCAAATAAGAAATAAGGTGTTATTGATATTCTCTTCACTTGAATTTTTTTGTCCACTAGTGGAAGAAGTGAAAAATTGATTTGCAGTTCGAACCGATCTTCAGCGTAGCGTAGTGTCACAGATTAGGTAATGTTACTAGTAGTGTAGTGGTTTTCTTTAAGCTCCTATGGGGTCCCTCCGTGTTTGCAAGCTTCCTTAGGGACCCGATGCTATCCTGCCTAGGATGCCAAGCTTGTGACCACGTGACAGCCAATGAGGGGTTCAGGGATCCAATAAAAGAATTCTTGAGGTTTTGAAGTGGCAGCCTCTCCTTCCAGCGATATCTCACTTGTTGACTCGTCGCTTGCTGTGTGTGTACTGATTTTTTGTTTTTTTTTTTTTTTTTTCGAATGGATTATAATGCTGTTGACCGCAGATGGCCATGACAGCGTTACCGGGCTTTTGGCGGGCGCAGAGGGCGCCTCGCCGGTAAAATTAGGTTGGGGCGACACGCACAAGGGCCACCACTTAGGTGCGAGCCTCGGCTTGGGCTGTCGCCAGATGCTACACAAGAGGGTAATGGAGGTTTCGCCTAGGTGCACGAATGCACCTAAGGGCGGAAGCGGGGAATTCTTCGACCCCGCATCCGGCGGGGTCGGTTTTTGGTCGGTTGTGTAGTGTGCGGAAGCGAATTGGTTGCCGTCACCTCCGGGTTAGCGGCGGTGATTGGGTCAACGGGGTCACCGAGAACGTGTCTCGGTCTACGGAGGAGAGAACTCGTGGGAGGGTCGTCAATGGGATAATCGGGCATGGTGGATATAAGGGGATTGAAATGTTCCGAGGCCTTTTCATAATGACGCTGTGAGGCAGCCTTTATGAAGTGGGCAACGGACTCGAGATTAAGATCGCGATGGAGATCTTTATTGCGCATGTAGAACGGACAGCCCGTGACTTTGCGCAGAAATCGGTTTTGGACAACCTGGAGGTGGCGAACATTGGCCGAGTGGCCAAATACCACAGAGGAGTACGTCATGACAGGACGTATGACCGATTTGTAAAGTGTCACCTTATTTCTAAGGGACATTTTACTCTTCGCTCTAAGGAGACTGTTCAACCGGCTAAGTATGAATTTGGCACGGTTGGCTACAGTGCGAATATGGGTGTTGAAACTAAGGCGGCGATCTAGTATCACCCCTAAGTATTTGGCTGACTTAACCCAGGGAATGGGTTTGCCAAAGAGGGAGAGGGTTTTGGGCTTAGAGTAATTCCGCGAAAAGTACACTGCTGCACTCTTCGTCGGATTCACTTCTATGCGCCACTGTCTAAACCAGACACCTAAAGTGTCTAGTGCGGCTTGCAGCTTTGAACTCACCCGATTTGCATTCAAATTGGATGTGTACAGAGCCGTGTCGTCCGCGAAGAGGGCAAGTTCGACTTGCGGGTGACGGGGTATGTCGCTGGTATACAGCGTAAAGAGGAGCGGGGCAAGTACGGATCCCTGGGGGACTCCGGCTCGGACGGGTCGGGGGTCGGAGAGAGTGCCCTCCACGCGGTAGCGAAAGCTACGATTCGACAAGTAGTCTCGTAAGATGAGTACGAGTCTGTCTGGCACACCAAGAGTGGAGAGCTTGTAAATCAAGCCATTGTGCCAGACTTTGTCGAAGGCTTTCGCTACGTCGAGGAAGACAGCTCCCGTACTGGCTGGCCAAGTGTGATGCCACATGGACAGAATGTGCTCCGTTATGCGGAGCACCTGTTGGGGACAAGAGTGATGAGCTCGAAAGCCGAACTGTTCATCGGGTAAGAGCTTGTGCTCGTTTACGTGGGACCAGAGGCGACTCATAAGGAGACGCTCGTAAATCTTCCCCAGGGAACTGAGGAGGCTGATAGGACGGTAGGAGGAGGGTTCGTTTGCCTTTTTGCCCGGTTTGTGGATGCCAATGACATTGGCTTCCTTCCAGACATCGGGGAACGAACAGGTGGAAATGGCTGCATTGAAGATGCTTACGAGGAGGTAAATGAGGGCAACAGGGAATCGTTTGAGAACTCTATTGCTGATGCCGTCCGAGCCAGGGGACTTTTTCGGTCGGAGATCTTTAATGATCACAGCGACCTCTGCCGCCCTGACGTGGTCAAGAGTGGCAGAGGGGGGTAGGGACGCTAAGCGTTCGACTTCTCTGTTCACCGTATCGAGGTGAGCAGGGTCGACAGGCTCAAGACTGGGGGAGCACTGGGCTTCCAGACTTTCGGCCAGAGTATCGGCTTTATCCTTATCTTCAAACGCCGGCGTTTGATGATTCGGACGTATAAGCGGGGGCATAATGGTGACTCCATCTGCCTTCATAGAACGCGCCAAGTCCCAGTAGGCCTGGTGACCTGGTTTGATCTTTGAAAGCAGTTCGTCCCAAGAGGAATTTCGATGCTCTTGAATGGCTCTCTTAACCTTGCGGCGAAGTGAGTTCATTCTAAAGCGGTTTAGATAGGTGGGATAAGAACTAAAGCGACGAGTCGCTGCGTTCTTCTCAGTGATCAGCCGTCTGATATCATCTGGCAGGTCCCAGCGGCGATCGTTCGCCACTGGCACCTGTTTCGATGATTCGCTGATAGCGGATTGGACGTGGCTAGTCAGAGAGTCGACCGCAATCGCGATGTCGTCTAGGGAGCGAATATCATCGGGGATTTTATCCAAGGCGGGTGAATGGATATTCTTGAGAGCGCTCTCAAGTTTATACCATTGCACCACGGTCTTGGTGGGAGGACTGTCATTGGGAGGAGGGCCTAGCCGCATTATAACGGGTCTGTGATCCGAGTCAAGTTCCTGCATCACCGATATGGATTGCATCCGTAGGGATACGTTCCGTAGCAGTGCCAGGTCCAAGTACTCGTTTGCTTGACCGGGGATGGGAGAGTACCGCGTGGGGCACATGGGGACTATCAAGTCTAGATCGAGGGATCCTAGACATTGAGTAAGGATACGACCGTTTCTGTTACGAAGACGGCAGTTCCACATCGGATCTTTGGAGTTAAAGTCGCCAGCCAGAATGACTGAGCTACCGAGACTGAGTACTGATTCTAGGTCGCTTGGAAGAAGCTTCCTATTGGGACTGAGGTAGCAGGATGCAATGATGACCGATTGATGACCGGTCATCGCAAGCCTGCAGACAGAGACTTCTAAGTCTTGTAGGGGAGGGGGATCGAGGGGTATGCAGTGCAGGGACCTCTTGAAGTAAATGGCAGTACCGCCTTTGGGGGCGTTCGTTCTGTCATTTCGGACCATTTGGTAGTTAGCAATCCTAGGACTGCAAGTGCCCTGCTTCAAAAAGGTCTCCTGCACTAACAGGATGTCAATTTGGTGATTGACCAGAAAGTGGTGGACGAGTTCTCTCTGAGTTTTGAGGCCGTTAGCGTTGAAAAACGCTAACGAGATGGAGCGGGGTTTAAGTCTCTCAGGTTGTACAACCATTATTGAGACTTGAAAGAGAGGGAGTCAAGGGAGGCCATGACGTCCTGATGATCAGAGATGATCATTAATTTTTCAATGGCCGTTTGGGCTTGGCTAAGCTTGCGCAGAAGCGCCGTGACTTTGCCGAAGTCCACGGGAGGGGCGGGCCCCGTAGAGCTAGCCTTCGCAGCAGCGGGTGCTGCTTGGCTAGTCTTTAGGGGGCGGGGTAGGGGGGTGGGGGCAGGGGCGCGGGTTTGCTCCTGTGAGCGGGGGAGGGGAGGGGAACAAGCTTTAGCCTGAGGGGCCACACTTGTGTAGGGCAAGGGTTTAGCCCATGCTGAGGTAGTAGGGGGGCGGGGGGGAGGGGGGGCCATAGACACCTTACCGGATGTCTTGGTGTACTGAGGGGCGGGGGCGAAACGCTCCGGAGCCCTCGACTTGGCCTTGTTGATAGCCCTTGGCGCTTTGGGACATCCGCGATAGTTCGCGGTGTGGCCCTCTGCGTTGCAGAGCACGCAACTAGGCGGCGTCGGGTCCTCGCGATTGCGTTTGCAGTCAGCGGTGCCGTGGTCGCCCAGGCACTTGACGCAACGCGGACGCGCGTTGCAGTTGCGCGCAGAGTGGCCATAAAGCTGGCATCTGTGGCACTGCCCGGGAGGACCCGAGCGGAAAGGGGCCTCGACCGAAAGGCCGGAGAGGCGGCAAACGGTTTTTAAACCGAATATCGCCTTTCCTTCAGGCGAAAGATCTAGAATGACCAATACAAGGTCAAAGGGGCGTTTGCCTCTGCCGCTGTACATGCGGTGGACTTCCCTGACGGGGAAGCCCTGGGCGAGGAGGTCAGATTTGACTGAGTCCGGGTTGAACTCCGCGGGAACACCGCGGACGACAACCCGGAGGGATTTTTCGCTCTCGAGAGCATAGGTATGAAAACCTATGTTCTCGTCGCGTAGGAGGGAAGTCAGACGTCGGTGGTCATCCGACGTCTGAAGTTGGAGTTTGATGGACTCCTTGACCGATTGGGCCTTCAAGAAGTGAATGCCCTTAAGGGCAAGGAGTTTTTCAATATTTGACCATTTCTCCTTTTCACGGAGAAAAATTGGGGGGGGGGGTCGCTCCTTGCGGGGAGAGGGCTGGGACGCGGGGGTCGCGGGGGTAATGGCGGTCGCGGGAGCCGCGGGGGTCGCAGGGGTCGCGGAGGTCGCGGAGCCGAGGTTTAAAGTCTTGGCTGGGGTGACCGCAGCCGACTTTGGGATGGCATTTGCCTTCCTCCGCTTTCGGTTACCTACGACGAGGTAACCGTCGTCGGAGGACGACTCGGGAGAGGAAGGGGCGGGGGGTTCCGACTCTGAATCTGAGCCGGATTGGATGTCGGCATCCATGTTGTCCTCCTCGGGAGAGGAAGGGCGAGACGGCGCATCGGGCGATTCGGGAGAATCGACTTCAATGGCCGGGGCAGGGGCAGGGGCAGGGGAGGGGGCCGGGAGGGGCTCCGCGACCGCAGGTCGAGCTGCTCTTGCCTGGACGATGATATCGTCCATCAAGGAGGGGTGCTGGACAAAGATTGCGCGGAGTAACCCACGCAAGCTGTCCAGGGACAGATTGGAAATGTCCATTGTGGACATTTTGCTGCTTGAAGAGCAGGGGGGTAGGGGGGGTCCCTAATCCCGGGGGGGACACCCGGGATATGTGTGTGATCCCTCCCTGTCGGGTTAGACAGGGGGGGGGTGAGTACCTACGTGTCCTGCCTAGAAGGTGTGTCCCTTATGCCACTCTTACGGGGCTAAAGGGGTGAATAAACTACCTAGCGCTACCTGGGGTCGGCGAGGGTTCTCCCCCAAGGCCGGTGGTTCCAGGCCCAGCCGGATTCTACTTTACTTTGAGGAAGTAAAGTAGGCGCTCCGGGTCAACGCCCAACCAAGTTCGTTGGCACGGTTACGTATCCCTTGGTTGACCACTGAAGGCGTGGATTTCGACGTTGGAAAGCCCAAGAAACAAGATAGAGGAACCGCTTTGAAAAAAGCGAGAACCTCGAGAAAAGCGTCGCTCTGAAAAGAGCGAAACGCTAACGTTAGCTATTAAGTCTTAAGAAACACAGTTCTGAGAAGAACTGTATACCTTAAGCCCCAAAGAGACAGAGGTAGCTCTGAAAAGAGCTGTTTTGGTTGTTTCGTGAACGAAACAATGGCGCGCAAACGGAAAACAGCGACCGGACAGAGCTCGAGAGCTCTAGCGGAGCGCACGTGCTACTCGCGCAAGCGCAAGCGACGGAGTGTGCGGTGCGGTGTGAACGCGGTATTGAACACGGTGACTGATTTTTTGCGCGCGACGGCGCTATATTTATATCATTCAGTGAGATATCCGAGGGGTGGGGGGAGGGCGTGTGCCTTTTAATTTGTTTCTTTACATGTTTGGTGAATAATTCAAGACATTTTTACTATATTTCAGCATAATTAACATGAACATGAATCTATTTAGAACCTTATAAGAACATGAATCTAGCTAAAATCTTACAAACTAATTTAATCTAATTAGAACCTTACAGACTAATCACATCTGTATTGCACTTTTTCACTTCAGTTCTAGTTCGGTATCACTTTTGCACTTTTAAGTATTACTTACGATTTTTACACACTTAATCTAGTGTCAAACCATGTATACAATCAAGTTCAGATTAAAATCTAATTAATTATACGTCAACGGGAACGGGAATCGGTAACAGTCCCCCCCTCGTGCGGAAGTATACAAGCACTACTACCTTTGTGGGCACCGATTCTCGCAATTTTAATTAATCTGTTTACGGGTCGACGCAGTACTCCGGCGGGAGTTCTTATTTCTGCAGTTCTACTTTTGCCATCAGATCCAGGAAAGGTGTTTACGACTTCTCCGCGCGCCCAACATCCCCTGGGTAGACTAGCGTCTACTATGATCACTACGTCGCCGGGCATGAGATTTGAAAACTCCTTTGTTCCGCTATTTGGTTTGGGCAAAATAGTCGGTAGGTACTCGTGTAACCATTTTTTCCAAAACAAGTCTGACAATCTTTGAGTGGTTCGCCACGTGTTTTTTCCTATTAGATCTTTATCATCAAATTCCCCGAAACTATTTCCGTTTAGTGAACTAGATCTTCCTATAAGGAAATGATTTGGGGTGAGGCTTTCCTCGTCGTTCGGGTCGAGACTAACCTCCGTAAGCGGACGTGAGTTTACTAGGTGTTCGGCTTCTAACAAAAGCGTGTGTAAAACCTCTTCCGGTGGTTGTCTTGACTTTAATGTTGTATTTAAAGCAGTTTTTACGGTTCTGACCATGCGTTCCCAAGCGCCGCCCATGTTTGGAGCACCTGGTGGAATTCGCTTCCATAAAATGTTTCTCTCGCTCAGTGCATCAGCTAATTCTTTGGCCGCGCCTATGAAATTCGTACCATTGTCGCTATATATTGTTTTCGGCATACCGCGCCTGGCTATGAATCTGCGTAATGTCATGATGGTGCTATCGGCACTTAAGGAGTTAGCTATCTCCAGATGGATTGCCCGAGTGGTGAGGCACGTGTACAAAGCCACCCATCGCTTTTCCGTTCTTCGACCTATAGTGACGGTCAATGGACCAAAGTAGTCTAGTCCTACGTGCGTAAACGCGTGTTGTTTGTAGCCGATTCTTTCCTTTGGCAAGTCACTAATAGGCGGAATTTGTGGTGTTGATTTGTACACTTTACACCACTGACATTGTTTTACGATTAGCTTTACTATACTTCGTAGCGAGGTTATGTAGTATTTTTGTCTTAATTCATTTATGACGGTTTGGTGGTGGCCGTGATTGCACCTTTCATGATAATGTTTGATTATTAGTTTTGTTATGCGGTGATGTCCGTCAAGTACCACGGGTCTTTTTTGATTTTGCGTGATGAAATCGGCCTGACCTGCTCTGGTGCGTAGCTGGATTACATTGTTTTCGAGTACAAGCTGAAACCTGTGGAGCTTTGCAGAGTTAGGTACGGGTTGATCCCGTTTCAGGGCTTGCAGTTCTGGCTTGAAACTTTGCTCTTGAGCCGTCTGTAATAGAAGCATTTCGGCTTTATTTATCATTTCGTTAGGTAACGGTTTTATGTTGACTTCAGCCGATTCTTTAGGTTTTGCGCATTTGTATTTGGTACGATTGTATTTTCGCCACGATTTGTCTTTTATGGTCCTTTTTAAGGCCATCGTTCGATTGCGACCCCGCATTGCCTTAAAAACTTCTACGATGTGTAGGAGTCTGGCTGTCGATCTCAACAGCCGATGCCAACTTGAAAATCGCTCCGGATCTGGGATACAGATTGAATCTGTCGTTGTGGTGGTTGAAACCGTGTGATGTTTCATTTCGTCCGTTACGATCGGCGGCGTGACGGCGCTTTTGTCGACCGGCCATTGATTTTCGTCATTTTGAAGAAACTCGGGACCATTAAACCATCTATGGTGCGCATTGAATTGCGACGGTACCGCTCTGGTTGCGTCATCGGCGACGTTTTGTTTGGTGGGTACCCATCTCCATTCATTTGTTTTTGTGAGTTCTTCTATTGCCGCTAACCTGTGAGCTACGTATGTTTTAAATGTTCGCGGGTCCGCTTTGATCCATGCCAAAGTGGTTCTAGAGTCAGACCAATAAATCTTTCTTTCTACGTTGGCGTTTATTTCTTTTTCTACGCTTGTAGCTAATCTGCTTCCTAGGACCGCGGATTGAAGTTCAAGCCTCGGGATAGAAACAGGTTTGAGGGGACATACTCTTGCTTTTGCAGCCAGTAACCTGACGTCTACCTTTCCGTTTCTAACGGATCGCCAGTAGACGGCGGCGGCGTATACGTGTTCGCTTGCATCTACGAACGTGTGCAGTTCGCCGTTTCCCATTGAATACGTGCACCTAGGTATTTTTAGCTCTTGTAAGTTACCTAGGTTGTTCATCCAGTTTTCCCATTCCTTATACAGTTCCTGAGGTATGGTTTCATCCCAATTTATACCGGTTTTCCATAGTTTTTGAATGAGTACTTTGCCTTGTACGAGCACGGGAGTGGCTAATCCCAATGGATCAAAAACCGACATGATGGCACTTGTGACTTCACGTTTAGTAGGCGGGCGTACACCTATCACTACTTCTTCGGGCGTATTGCGTAGGTTTAGGGTGTATTTTAGGTTGTCGCCTCGAACCTCCCACAGCATACCTAAAGTTTTCTCTATTTTCTCCGGGTTCCCTAGCGCTACGGTTTCAGGAGCTTTGACAGTTAACATGTCGATTGCGTTGGGGCAATTGCTGGCCCACCCTCTCAATTCAAAACCGGCGTTCTTGTGAATTGTGTCTACTTCGGTAGATACGCGTTTTGCCTCAGATGGACTTTCGAAACTTTGAAGATAGTCATCCATGTAGTGGCAACGTGTTATGGCGTGATAAGCGTCCGGATACTTATCTTTAAATTGCTCTGCGTTTGCGTTTTTAACGTAGATAGCGGAGCATGGCGAAGACGCTGCACCGAAAATGAGAGAGCTCATTTGATATTCCTCTGGTGCCTTTTCTGTGTCTTCTTGCCATAAGAATCGTAGGCTGTCTCTGTCTTCCGGTCTTATTTTGACTTGAAGAAACATTTCCTTTATGTCCGCAGCCACTGCTACGGGTCCCTGGCGAAATCGTATTAGTACTCCAAATAATGATTGAAGTAGGTCCGGCCCGCTCAGTAAGGCGTCGTTCAGACTTATTCCCTTAGTTTTTTCCGCGGCGTCGAAAACTAAGCGCATCTTTCCCTTTTGGGGGTGGTACACGGCGAAGTGCGGTAGGTACCATGTTCGTGGTGATGTTGGCGGAGTAAATATGCGTTCGGCGTATCCGCTTTCAAGCAGGTTTTTTATTTGTTCCGAATACTTGGCTTTGAAGGTTTCGTCTTTGTTCATTTTCTTACGAATGCCCTGTAAACGCTTTAGCGCGCTTTCCCGGTTGTTGGGCATTGTTAAGTTGTCTTCTTTCCATAGCAACCCGCATTCATATCGGCCTTCGGGCAGAAGCTTGGTGGTTTTTTTTAATATGCTTAGTGCCTTCTGTTCGGGGTCGTTTTTGGGTAATTTGGGTAGGATTCCTATAGAATCTAACTCGAAGTAATTTTTTATTGTTCTTTCTATGTCTGAATGGTTAGCGGCTCGTATGTGTCCGCTGAAAGCGACTGGATGTGTTATGCTGCTTTTACAACCATGAAGAATCCATCCAAGTTTGGTTAGGGATGCTACTGGTTTGGTTACACCGGCGCTTTTTAGTTGACGCGATACTATCAAATGCCAATTGTCTTGACCTATTAGGATTAAAGGGCGTGTTTTTGCGTACATTAGCTGTTCTTTGATGTCTTCCAAATGTGGACAATCCTGCAAATCTTCTTGACGTACGGTTTGGGATGCTAAATTTAGCTCACTTACGGTGAATGCGGTCAAGTCTGTGATTTCGCGAGAAAATTCTCCTTGGATTTTCATGCTCACTTTCATAGAGGAATCGTCTCTGTATATATGACCAGTTACTCCTTCTATGGAAAGCTCGGTTTTTGTTCCAGACGCACCGATCGAGTTGGAGATGTCGTTGTGGACTAATGTAACTGTGGAGCCTTCGTCTAATAGCGCGGAAACTTTAACGGCTCCAGTTGGTCCCGTTAATATGACAGGTATTATTTTTAGATATGAACGCAAATGGCCCACATGGTTTACGGAAACTATCTGACTGCTGGTTGCCTGTGGGTTTGCTTCTTGCACAGGTTTTTGAGCTTCTGATGTATCGTGGTGTAGCATTTCGTGATGCTGTCGTGTGCATCCATTTTTGTTGCACGTTTTTATGCTGCAATTTACGCTCCTATGATTTGCTTTTAAGCATTTAAAGCAGACTCGTTTTCTTTTTACTGTATCCCATCTTTCTTTAATATTTTGTGCTTTGAATTTTGGACAATTTACTAAATCGTGGTTGCTTCTGCAGAACGGACATTTTACTTGAGATGTGGCTGAAAATACGAAGTTTCGTTCCTCTTCGTACTCCTCATCTGAGAATTCTTCCTCACTTTCCGATTCTGATGATGATAAGTTGGCCGTGTGATTTACTCTATTTCGCGACTGAAATGGTTTGGTTTTGTTTTCGGATTTGGATTCTCGTTTGAATTTTGTTGGCCCATCGTCGTATGATTCGCATTGATCGGCTATTTTGTTTAGAAAGTTGGAAAGAGACAACAATATCGGTGTGTCCTCATGTTCCGCGCGGTACTCGTGCCAACGGAATTTGATCATTATATTCATTTTGTCTATAATTTTATCCGATACTTCGTGAGAATATAAGTATTCCTTTTTGTCGAGTTGTTTGATGGTGTTGACGCTGTTGGCTACTGCGCTCGCGAATATGCCTATTCCTTTTACATCGTTGGTCATGTTCGGCAGCTTTTCTAAGGCAGCTATCTCGCTCTTAACCAAATGAACCGGTCGTCCGAATCTTCTTTGTAAAACATCTAGTATCTCGTGTGGATCCTTGGTCGTATACATGATGGATTTTACAGACTCGCGAGCTTGGCCTTTTATAGCTTTTCTTAGCCGAGACACATTTTCTATGGAAGAAAAGTGTTTTTCTGTGTCGAAATAGGTAGCGCGGAACGATATCCATTCTCTTGGATTGCCATCGAACGGGTGAATTTCGCTTATGTATCTAGGCGCTGCCTTGGGCGTGGAAGTAGAGCTATGAATAGCATCCATTAATGCGGTGGCCAGGTTATTAATTGGAAGATCGCCTTTTGTTTTGTTTGTCGACTGTTTTTGACGGGTAGTTTGATCCACCCAATTGGAGATCAAATCATCGTTATCTACGTCGCTTTTTTCGCTATCGAACTCCTCTTGCAACTGTAATAGCTCCAGCTTTGTTTTTGCTATAGCGGCGTCTCGCTCTAATTTCGCTCGCTCTATTCGTTCGCACTCTAATTTGGCTTCTAATGCGGCTTTTCTTCTGCTTGATTTCGCGGAGGTTTTAGAGGCAGCTTTTTCATGCTGTACTACGGTAGCTTCCGATCTCGCACGAGTGGATTTATTGGTATTTTTGTCTTTTGTTTTGCTTCCTGACGCGTTTTCGTTTCCCGTTTCGTTGGTACTCATTGTGGTTTCCGTTGGAGTACTATAATCGGAAAAAGTTGGCGCGGTAGTAGTTTCGGAAGTTTCTTCAGACGTTGTCGCGTTTTTTGCCCTACTTCTTGTATTGATATTGCTCATTACAAACGATCCTAACCCGAACTAAAAATCTAAATGCCTATCGCGAAAAAACTTAAGCCCAACGCGATAAAAGAGTAAATTGTTTTGCGCGCGAAAATAAGTTGTTATTATTGCACGAGTTTTATATTACAAGTTTCATATATTAAATTATTCACACAGGTTTAAATTATTATTTACAATGAAAATTACAAGAACGCGAAAACAAACAAAGTTTATTTTTAGCGTGACAAACTGCGTTTCCTATCGCGAGACTTTACGTCACCCACAAAGATAGAACCGATTCCCCCTGTTGACGGAATTAGTAAACCTAACCTCCTAACAGGCCCTAACACTAACAATCTCGGCCGAAGACCTCCCAGAGGCACAACGGTCAAGGATGGAACATGGTGGATAGGGTAGGGTGGGAATCGCCCGACAGAGGACAGTATCGGAGACCAAAGTGCTCAGGCACTGGGGGGAACGCCCAGCACCCTCGGCATGCCAACCTGTGGCCAATGGCTCCGACGAACAGTCGTGAACGGCGCGATCGGACTATACGGTCGCCTTAATAAAGGCGTATACCGGTAACGGCGTCCGGCACGTTACTCCCGTCTGATCACAATGATACAGACGTTAACCAAACGAGTAGGACAGTATGGCACAGTGAGTCGCCTACTCGAATGGCCGCGGCTAACCGCGTAGGGTGGCTCTGACAAGAGCCGATTTACGTACGTTAGACCGTTTTTCTTTCTTCGATCTTCGCTCCCTGCGCCTTCCTCCAGCAGCAGTGTCCGCGGCTCCAAATGCCAACAACGGACTTGCACCTCACTGGACTCGAACGCTCGTCGATGGCAGCCTTAGCCCGGAAGGTCCCTCAACGCAGGCGGCAGCAGATATCCCAATAGCCTTGGTGCTATCAAGGACAGTTGCACCAATCCACCGCGTCAGGCAGAAGAGAATGCTCCGGTCTCCCACTGGCGCCACTCCAACTCCCTGCACCTTCCTCCAGCAGCAGTGTCCGCGGCTCCAAATGCCAACAACGGACTTGCACCAATCCGGATTAGGTGCACGCCGACGGTAGCCTTAGTCCAGAAGCTCCCAATGCTCCCGAACTCTCGATGGCACCTTACCGCGACGGTCCTCTTCACGCGTACAGCAGCGGATGTCCCGACAGCCTTCGTGCTATCAGGGACGGTTGCACCAAACCGTAGCGCTGCAGTGGACGGGTATCCTCTTGAATTCTTACGATCCGGCTCGAAGGACCATTTACTGTAGTGGTTTTCTTTAAGCTCCTATGGGGTCCCTCCGTGTTTGCAAGCTTCCTTAGGGACCCGATGCTATCCTGCCTAGGATGCCAAGCTTGTGACCACGTGACAGCCAATGAGGGGTTCAGGGATCCAATAAAAGAATTCTTGAGGTTTTGAAGTGGCAGCCTCTCCTTCCAGCGATATCTCACTTGTTGACTCGTCGCTTGCTGTGTGTGTACTGATTTTTTGCGCGCGACGGCGCTATATTTATATCATTCAGTGAGATATCCGAGGGGTGGGGGGAGGGCGTGTGCCTTTTAATTTGTTTCTTTACATGTTTGGTGAATAATTCAAGACATTTTTACTATATTTCAGCATAATTAACATGAACATGAATCTATTTAGAACCTTATAAGAACATGAATCTAGCTAAAATCTTACAAACTAATTTAATCTAATTAGAACCTTACAGACTAATCACATCTGTATTGCACTTTTTCACTTCAGTTCTAGTTCGGTATCACTTTTGCACTTTTAAGTATTACTTACGATTTTTACACACTTAATCTAGTGTCAAACCATGTATACAATCAAGTTCAGATTAAAATCTAATTAATTATACGTCAACGGGAACGGGAATCGGTAACAAGTAGTGTGTTCGAGAATACCTTTTTATGATAGTCATTCAAATATAACCTAATTTACTACACAAAATGATACAAATTTTATTGACTTAATACAAAAACTCCCCGCGGCGCCGCCGGCGCCTGTCGAGATGCCCCGCCTCGCGTCGCTTCGCGTCTCGGTGTGAGCTGACTCTTATCCTGCTGTATAGTTTTTTCTTTTTTTCATATTATAGATGCGATGAAAGCGAAATAGTGTTGTATAAACCCCTAGTGGGCTAGTGGGACAAAGCAGAGAGGTGATCTACCGACAATAACCAATCAGCTTAGCTTTTATTCTGCACTTTTCCAACAGGAGCACCATAAAAAACTCTTCCTTACGTTTCTCAGATTTGCATGGAGACGAGCAACAAATCGTCGCACTGGACCCACCACTGGGAAGAAAAGTCAGCCACAGCATACATCCGGGATAAGGAGAGAGTCATCTGCTATGATAGCGGCCGATCTATCTCTATCAAAGTCAAGTAAGAACTCTATTATTGCACCAGGACGCCAAATGTCGCCAAAACGTGGCCAAGACATATGGCGACCTTACTCAATGAAACGAGCTTAATTGAGCTACCTGTAGATTGTTTGCAAACGTCTTTAGTGAGCTCAATTGTTTCAATTGTAAATATGTACTAGTTCTAATTTATTTCTATTATTTGATTGTTTATTTTTTTTTGTTAATAAGGATTAAACGAAAATGACAGATTGTAGATTGTTTACAACTGTTTGCAGTTAGCTCAGTTGTTTCAATTGTAAATACTAGTTCTAATTTGTTTCTATTTTGTTGTTTGTAATTTTCTTTGTTAATAAAGGTTATTAGCCGTATACATTTTTTTACAAAAATGATGTGGTGCAGTTAAGGACGTGCGGTTAAGGACTTTGGCGTCCTTGTGAGTAATAGCCCTAAAACTTTTAGGAATTGTTTTTGAAAATATATTTTCTGAAAAATATTTCGATTTTAGTAACGATAGGGCATTTGTCTTAATTCGTTTGCACATTAAATTTTTTTGGAAGGTTTGCGTTTTGTTGTATTTTTGTTCAGTTTTGAACTGTATTAGAAAGTTAAAACTTCAGAATTATATTAATATTTATTTGCATAGAATATGGGTATATTTGATAGGTATATATTTAGGTGGCCATCTGAAAGTATGTTACCATTTCATATGAAGCTTTTTCAGCATACCAATGTCAAAAGGACTAAAATAAATAAGGAGTGCTGAACAATAACTAAAATTAACAAAAAATTACAATAAAATAATAGAAAGAAAGAAGAAAGAAACAAGAAAGAAAGAAAGAAGAGAGAAAGAAAATTGATTTATTTGGCCATACATAACACATAACATAAGACATTACATATATAGGAAAGTACAGGAAATTTATACATAATATATATAAAGAAAATAGATAGAAACAGTGTTACGAAACAAATTAGAACACAATTGAGCTAACTGCAGGCTGTTTAGCTTTAACTAAAATAGATAAATAAATAAATCTGGACAATCCACAAATATTAGGATTAAAGTTCTTTTTCACTTCTCTTGCTCAAAAAGTGTATCATAATAGTGTAGCTTAGCGGGCCTAAAACTCGAGTTTAATACCTCGGGCTAAAAAGTAATTTTTCTTTTTAATTTTTGTCTAAAATCATCAGCCCGTACAAAGCATTCGTTCTCTTACATAAAAACTCGACTTCTTGGTGCTCCGTCAATCTTTTTTTTTTAAATAGAAACGTCTTGGTGATGTTTTATGAAGGTTGATTCTTCCCTTCACGGTAGAATGCGAACTGTTTCGTTGCGGGTTAAATAGAGATTGAAAAAAAAAAGATGGTATTGGCGCTAAATCTCTATAATTTTCTTCATTGCAAATCACAAACTTTTACGTTTAACTTCCTGACTTTTACTTCCAAATTGTGAACGTGAAAAATGTCATCAAGTGATAGTGAAGATGCTAATATGCAAATGGAAGAAAAGGGCAAATAAATAATTATGAATCTGTTGCCGACAAAATCACGTGGAATATATTTAAAGAGTTACGAAAATTTTATGAAATGGAGGGATGAGAAACGTGTGGATTCTTTTACAGAAGGGGTTTTTCTCACTTATTTTGATGAATTATCGAAAAAATTCAAATCGTCGACTCTTTGGAGCACATATTCAATGTTAAGAATGACCTTACAAACGTAACACGACGTCGATATTAAAAAATATGTAAAGCCGTTAAGGCTTTACTGAAGAAATTGTCCACTGGATACAAGGCAAAAAAATCTAAAGTCTTGACGACACAAGAAATCGAAACATTTTTAAATAACGCTCCAAATACACAATACTTGGCAACAAAGGTAACCTACTTATCTACTCTACTCAAACTAAATAAATAGATACCTACCTACATACCTAAATTATGTACCTAAGTTATTACGATTATTAACACACTTATTTTTTTGTTCAACAGGTTGCTTTAATTTATGGAATCAGCGGTGCATGCAGAGGAATAGAGCTTGCCAATATAACGCTAGAAGACGTAGAAACGGATACAAACCTACAAGCTGTGAGTCTGCCGAACACGAAAACAAACAAAGAGCGTAAATTTGTCATCAGTGAAGAATACCTTAATATAGTTAAATCCTATCAGGAGTTACGTCCCACTAATGTTTCAACGAGAAGATTTTTTCTAAATTATCAAAATGGTAAATGCACAAGGCAAGTCATAGGCAAAAATAAATTTGGTAACATGCCTAAAGATATTGCCAGTTATCTAAATTTACCAAATCCGGAACTCTACACGGGCTATTGTTTCCGCAGAACATCCGCGACTCTGTTGGCGGACTCAGGTGCGAATATAACGACATTAAAACGGCACGGTGGGTGGAGGTCCGATCAAGTGGCTGAAGGTTATATAGAGGACTCTATACAAAACAAGTATCACGTCACGCAGCGGATTACGGAAGGAATCAATATTCTACCAAACACTACAGAACCCCAAGCATCTACATCGCGGGATTGAATGAATATGTCAACTCAGCTGAAGCCGCAATCAGATATTAATAATGCAGGAAACTCAAGCATGAGTCGAGTCTCTCCAACTTTTACTCCACAACAATCAACTCAAAATATTATCACAGAGAACCGAAATAAAATTGCCCGGGAAAAACATATCACTAAACATTCAAAACTGCTCTAACTGCACATTTAATTTTTAATAAAATTTCTGAAAATTGTCTAATTTTGAATTGTTTTATTTTCTCGCAATCGAAGTGAAAAGTAAAGTGTTTTACTCGGGCCAAAACCACCCATTATAACTCGGTCTTGTCATCCTCCCTCGCTACGCTCGGGAGTATAACAACCTCGTATACAATGGGATGGTTTAGTCCCTTGTAAAACAATCTACTATTATTCGCAGAATGGCAGTAGACCGAGGACTAGGCGGTCTTATGGTGTGGAGTCTCGACTCTGACGACTTCAAGGGACTCTGCGAGCCCGAGGTGGAGCCCTACAAGGACTTTAGCGAGCGGTATGAACAGTTAGCAGCGAATCCGGGTGTGTCAAGAGTGATACGGTCTTTGAAATTGCCTGATGGTAAGTTTTTATTACGGAATACGGAAATCCGTAGAAGAACTAAAGTCACCGACATAGCTCTCACGATTAGTAGGCTGAAGTGGCACTAGACAGGTCATATAGCTCGCAGAACTGATAACCGCTGGGGAGTAAAGGTTCTCGAGTGGCGGTCACGATGCAACGCGAAACGGAATGTTGGGAGACCATCCACTCGATGGACCGACGACATCGTAGCGGTCGCAGGGATAAAGGAGGACCGTATGCGTGACTTGTCAAAAAACACATACGGTGTGATTTCAGCAGTCAACGTGACTTCTTGATGAACTTTCTTCAGGCAGACATCAAGCAGGCCACGAAATAAAGCGTCAAGTAACAGAGGCGTAAAATTTGGTTTACAACTATCTGTTATATTTTGAACATGGAAAATTTATGGCACAACTTGGAGACTAATTATGTCGTGAATAAAAACTTCATCATCCTCGTAACACAACCCATGGGGCGCGGTGGGCGAAGGGCCGCCTGCGACACAGGGACAAATATTTGTACGATCTGCAAATATTTGTTCAGGGTGTTCTGGTCATTTTTCTATGGGTGGTATGTGGTTTCTTTTTCACTTCTTCCACTAGTGGACAAAAAATTGAAGTGAAGAGAATATCAATAACACCTTATTTCTTATTTGATAATAATAACTATGTTTATAGTATACAATTTGACTTGTCTAAGTGCTTATTTTGTAAGCCTAAAGAAATAAAGTTATTGATTCTGATTCTGATATGTACAATAAAAAATATCTATCTATGTAATATATTATATTATGTATATCAGTTATCCAGTACCCATAACAGAAGCTCTGATTAGTTTGGGACTAGGTAATGCTGTGTGAATTGTCCAGCATTATTTATTTATTTATAACAGCCCATACACGTCCACTGCAGGACATAGTCTTCCCCCATACGACGCCACAAATAGCGGTCCCGAGCCACCATCCATCGACTCTCTGCGACCGGTACGATGTCGTCGGTCCGTCGAGTGGATGCATAATTTGCAAAGATATAGACAGACAAAGATCACGAAAACATTACCTTTTTTATAGTCTATAGACCTTCGTTTTACCTCAATCTACCTGATGGAAAGTGACGATGTGGCCGACGGTGTATCACGCAGAATTAGCGCGCGAATGTGTAGAGCCCATAATTGCCGTGTAAAAAAAATATCAAATTCAGAAAAGGCCATATCAGATTCAGAAATGCCCTTTAAAAAATTTGACATAGTTAAACTGATTTGCAGCTCAATCCGCGATACCCACGGACTACTATACCGCATCAAACGGTCAACTATCCCTCCGTCTACCACAACGTAGCTCTGACGGTAACTACAACCTGTTGAGGATAGTCAATGGCGCTGCATCACTGGCCACGCAGGAGAAGAGGATTGTTGACGCTTTGGCCGGAGTGGTGGCAAGCCCTGGAAATGATGTACAAGATACTGGTAAGATTCATTTCAGTATCAGCTTCAGCTTTAGGCACGACGACTAGACTAGACTTAGAGTTTTAGGGAGACTAGGTTATCATTACATTCATAACAGTTTATTGCACACCAAGAAAATAAATATAATACGGAAAATAATATGGCGTGTTTTAAATAACGATAAATCGACTTCAAAATCCCTTACTTTTACACTTATTTTAAGTTTTGCGGGATAAATACTAATCCCTTGGGGATAAAAAATCATTTCCTATACAATAGCGAAAGAATTTTCAGAATCGGTCCATAATTGGCGGAGATATCGCGTAACATACATACAAAAAAAAATATACAGACGAATTGATACCTCCTTCTTTTGAAGTCGGTTAAAAAATAATTAACATAGTTGCACAATGGGCGGCCCTATCGCTCAGAGCGATCTCTTCCAGACAACCTTAGGATGGACACAAAGCAGAACTAGTATCATAGGGGAGTATACAAGCTCTCGACTATGCGATGGCTGTTCAAGAGATAGGAAATACAGAAATAAATACAAATTGTTCCTCTTGGAAGGCTTAGACAATATAATAATTCATACATTCTCATCGGTTTTGAATATCTGTTTGAGCGTTAGCGGCAAATGTGCGTGGCGCCCCTGGAGTGTTTTTTTAAAAGCTAGAAGTGCGAAGGGTGTGCTGTGCAGCCTTCACCACTTGTTACGCAATGGCGGAGGGGCTGCACTTCCCGCAGCGCCGGAGACATATTTCAAAGATAAGAAAGATAATAATACGAATATCAAATTCTCGAAAAATACTCAGAAACGCCAAAAGTTCCTTGGCACATTCGCTTATAATTACAAAAAGCTTCGATTTGTCTAAAATTTGGTACAGACCTTACCAAATTTTAGAGAAATCGAAGCTCTTCGAAAAAAAAAACAAATTTCGGTTTCTCGAAAAATATTAAGATGCGCCAAAAATCCCTTGGCACTACAATTCAAAGAATACAAACAAATCAGTGGCCAGTTATGATAAAAATAACCCTAGTACATATATATTATATATATTTATTGTATCTGTGTAGGTACCTACAATATCTATGCAAATTGTATAATTTTCTGTTCCATTAGTTTTGACGTGAAAAAGTACGTAACAAACATACATCCATTCATCCAAACTTTCGCATTTATAATACGAGTATTAGTGTGATTATTTTTATTTCAGGTATACCAGGTTTCAGAAGTGATTACAAACTGAACTCCCGCGTCGGATACTGGTTCAAGGTACACTCGGTGCCTGCAAACTGGCACACTGCGAGACTGATCTGCCATTATGAAGGTTGGTATTCGTTTTCAATCAATAAATGAAATCATTTATTTGTTTACAACGGGATAAAATATATATATATATATTTTAAATAGTTCCTACTTCATCATCATATCAGCTCATACACGTCCACTTCTGGACATAGGCCGCCCCCATACAACGCCACAAATAGCGGACCTGAGCCGCCTCCATCCATCGACTCCCTGCGACCGCTACGATGTCGTCGGTCCATCGAGTGGATGATCTCCCATGTGAGGGGATTTGCCATAATAATCACGCTTGGCAGGCGGATCGGTGATCGCAGTGTTGGTGTTGAAAAATACTCAGAAGGAAGCTGCTGCCCTTCCTCTGGTAGGTTCCCTTAGTCGGCTTTTACGACATTCACGGGTTGAGTTGGAGGGGTCGATATACCTACTTACTGTCTAATAATCCACATACAATCACTCCTTATCGTTCAGTATATAATAATTTTATCAACCCAATCGCTACCACCAACGCAAGGTTTGAGTTCTGTGTAACTTCAGTTTTTTGCCTTCAACGCACTGTTTGAGTTGAACCTGCCTGGGACCAACCCGGGATCATTTTCTATACAATAGTGAAATAATTTTCAAAATCGGTCCATAATTGGTGGATATCGCGTAACATACATACAAAAAAAAAAACAGTCGAATTGAGAATGTCCTCTTTGAAGTCAGTTGAAAACGTTTTTCCATTTCGTGCTTATAAATCTACAATATTACAATAAATTTTAAAGGAGCTGATTTAGGTTTATCTTTCTCCTCAGCGCAGTAACCAGCGCAGTATTGGGCAATACTCCAATACTGCAACATGCTGAGGCCAGGGGCCCATTTTACCCATAATAACCGTGTCATATTTTTTTTCTGTGTTACCTTCTATTTAGATCTAAGTACTGTCTAGTTAATTATTTATCTATATGTTTTATTTTTGGGTAAATAAATTATCTCTCCCACTCCTCAGGAGGAGAGCTGGCATCACCCAGGAACGCAGCAGTGACGGCCGCTATAAAGGAAGCTATAGCGACTGCTCAGCCCAAGTCGAGCTTGTACTACTCCGGTGTTCATCAGACTTTTGGAAATGGCGTTTACATGTCTGTGGAAGGTAGGCCTAGGTATATTTTTTTATCAAATCTTGAATAATATTAGTCTTCATCATCAGCCCGTATACGTCCACTGCTGAACATAGGCGTCCCCCAAACTACGCCACGAATAGCGGTCCTGAGCCGCCTCCATCCAACGACTCCCTCCGACCGCTCGCTGCACCGTCGTTGGGGGGATTCTCGAGTGGCGACCGCGATGGAATGTCAGTATACCAGTAGTTATCTGAAACGTATAGCTGGAAGGTTGGACACAGACAGCGCTTTCATGAAGCACTGGACGCGCTCACATAATGTCGTGCGTTTGTGAAGTCATTCGGTTTGTACCCTTTAGTTTAAGATGTTTCTAATTAATTAAGCTATATACTATATTAGTGCTTGCGCTTACTTATGCTTGCTGTTGCGAGTTGAGGGTCGGGATTGTCAACCCCCAAGGCGTTAGTAGAGTTAGACTTTATGTAGTCGGCTATTGTAGTGGGTTCTATGAAATCACCAGAAATTGATGCATTTGCAAGATATTCTTGCAGGTAACGGCTGAAGAATAAGGCGGAGCCTTATTCTTCAGCAAATCAATCAATCAGCAATCAAATGGGCCACAGACTACAGCTACCGGTGGCTGTCGCGCGCTACCACAACATTTGTAACAGTATCAGAAGCGAGTGGCCGCCACCGGCTATACGTATGCGGCGTGTCTATCTATACTTATAATAAAACTGTAACAGGTCCAATTCTGTAAATTAAAGATATTTAGAAAATTTTTTTTGGGGGGCACTCTATTATCGATACTGATACCAAAAATGATTTTTTTTCCATCATGTCTGTCTGTCTGTCTGTCTGTCTGTCTGTATCTTGGCCTCGCATAGCTCCGAAACTACTGAACGTATTGAAATGAAACTTGGCAGGATTTGAGATCATACTATGAAGAAGGACATAGGATACTTTTCATCCCGGATTTGAATAGGGTTCCGTTGGGAGAGGGGATGAAAGTAAAATTTCTTGGCTGCGCGTAGCGGCGAAACTACTGAATGTATTCAAATGAAATTTAGCATAATTTAAGTTCGTATTACAAGAAAGGGCATAAATTACTTTTTATCCCGGAACTCAGAAGGGTTCCCTTATGAGAGAGGATGGAAGTGAAATTTTGAGCGTTGCAGCATGGCGCGCGGGGCAAGGGCGGTAGAGAGCGATAGCCCTGGCAGTGGGGCCCCTCACGCAACCGGACCCTCTCAGTAGCCCCCGCAGTGGGGCCCCCACATTGCCCCGCAGTGGGACCTCAGTAGCCCCCACAGTGGGAGGTACCGGTAGTGGGGCCCCGGAAGTGGGGGCCGCCGGCAGATGGCCCCCCGAAGTGGGCCCCCCACATTGCCCCGCAGTGTTACCCCCTCATTAGCCCCCCACAGTGGGGGCACCGGCAGAGGGGTGTCGGCAGTGGGGCTCTCGGCAGTGGGCCCCCCACATTTCCTCGCAGTGGGACACCCAGTAGCCCCCCGCAGTAGGACCCACTCAGTAGGCCCCCACAGTGGAGGGCACCGGCAGTGGGGGCCCCCGGCAGTTTACCCCCGCAATGAGCCCCCCACATTGCCCCGCAGTGGGACCCCCAGTGCCCCCCGCAGTAGGGTAAAATTTCGTGGCTGCGCATAGCGCTGAAACTACTGAATGTATTCAAATCAAATGAATTGGCATGATTTAAGTTCATACTACGAGGAAGGTCATGTAATACTTTTTATCCTGGAATTCGTTAAGGTTCTCTTGGGAGTGGGGATGGAAGTGACATTTCTCGGCCTAAAATAGCGCAAAAACTACGAATGGATTCGAATGATACTAAGCATGATTTGAGTTCCTACTACGAGGAAGGACATAAAATACGAGTCCATACCCCAAAGCCAACAAAACGATAACAAAATTGTTATTAGTGCCGATAAACGACCTACTGGACAGCATCCGGTTTGTACAAAGCTCTCGCTACCAATGATGTTGCCGTCGTCCTGGTAGATCAGCACTGTGACAGGCGGGACATTGTGCCGCGTACCCGGGATAACCGCTTGCAATGCATTGGCGAAACGCACCAGGCATTTGATGCTCTTCAGTCTCTACTTGCTTATGTACCTACCTACTGTCGTGGCGAAGACACTGGTGGAAGTGGATACAACTTTAATCTTCGACTCTGTCTCAGGGTTGGGTTCGGTTCACTAAAAATGTTTACCGCCCAACGAAGTGGGCACGGGTCAGCTAGTACAAAATATATGAAAAAGTATGTTAAGTTGCTGTCGCTGGCCACCAGTGGCTGTGGTCGGTGGCTCGTTTGCGCGGAGCCTACTCTGCTTTTTTCTTGTGCAAATGAAAAGCACAACACCAAAAATAGTTTAGAGGCCATCGTCGCCTAAATGTGCGTATGCAGCACAAACAAACGTTGCTATTATTTTTATGTCATTTAAAAAAGTGACCCAGTTTCGGAATTTGGGACCTGGAATAACATAAAGGCTTTTTTATCCCGATAAAGCGCGGGCGATGGCGCGGGCAACCTCTATTTTGACGACCGATGTGGCGCGGTGGGCGGAGTTCCGCTTGCGACGCAGGAGGTTGTGGGTTCGATTCCCGCCTCGGGACAAATATTTGTACGATCTGCAGATATTTGTTCAGGGTGTTCTGGTAATTTTCTATGTATAATAAAAAATATCTATATATGCAATATATTGTATTATATAGTATATCTGTTATCTAGTACCCATAACACAAGCTCTGCTCAGCTTGGGGCTAGATAATGTTGTGTGAATTCTCGAGCATTATTTATTTTATTTATTGATCCCGATAAAGCGCGGGCGAAGGCGCGGGCAGCAGCTAGTCTTTGATATGTTAACAAATCGCGTTAGTTTAATTCAATATTATTTTACAGGAATTTCCCTAGAAAAACTAGATATCACGAACTGGGACGTAACCCCTACGAGCCCACGTAAAGGCGAGCAATGCCTAGTCTTCACAGACCGTGGTTTGGCAGACCACAGCTGTGCAGAGAGTCTGCCGTACGTGTGTTACAGGAAGCAGTGTGCAGGAGACCGGGTGGGGGCGTGCGGGACTGTTGATAAAGGTTTGTGAAATGATTGACGAATGTTCGTGAAACTATTGTGGCTAAGGGTTATAAGAGACAAAGGCGAGCAATGCCTCGTGTTCACTGACTGCGGTCTGGCAGACCACAGTTATGCAGAGAGTCTGCCGTACGTGTGTTACAGGAAGCAGTTTGCAGAAGACTGGGTGGGGGGAGGTGGGGAGGCGTGCGGAACTGTTGATATAATGTTTGTTGCCAAATAAACCCTTGCAAAAAATTACTAGCGATTGAGAGCTAGTGAGGAGAGATGGCGAGATACCCCAAGACGAGACGAGAGTACTATAGAAAATTTCAATAAGATCGGGGACATAGTTTCCTAATGAAGCGGAAAGTACGTTTGTATGGCGAATAAGGCTATCCGTTCCGTTCTTAAGGGTTAAAAGAATCTTAGCGATAAGGCATCCATACCATACCAACTATGCTCCCTTCTACTTTCCGCGTTATTCGTGGAAACTTGGCCTAAAATCCACGTGCCCTGTAGGTATGTATATAAGTGCATACTTCACGGTTGTCTGGTTGAAATCGCTTATGAGCGATAACACTGCCAATTGTCATATTTTTTGGAACAAATTGTTTTGTAACGTGTGTAATAAAGCATTTTCGATCTTCTCTTTTATCTAGAAAACTAACCTTATTGTTCCAGCATACAAACAAGCTAGCACCGGCTGCTACAAGCTCCACACAGACCCTACCACTTGGGACACAGCGCTCCAAATCTGTTCAGCCGAGGGCGGCCATCTTGCCATACCCAGCAGCGCGGCCGAAGCGGCTGTGTTAGGGGACATCGCGAAAGAGGGGATGGGGAATGGAGGGAACGTCGCAATTGGGTATCGACAGTGGGGGCAGATTGACTCTTGGTGGTCTGTGCAAGGTAAATAATCTTATACCTAAACAAGTTCAAGAGTAGGTACGGAACCCAGCAAAACTAACAGAGCTAGCTAGATGGCCGCTCTCCACACCACCGTTCTGCCATGGAGAGCAGCCATCTTGCCTCTGCGGTGGAGAGCAGCCATCTTGCCATACAAAGAAATGCCATTTTGACAATGCACAATGTCAAGATGGAGCCAGCAGGTTTAAAGGACGAGCATCTGTGATAGACTCCAGTAAATATAAGGAACGTAAACAGGGGTTCATAGAACATGCTCTTCTCTCTCGTTTAGGGAACAATGGAAAACCTTCGGCTTATTTTTGCATATAAATGTCCAATCTATACTAATATTATAAGAGGAAAGATTTGTAGGTCAGTAGGTACCTATATTTGTAACGAATTGCTCAAAAAGTACTGGACCGATTTTAAAAATTCATTCACCATTTGAATGCGACATTATCACTGGTTAATATAGGCTATGTCCTGCATTTACTGTACGTTTATGCCTAAATGTCCACCTGTGCGAAGCCGGGACGGGCCGCTAGTTAATATATAATAAAGCAAAAACATTATTTTCCGCTTACGACGCTCTGCTCTGTCCCGCTCCTTTTCACAAAATGGCGTCGTACCTATTTCGCCCTCTGAGCTATCTCAGCAAGCATTAATACTGTTTAGCTGTTGTAATAAACGTTTAGCTGCCAGTTCCCAGTTTCAAAACGGCCCTAATTCTTTCTTTTACATATTCCAGGTCAAACCCTCGCCGCAGCAGGCTATGAAATTTTCTGCCCCACCTGCCCGGACTACAAACGGCACCCTACTAAGAACTCGCGGCAGGCCTGCGGAGGCCTGCTCAACGACCAACTGGATGACATCTGGTGTGACGTGCCATATCCGTTCATATGCGAGCGGGGAAGCGGGCTTAGCAACGGGACGGGGGCAGTTTGCGGGGGGAGCTTGCCGTTTTTGACTTGCTAGAATAAGTAGGAATCTAATTAGCCTAATAGATAAGTCAATGAATAAATATTTTATACCAATGATAATTGTTTCAATTAATATTATGATACAGGATTCCGCAAAGATTATGGTCATCACCTTAATCTTCCGTGTAGGTATATAGTCCGTACAGTGGCGGCGGCGTAGCGTGGGTTGGTAACATAAATAAAAAGGTAAAACAAAAATGCAGAATCGTTTTGGGGATTGTTGGATTGGATTAGTTGACAATACCGACGCTCAACTCCTAACAATACCTAAATAAGTAAAGTAAGACCCGCGACACCGGCAATCGGAGCGAGCCGCAGTAATTTGTAAGTTTGGTGAGGTGGGGTTAGCAACAAAGACCCCCCCTCGGAGCTTGGTAACCAGGGCAGACCGCCCCCCGCCCATACTACAAACTAGTATAGCAAGTATTATAAAATTTGTGCTACAAGCAACTAGAAAAGGCTCTGTACATTTAGGGATTATGCAGATTGCACTTGGATAGGACTCCCCCTACAATTGTGTATGTGATATGACTGATGACCATCTGGGTCTCCCCCTACAATTGTGTACGTGATCATTGTCTACCAATGTTGGAAATGATGATCAAAGCTTTTTATTTTTAAACTAGCTGACCCACTTCGTTGGGCGGTAAACATTTTTAGTAGTCTATAAAACTCGCAAATAACGTGGTTTAAACGATGCGTGTTTAAACAAATTCAATAGGTAAAAGAATTTTCAAAATTGGCTCAGTAGATTCAGAGATTACCCCCTACAACCACACAAACCTTGCATATTTTTATTAGTGTAGTATAGTATAGATTTAAATATACCTAGATTTTATTGACTGGACGTCACACAGCTCCACGTATATTATGCGCTTCAAAAGCTTTTGATAATACCTACTGGAGAATAGGGCACTACACATCTATTGTCCAGTTCTAAAACTGAAAGGAAGAATCACCAGTCGTCCTAAATCTTCAGAATTTCTATCTTGATTCATGGCGTCTCGCAGATCTACATAATTCTCAGCGCGCAGTCTTCTCTCATTAGTTCTGTTCTGATGTATACCAAACGCTTCGTTTTAATTTTGGCGTAAGTTTCCACCAGCCATTTTAATTTTGGCATAAGTGTCCACCAGAAAACTGTTAAACAAACCTCGAAACCTTTGCAGGTGAGCAATGCAACCTTCTCTTATTGGTAAAATGTATCTAGGCTAAATGTTTTTAGCGTCCAGTCTCGTCATTTTTCGGATTTACATGTCGAAGATCAATGTATCCGTCTTCGCCACGACAGTAGGTATATAAGCGAGTAGAGACTGAAGAGCATCAAATGCCTGGTGCGTTTCGCCAATGCATTGCAAGCGGTCATCCCGGGTACGCAGCACAATGTCCGGCCTGTCATAGTGCTGATCTACCAGGACGACGGCAACATCATTGGTAGCAAGAGCTTTGTACCAACCGGATGCTGTCCAGTTGGTCGTTTATCGGCACTAATAACAATTTTGTAATCATTTTGTTGAGTTTTTTGGGGTATGGACTCGTATTTTATGTCCTTCCTCGTAGTATGAACTCAAATCATGCTAAGTATCATTCGAATCCATTCAGTCGTTTTTGCGCTATTTCAGGCCGAGAAATGTCACTTCCATCCCCACTCCTAAGGGAACCTTAACGAATTCCAGGATAAAAAGTATTACATGACTTTCCTCGTAGTATGAACTTAAATCATGCCAAGTTTCATTTGAATACATTCAGTAGTTTCAGCGCTATGCGCAGCCAATAAATTTTACCCTACTGCGGGGGGGCCACTAGGGGGGGCTACTGGGGGTCCCACTGCTGGGCAATGTGGGGGCCCACTGCTGGGCAATGTGGGGGCCCACTGCGGGGGCAAACTGCCGGCGCCCTCCACTGTGGGGGCCTACTGAGTGGGTCCCACTGCGGGGGGTACTGCGCGGGGCTACTGAGGGTCCGACTGCGAGGAAATGTGGGGGCCCACTGCCGAGAGCCCCACTGCCGGTGCCCACACTGTGGGGGGCTAATGAGGGGTTACCACTGCGGGGCAATATGGGGGGCCCACTTCGGGGGGCCATCTGCCGGCGGCCCCCACTTCCAGGGCCCCACTGCCGGTGCCCCCCACAATGAGGGGCTATCGCTCTCTACCGCCTTTGCCCCGCAAGTCATCCTGCAACGCGCAAAATTTCACTTCCATCCTCTCTCATAAGGGTACCCTTTTGAATTCCGGGATAAAAAGTATTTTATGCTCTAATATGAACTTAAATGATGCTAAATTTCATTTGAATACCTTCAGTAGTTTCGGCGCTATGCGCAACCAAGAAATTTTACTTTCATCCCCTCTCCGAAGGGAACCCCATTGAAATCCGGGGTAAAAAGTATCCATGTCCTTCATCATAGTATGAACTCAAATCCTGCTCATTTGAATACATTCAGTAGTTCCGGCGCTATGCGCAGCCAACAAATATTGTTTTCATCCCCTCTCGCAAGGGAACCCTATTGAAATCCGGGATAAAAAGTATTCTATGTCCTTCTTCGTAGTATGCACTCAAACCTGCCAAGTTTCATTTCAATACGTTCAGTAGTTTCGGCGCTACGCGCAGCCAAGAAATTTTACTTTCATCCCCTCTCCCAAGGGAACCCTATTGTAATCCGGGATAAAAAGTATCCTATGTCCTTCCTCGTACTATGAACTCAAATTCTGCCAAGTTTCATTTAAATACGTTCAGTAGTTTCGGAGCTATGCGCGGCCAAGATACAGACAGACAGACAGACAGACAGACAGAAAGACAGAAAGACAGACAGACAGACATGATGGAAAAAAATTACATTTTTGGCATCAGTATCGAAACAAGAGTGCCCTCAAAAAAAAATGCAATATATCTTCAATGTACAGAATTGGACCTGTTACAGTTTTATTATAAGTATAGATGATTACTCTTCCTACGTTTAGTAAACTTTATTGAAAGAACTTGAACTGTACCTATTCATAATTAAATAAGTAATATTTGTTATAGGGTCAAAACAATAAATGGTTTGGTATTATAAGTTTGCTTCTACTTCAATTCCCGCCATCACCTATGTGTACATCTCCCCTATTCTGCTGTGTAATTTTAAATCTGATTTTAAAATGTTGTTCTATTTTCTAGATTTTTTTTTATCTGGTACGATGTGGATAAATAGTTCCAGCGGACAAAATCCTCATCATGTAGATAGGCTAGGACCTAGCCTAGTGATAATCATGGGGAGCGAAGCGAGCCGTCCTGTGACTCCTCCACCCCGGAATCCTCTCCCCCACCAAAATATAATGTTTAAGCGGGCGCGAGCACGGGGTCGGCAAGTCCAATTCAACCCCCTTTCGAGACTCAAGGAAGGGTAAACTACCTAAGAAATCTTAATTAAACGTAATTTGAGGCATAAAGATAAACCAAGAATGTTTAACATCGATTTTATTGCCAAAACTTTAAAATTTAAAAATATTAACATTCATAGCAAAAATGCAAAATATGTACTTATAGTTACTTAATTAAATAATTTGTGATGCCAATATAGCATGTGAGTAGGATATGAATATATAAATAAATAAATAATGCTAAACAATCCACACAGCATCATCTAGCCCCAAGCTAAGCAGAGCTTATTTTATGGGTGCAAGAGACTGATATACATAATACGACCGATGTAGCGCGGCGGGCGAAAGTCCGCCTGCGGCGCAGGAGGTTGCGGGTTGGATTCCCGCCTTGGGACAAATATTTTTACGATCTGCAAATATTTGTTCCAGGTGTTCTGGGTAATTAGTTCCGTTAGTGGCGTGATATTCAAATAATATTAAAACACGAAATACTTTGAATTTAACGCCTCTCATGAAACAAGCATCCCCTTACTACCCCATGGAATGAAAAATCAGTAATAAACGAAGTATAAATTATATTATTAGCTAACGCCGCGCGCTCTGCGAAATCTCATCATACAGAAATACTATTTATTTATAAAACCAATTTAAATGCCGGGGCCAGGGGTACTATGGCGCCTCTCAAGAGTTCCATGGATAGTCCAAAAATATCTTTAGACCGCTAGGGGGCTGCGCCTTAGATTACATGGCATATTATGTGGCATATTGTCAGTAAATTGAAAAACGTTATTTATAAATAAGTGCGTGTATAAAAAGAAAACATTATCCAAATAGTAAAAGTACACAAGTACACAAACACACAAGTAAAATTAACAGATTGAACTTGACATTTAAGCTTATACGAAAAACGTAGCGCTGGCCCCTAAACCATATATCATTACCTAATCTGAGCCTAAACTACTTCCACATCACTATCACTACATCGTATCCTACTAATATTGTCAAAGTTTGTATGGATGGATGTATGGATATTTGTTACTCTTTCACGCTTAAACTACTGAACCGATTAGGCTGAAATTTGGTATGGGTATAGTTTGGGAGTTGGAATAACATATAGGCTAATTTTTATCCCGATAAAACGCGGGCAGCAGCTAGTAAGTAGTTTAGTCATATTGCACAGACATTATACTAGCTGAAATACAATTTATTTATACAACCAATTTACATGTCCGCCGGGGCCAGGGGTACTATGGCGCCTCTCAACAGTTTCATGCATAGTCCATAAATATCTTTAGTACATGGCATATTATGTGGCATATTGTCAGTAAATTGAAAAACGTTATTTATAATACGTGCGTTTAAACAAAAAAAAATTATCTAAATTGTAAAAGGACTGCAAAAAACACGCAAGTATAACTAACAGATTGAACATGACATTTAAGCATATATGAAAAACGTAGCATTGGCCCCTAAACCATATATTTTTTTTACATTACCTGATCTGCGCCGAAACTACTTCCACGTATATAATACTAATACTAGCTGTGCCCGCGACTTCGCCCGCGTGGAATAGTGACAGTGTGATTTTCATACAAACTTTCACTGTAGGGCCTACAATACCTCACCATTGTGTGAAAAGGATAGGCTTGGGATTTCGCGTTCATATGAGCGGGACAGAGTAGAACGTCATAACCGCAAAAATAATGTTTTTGTTTTTTACAGTAAAAATAATAGTAATTTTGAAAATTTAAAACACACACCGTCTGCTTTATACTCTGATTGTTTACTGTACAAAGTATCAAGGCTTATTTTAACGTATCTATTGAATAGAGACGGTTTAAAGTACAGTTTAGAGTAAACTTTGGTTTTTTTTTCTATCGAGAAAATTTCATGTAATCGTGTTTTCGAAACACTAGTGGTCTAGCATCAATCCTGAACTATAACATATTAAAATCTCAAAGTAAATGCTTCAGAATTGTGGAAGATATGATCGTTGAAAATAACTGATTTCAGATAGTATCAACTCTTAAATGTAATTTTTATTTATATCTATGTAACAGCCTTAAAAATTTATTCAAAGCTTTTAGCTTTAAAAATGACGATACATCTACACAACTTTTCAACTGCTCTTTCAAATCCTTACTACCCTTTTTTCGTATTAAAAAGTAGCCTATGTCCTTTCTCTGGCTTTAAAGTTGCTGTGTACCAAATTTCATTTAAATCGGTTCAGTAGTTTTGGCGTGAAAACGTGTCAGACAGACAGACAGAGTTACTTTCGCATTTATAATATTAAGTAAAGATTTTAATGTTTAGTTTGTAGATAAGTAAATAATTGTTCCACAGTCCTTACATAATGAATTATTTATGGTCAGACTCCACCAAAGCTGAGATGTGCGGAAAATAGATACGTTTTAAAAAACCAATAGAACGTCCTTATTCACACATCTCGTACTTTGCCGTCGCTTAAGCCAGCGCACATCTCCGCTTTAGCCAGCGCACATCTCCGCTTTAGCCAGCGCACATCTCCGCTTTAGCGAGCGCACATCTCCGCTTTAGTTAGCGCACATCTCCACTTTAGTCAGCAAACATCTCCGCTTTAGCCAGCGCACATCTCCGCTTTAGTCAGCAAACATCTCCGTTCCCGTAGTACGCATCTTCGCACAGTTTCGGTGCAGACACACTAGCTGAAAAACATATCTTCTGGTCTATGGACATCTCCGCTTTAGTGGATTCTGGGCGTGAAGCTCAGCCCCTTATAAATCGTTACAAGCATAGTTAAATAAAAATTGTGTAAAATTGTTCGTTTTCCTTTTGTGTGTGTTAAAGAGTCATTGTAGGTAAACATTGTACTGTAAAATTTAAATTTACTGAATATTCTTGTTATTTTTTTATTAAAATTGTTAATTGTTTGTTTTAGTTTTAAATTGTATAGTAAGTGGTGGACATTTTCGTGTTCCTGATTATTTATTATGTATTGTGTTAGTGTACGTGACGCGTTGGGTTTGGTTCCGACGGAAGATCAGCGTTGAGATAGCTATGCGCAATGGCTATCTCAACACAATGCTGAGTTGGACGCCACTTTATAGCATTTAAGTTTTTTAATTACATAGTTACTAGTTGTGAATAATGCTATAAATAAAGTTTTTCTTATTCTTATTCTAGTTATTATTTTATCCAGCTTTATGTATGATAGTTATTACCTATTCTTTCCATACAAACCCACTCAATCTAAAAGTATCACTCATGTCCCAGTTAAATACCCTTTCCCCTGGCCGAGGGCCCCCAGCACCCGCAATCACTAACAATGGCATCAAATGCTCTGCAGCCCTTTTTGGATGGGCCTCAGTAGCCCCTGTCTGCTCCCTCCAAACCTTTAACCCTTCTCGTCGATCATTTTCATCATCAGCTGTGCAGACTTTGAACAAATAGTCATCAAACTCCTTATTTATAACCTCATTTTTACGGTGAGACCTGTTGTTAAAAAACTCTCTCATATTGTGGTATGACATTCCAGAACCAAAAACAGCAATGCCTTCTTTCCGGAAGTTGTATAAAACTTTACCTAGTTTGTAATGTTCTTCGGGATCCTGGCTTTTTAGGACAGATATTTGTATTATTGGTATATCTGCAGCTGGGTTTATTAGCATCATCGGAACAAAAACTCCATGGTCCCAACCTCTTTTACGGTCCAGATTTGAGCGTATTCCCGCCTTTTTCAATTCTTCGTGAATGCGTTCAGCTGTTTCCGGGTCGCCAGGAGCTTCGTATTTGTACTCGTATGATTCTGGTGGGAAACCGTAGTAATCGAAGTACAAATCGTGATGTTTTCCAGAGGAAATTGTTACCACATCCTCCTCCCAATGCGCTGTTACTAGAATGATAGCCTTCACATCCTTTAGGTTAACATGTTTCTTAACTTCGTCTCGGAGGAAAACCGTCAGTCCTGCGTGATCCTTGTCGCCAAGAAGCGGCATGGGTCCTCCACCATGGTTTACAAACATTGCTGGAGCTAGCACAGCCATTTTATGGACACTTCCAGTGAAATAACGAATTATATTCATAGAAATTAGGGACATAAACACTATGAACGCAACTTGTAAGAGAATGGATAGTGTATTGAGTACGAGCATCGAACTAAGTTGCGGTTGTCCTTGTACATGAATAAAAAAATGTAATTATCACTGTAATTATCGATGAGGTCACTTATATACCAAGAAACAAAGATATTATTTGTACAGGAAAATGTAGGTCAACAAAGGTTTAGAAATCGGTCAGCTGTTTATTTGGTTCCCGGTTTCAACGAAATTTTAAGGATTAGTTTCCCGATCTCTTCTTACTTCAAAGAAATAAAAGAGACATGAGATAAGCATGCTCAATATATAAAAAAATGCTAAAACCTCGGAAAACACTTCACTTTAGACAGTTCTTGGTTCTAGTAGTGATGTGAAAAAGTTATGCTTGTTTGATTGAAAATTGTTCTTTCAAATCGATTCGAACAAAATTACGATTAATATTTTCAATTTTCACAGCTGGCAATACCGTACAACAAAGACAAACGATGTCGAACGAAAGAGACAAAAACTGCTTCGGGAAAATGGCGTCTTTCTGAGTTGTCCTTTTCGCACGACCTTATTTTCGAATTTCTAGCGGTTTCTGGTATATATATCGCGAAATAATTATTTTCAGATTGTGTAAAATGTTGTTAGGCTCCTTACCATGCTATTGTAATTTCCCAAAAGCTTTTCTCTAGTAAGTACGATGAGTCTGGGTCGAGGCGTTCTCTAAACGCTATATTCGTTTGAAAGTGTAAAAATGGACAAGAAAGGCAAGAAAAAGGGTGTGGGAAAGCGTAAAAGTGACGAGACAGCTGAGGGTGATAGTAAAAAGAAGATAATGGTTCGTAAAAATGAGAGTGAGAAAGAAAAAGTCGAAGTGGTGAATCAAGTGGTCGAGGTGCCTGTAGAACAGGGACAGCAAATAGTACATGCCGGACAAATTGTGGAGGGAAATTTTGAACAGCCGGTGAGTTCGATTTTACTATTTTTCTCCATTCCATCTTCATATCCATGTCAAGGCTGGGCTAGGCAAACTTAAATATATACATAATAAAAATAACAAACAAATAATTTACTGTTAAGAAATAAACACTGCTCAACCTATCTATTCTGTATCTATACATATTCCACCTGCCTTCAGAGAGGCACAGTCATTGAGTAGCAAATACAGAAATAGCATGTTCAAACCTAATTTAGCCACAAGCAATAATGCATTATTATTAATCCCAACAATCACAACCTTTAAACATTTTATTTTAATTTAAAACTACTAACAATTATTTCACAGGTATTCGTAAACATGAAAGGAGAGCCTGTCCAGCTCGGTCCAAACACAGTAATCCTCTACGAGCAAAACGGAAACCCATCACAGTTCGCCTTTGGAGGCATGTGGACGATGGACAATTCGGGCCGTATTGTCATGGCTGAGACAATCTATGATGTGAAGGGGGAGCCTGAAGAAGAGGGAGGGAATTTTGTGCAGAATAATACAGAAGTTACTACTGTAAGTGCATTTCATAATGAATATATTTCCCTTTTAAGACAAACAATTATAGAAATCTAAGACTTACTTTATATGATGTCTATTGTTTATTTCTATTTGTGACCTACTTGAGTATTAAAGTTAGTTTATGAGCATAGCTTACATTAAAAAAATAATTAAAAAAAATTAAATATTGTTTATTGCCTAAAAAGTACATGACACTTATTTAGGGCTCTCATTACCAATTAACAACCAAACCATTCTTAAAAGAACTTGTAGTTTGCTAGTGAGTGCTTCCCCTTACAATAATTACTAATAGTTATTGTACAAGTCGTGAATGTTCGTCATAAATAATAAAGATCAATAGATACAGAAAAAAATATATATACACATTTTACTATAAAAACTTTTGTAGTTTGATAAATTCATTATGAATGTAAGTCCTCGTTAAGGGATGAAACGTTGGTGTTCTTCCAACACAAACTAGGTTCGTAGTTAACCCACATTCATAATAAATATACAGCATTAATTACTTAACATTTACAGTAATTATGCTTACATTGCCCATAGATAAAACTATAACTCCGATATATAATCCAAGAAATTTTATGTTGATTTCACATTTAAGAATGAAAAGTTGATAAAAACTGATAACCTTAACAGAAAACAGCATCATATCAGCCCATACACATCCACTGCTGGACATAGGTCTCACCCATATGATGCCACAAATACAAACAGCTTAGTCATTATTGAAAACTAAAACACATAGTTCTAAAACGCATATTCTCACATGTGTGGCTAAAAATGTTGAGAATTTGAGTGAAGAGAGATCAATTCAATGTTGCATGAAAGCTTTCAAAAACCAAAAATGTTTTCTCGAATTGAATTGTGGGATGCTGTCACCGGGCCCTTAAGGCTTCTATCATTTGAGTGTTGTATTGAGGATTAGTTGCTTTCAAGTTAAGGATAAGTAAAAAATTCTGTAACTTAACTGTCTTTGGATTTTTGGAATGGTTAATAAACGAGAAGATACAGAATTGTAAACTGTATCCGTTTGACTTAAAACTACAAAATGGCCATTTGAGGGTTAACAGATGGCACGATAGTGATAATATTAGATAGAAAAGTGTTACTTAAGGGTGATCGTCACTGGTATATAAATAGGATAAATAATATGGCGTGTTTTAAAAAAAAAACGATAAACCGACTTCAAATTCCCCCTTACACATATTTTAAGTTTTGCGGGATAAATACTTATCCCCTGGGGAAAAAAAATATCATTTTCTATAAAAATAGTGAAAGAATTTTGAAAGTCGTTTCATAATTGACGGAGATATCGCGTAACATACGTATACAAAAAAAATACATACAGGCGAATTGATAACCTCCTCCTTTTCAAGTCGGGTAAAAAGAATATAAATAAGATACTTTTAACCAGGGCCCGTACTCTTAAAAACTAAATCGAAGTTTCTGATTCTTTTTCGTGCAAACGCTAATCTTATGCTATGAACATAAGAGTTGGTTTTGCACGAACATGAAAAAGAAACTTCGGTTTTCCTTTTCCGAGTAGGTAAAACGCGTGCGGAGATGTTGGCAGAAACTAGCCACAACTTTATGTGGCACTATCTACTAATATTATAAATCTCAAAGTTAGTAAGAATGGATGGAATGGATGTTTGTTCCTCTTTCAAAAACTTCTGAACTGTTTGGGCTTTAATTTGGTATGCATATAGTTTGGGATCTGGAATAACATATGATAGGCCATAGGCTATTTTTATCCCGATAAAACGCAGGCGAAGGCGCGGGCAGTAGCTCGTTATTTTTTATTTTAACAGCAAAAAACAGTAATAACAATTTTTTAAGTTATCATAACGAAAGAAAGAATTTTAACTAATTTAAAACCATACATAACACGACGCATTATAGTAACAGTTGGCAGGTACAGAAAACATTTTTTTTTATTTCATTTACTGTTAGTCATGACACCAACAAAACACATAATTATTTTATTTATTTAGTAATGCAGTACCAACAAAACACATAATTATTTTATTTATTTAGTAAGGCAGTACCAACAAAACACATAATTATTTTATTTGTTTAGTAAGGCAGTACCAACAAAACACATAATTATTTTATTTATTTAGTAAGGCAGTACCAACAAAACACATAATTATTTTATTTATTTAGTAAGGCAGTACCAACAAAACACATAATTATTTTATTTGTTTAGTAAGGCAGTACCAACAAAACACATAATTATTTTATTTATTTAGTAAGGCAGTACCAACAAAACACATAATTATTTTATTTATTTAGTAAGGCAGTACCAACAAAACATATAATAAAACATTGTTATATAAGCATAGTGTAAAGATTATTCTATAGAATGTGTGCTCATAACAGGTCTGCACAACATTTACATTAAATGCACAAAGTGTACATATGTAGGTATTAGAAGAAAATAGATAAAAACGTTACACATAATGTGTTACATGAGGGGTCAAACTGGTTCATTTATTTATACTGTTGGTTCATGTGTTACCAATATATGTATGTTCTTAAATATTAATACTTACTGAGATCATGACATGAACCCCGTTCCTGTCTCAGTAGTATGCCTCTACAAGGCAAAGCTATTTTTTATAGTATCGTACTATATTCCTTCGTTTGACCACAATCTCCTGATGGAAAGTGACGATGTGGCCGACGGTGTATCACGAAGGTCTAAAAAATCTAAAATCGGTCTAAAAGACACCTGTTCATTCTTGTCTTGAAGACACCCAGATTGTAATTGGCCGGAAAAACACAGGCAGCGAGTTCTAGTTAGTACCGGCGCTGATTTTCGGATATAGGTCCTAATATTTTTTTATTTCCTAATATTCGTAAATATCAAAGTGCTATATTTCCTTTAGACCTTACAGGACTCTTGGACACGTCACAAAATTAAAATTACATAAGTAAAACAGGGAAATAAAGTGATCACTTTGATTTTTTGTTCACTACAATCTTTTTAAGGTAAAGTAAAGAAGCGAACAAGAAACCTTTACCTTGTTAGGTTGTTAGTTTTCGAGTTGGAGGAAAGTAATACATGGTTATATTTCAGCAACAAGTACAAGAAGAAACATCAAACTCGTACCAGCAGTACGAGATATCAAGCACTCCTCAAGTCGAAGGACAACAAGAGTACGAAGTTGCTATTATAGAGAACCCCCCGACGGAGAGCGAGAGGCCTGTGTAAGTTATCTTTATCCAAAGGAGGCCTTCTTTACATCATCATCATATCAACCCATACACGTCCACTGCTGGACATAGTATTTATTTATAAAAACTTATTCTAGGTTTTACATTTTAACATTCTCTAAACCCGACAGGATTTGTGTAATATGTTGCATTCCTCAGTTTAAATACAATTTTAGAAGTGTACGTTTCTTTTTGTGATTACGTATGTACCTATTACAAATAGTTTAAAAATAGATGTACCTCCCTAAACTAGGTATGCATGCATTACGTAAACATAACACAACAAGATAAAAAAAAGCGAGATAAGTAAGGTAGGTGCTAAAAGCTACACCGAAGATACGGCTCGGATTCCAAAACGGGCACCACCTTAAGTAATGAAAAAATATAGTTAAAACTATAACCCGACTACATAAAAGTCTTAAACAAGCGTTCACCTATTGTCCTTATCATTTTCTTTTGATACTTAGGTAGTCGGAGGCCTTTGTTCCTACTTGTAGGTATGCCCTAGGTATATGGGGTGGGTGCCTCCGACTACCTAAGTATCAAAAATGATAAGGACAATAGGTGAACTGCTTGTTTAAGACTTTTATGTAGTCGGGTTTTAGATTTTAACTAAGTATAATTTTTTTGCTGATAGCTTGAGAATCGTTAACCTCACAAAAGTTTAATAAACGGTTTCGGAAAGAACAAACAAAGACCTTTGCAACATACCACACACGAGCATATTTACTAATATTAGGATTTTTCGACCCTTACTTAGACCCCCGCTATCTCGTAAGATCCCGATTTTTATCTGATGTCACATAGCCTATAACCATCGGGCCATGAAGACGAATCATATGACACCTCATTTGTTAAAATCGGACCAGTAGTTTCAGCGCTACGTGGGAACATAAAAATCAGCTACATACATACACATTCATATGTACATAGGGTGTCAAACTCGTAACCCTCGTCCTTCGGTAGTCGAGTAAAAATACGACGAATCAGAATCAATAACTTTATTTCTTTAGGCTTACAAAATAAGCACTTAGACAAGTCAAATTGTATACTATAAACATAGTTATTATTATCAAATAAGAAATAAGGTGTTATTGATATTCTCTTCACTTCAATTTTTTGTCCACTAGTGGAAGAAGTAGAAGAAGAGATTATGTACAATTTACCTCAAAAATCTACTCGCAGAAACTAAGCGATTTCACGGTTCTCATTTCAGCACGGAATCTCAAGTGATAACGACAGAGGAACAGCTGTCAGCTCTCGGGGCGTCCGCCGTGCGTTGGCTAAACACGAAATATGACCACGTCGTCAGAAAACTCCAGCTAAGCTTTGGTAAGTGATTTTTTTTAACATCTAGAGCGCCTGCCAGATTTTTGAAGAAATGCTTTAGAGCGTCGCGGTTTTTGATATTTTGTAGCAAGCCTAAGGATATGTTTGACAATTTGTTTGATGCTACTTTTCGTTTCAGACGCGGGAGTTAAATTACTGCATGCTGCATCCGGCTGCGTTCAATGTGTGTACCTTACGACACCCACAATGCAGCAAGCGTTCAATGCTGTACCGCAGTTTTTGTGTGTTGAAACTGGTATGTATTCCTCCACATTAGCCGACTCCATATACGTATACGTACGTAAAATTGGGTGAATAATCTAAATAATATAGTTAAAAACTAAAACCCGACTACATAAAAGTCTTAAACAAGCGTTCATCTATTGTCCATAGCATTTTCTTTTGAGGTAGTCGGAGGCACCCACCCCATATACCTAGGGTACCTACAAGTGGGAACGAAGGCCTCCGACTACCTAAGTATCAAAAGAAAATGATAAGGACAATAGTGAACGCTTGTTTAAGACTTTTATGTAGTCGGGTTTTAGTTTTTAACTATTTTTTTAGGTACACCTTTTTGCTGATGGCTTGAGAATCGTTAACCTCACATAAGTTTGAAAGAATCGGAGTACAAACAAAGATTGTAAGAACTCTGAAAATAGAAAGACCTTTGCAACGATACCACACACGAGCATATTTACTAACATTGAAATTTTCGACTCTTACTTAGACCCCGCTATGTCGTTAGACCCCCATTTTTGTCTGACGTCACATAGCCTATAACCATCTAGCTATTAAGAAGAATCATACGACAACCTCATTTGTTGAAATCGGACCAGTAGTTTCAGCTCTACGTGGGAACATAAAAATCCGCTACATACATACATTAATACAAACATACATAGATAGGGTGTCAACCTCATAACCCTCGTCCTTCGGTAGGCGGGTAAAAACATACAACAACTAAAGGAAAGTGATTTTAATTAAGTAGATAATAGAGCCTAGTATTCCGTATGTTTTTACCCGACTACCGAAGGACGAGGGTTATGAGGTTAATACTAGGCATTTGGATATATGCTTTACAAACTCAGGAAAGTAGTTGGTCTAGATACACTGAAAACAGTTTATCACAGCTATGTCTCTTCTAAATTGCGTTACGGCATTATATTTTTTGGAAACTGTACTGAAAGGGAAACTATCTTTAAGGCGCAGAAGCGGTGCATAAGAGCAATGTATGGCCTGAAAACCACCGATGGCTGTAGACCCTATTTTATATCTTCAAATATATTAACAGTTCCGGCACTCTACAACTATGAAATGGCTGTTTTTGTTAAAAACAACAATAATCTGTTTGAAAAGCCAGTCAATACACACAGTAGACGCGACCAGACCCGCCTGTGTCCTACTAGGGGTAAAACCGCATTACTAAAAAAGTTTTTGGGGCATGGCGCCAAAAATGTATAATAAACTGCCCAAAACCATAAAGTTGCTACCACTGACATTATTTAAGAACAAACTTTATAAAGTACTGACATCAAAATGTTATTCTAACATAAATGACTTTTTATTAGATAAGAACATAAATATTGATGAATGAGTAAATTGAATGTACTAATTAATTATTATTTTACTAATTTAATTATTAATATATTTGTAATATAAATATTCTCAATGCATAAATATGTAACTTAATTTGTTCTTAACTAGACTCTTGTACTGACTATATTTGCATGCCCTATATTTAGGCAAAACATGTATGGTGCTTACTATTTACAACTCTTCCATCTTTGTGACCCATGTTTACAAATAAAGACTTTGAACTAGGCTCTATTATCTACTTAATTAAAACCAATTTCCTTTAGTTATTTACGTTAGCTATTTTTGTTAAAACCAAATGTATCAAATAAAGTTTTTTTTTTTTTTATATAATCACCACGCTTGGCAGGCGGATTGGTGTTCGCAGTAAGAATAATAACCTGCAGGGCAGCTAGTGCTGAGCTGTTGGTTAGTAGCAACACCACGGGTACCGAGTACTTCCGGGGAAGTTCCTGGTTCTCGTCTTCGGCTCCACGCATGCCTCATAAAGGTCACTTTAAGGCCCGTGATCATGGAAATTAGAATAATAATAATGCTGGATAATCCTCACAGCATTATCTAGCCCCAAGCTAAGCAGAGCTTGTGTTATGGGTACTAGATAACTGATATACATACGTAATACAATAGATATATAATATAATAGATATTTTTTATTATACATAGAAAATACTCAGAACCCCGGGAGAAATATTTGCAGATCGTACAAACAAGGCGGGAATTGAACCCGCAACCTGCGGCGCAGGCATCTTTGTATTATCTGTTTTTACCAACTGAGTCAGCTATTTTCCTCTCTGTCTCAAACCCTAACTAATAATCGCCTTTATCTCCACAGGCATAGAGTTCAACAGCACGATCCCAACAGTGGGCAGCGGTACTTCACCCTGTATTAAGTTCAACGTAACTCTCTTCTTAGCTGAGGATGGGAATGGCAAGTCGGTGATTGTCAGTGCTGGTGAGTGAATTATCAACCTTATTCCTACGGACATAGAGTTCAACAACATGGTTTTCCAAAACAAGGGGGGTGACATAATCACCAAGCTTCGGTGGCGAGTTGGAGATCGCTATAGAGGGGTTTCATCATCATCATCAGCCCGTATACGTCCACTGCTGAACATAGGCCTCCCCCAAACGACGCCACGAATAGCGGTCAATGCACACAGCATCATCGAGCTCCAAGCTAAGCAGAGCTTGTGTTATGGGTACTAGATGACTGATATACAAAATATTACATGTACTGTGATTTAGAATCTAAGATATTTTATATCAACAAAGATATTTATGAGGGAAAATTTTCATAACAAATAACAACAAGGTAACAGCAAAGTTATCACTAAAAACTAAGACAACGCATAATCTCACATGTGTAGCAAAAAATATTTAAATTAGAATTCGATAACGAACGAGAGAAGAACATATTTTTATTTATTTATATTGCAGAACAACGTTTGCCAGCTCAGCTAGTATTTAAATCATTTTCATTCATTCAAAATTCTGGGACGGCAAGTCATACTCTTATCTAGAAGGTACCAGGTTCAAGCCCCAGCGACAACAATACTTTTTGCACTATTAATTCTATCTCCTCTTTCTAGGCATATCAACAATGATCGGGGATGATCTCACTTGGTTACTGGACACCTTCAAGTCTTGCAATCCCGCTTGGAGACAGGTCCGATGCGTGGTCTGCGATCCTACTAAATCACAACAGGTAAAAAAAATTGTCTATGAGTCTATGTCACATATTATTTCTTGAGAATGAAAATGCTTGAATATATCGTCAGTGGAAAGGAAGAAATGCTAAAGCGCCAAAGAACTACGTGGCGCTTTAGCATTTCTTCCTTTCCACTGACAATATGTACATCTAAGGTTGTCTGGCTCTTGAACGATAAGACCGCCACTTGTCAGTTTTTAAGTTTTGTTCTATTGTTTGATGGGTTATAAGCAAAACCAAGGTTAAAATTAGGAACGATTTTTATTCAATAAAACCACATTACATAGATGTATCGCCATCTTGGGTGTTCATGACAAAGTGTCATGAACACCCAAGATGACAACTATTAGAACAACTGTTATAAGTGGCCCTGCTCACCATAGACTACCTAGTCTATGGTGAGCAGCGCCACCTATAACAGTCGTTCTAATAGTTTGATTTATATTTCCAACATTGTTTCTATGTGTTTAAGTGTTCAATAAATAATGTTTTTAATCTATCCATTTTCTGTGGACAGTGGGTACGAGCAGCTTTCCCCTTAGCCCACGTGACCAGCTCAGTGTGGCAAGCAGCCCGCGCCGCCGCACGCGTCTGCTGCGAGACAGCACGACGCGACGACGGCGCCTCACTGTCGCTGCATGACGTCGCCGCGCGATGCAAGACGTATGCTCTCGCTGCACTGCGTGCCGACCATACGCCTAGCCAGTTACAGGTTAGCCCAAAATTTGTACCACGTGCTAGGGAACCGAACAAAATGCGTGCGGCCATGATCCATGAAAACAAGGTTTGCTCCTCCGTGAGTGACACAAGGTGACGTCACTGTCCAGTTGCCACTTTATTACAACAAAATGTAGAAGATGGGAAACAAATAAAATAAAATAAATAAATAATGCTGGACAATTCACACCGCATCATCTAGCCCTAAGCTAAGCAGAGCTTGTGTTATGGATACTAGATAACTGATATATGTACATAATACAATATATTACATAGATAGATATTTTTTATTATACATAGAAAACGACCAGAACACCCGGAACAAATGTGATAAGGTCAATTGAAAAATCAATAAAAAATGACAATCGTCAATTATGTTTGTTAGATCAGTCCAAACAGCGTTAGTTAAACACGAGTCAATGTGATAAATAATTGGTAAATACAAAACTACATATTTTTATCATACTGGTAATACAAGGAGTTGGGGGGTTACGATTTTACGCTACTGGCAATACCAGAAAGCCAGATTCGTCTTCTCATTTGGACGAAGACGCGGACAGCTGCTAGTGGTACATAAAAGCACGAGAGATGGTAAATTTCATTCGTAATGTGTCGCGCGCGACTTAAGCATAATTTACACGAGCGACATTCACATTGTGGAGGCTGCTATCCCCTAAGTTATGGTAATAACAAATAATATTAAATAATATATAAGTACTTTTGTATTGTAATTAATGTATGATTTATAATAGTTCTCTTATTTACTGTATGTGCACAACACCCACTTATATCTTTCGGTATCCCTAGGTTGGCTGGAAGAAATCGCTCTCAGCGATAAGGCCGCCTTTCGTACTGTTTTTTTTTTAAATTTAGTTAAGATTTTTTTTTATGTTAATTTAAGTACAATAAAGTGTTTGGAGAATAAAGGAGTTGTAGGTTCCTTATTCTGATGCGGTTGCTTAGGCCGATTAAAGTCGGTACATCTAAGATATTTAATTACTGATTTAAAGCCTGAATTAGATCCTGCGGAAGGCGGAGATGAAATACCTATGAGAGAAACGCTGTTTTAAGGAAGGCAAATCACCTATAAACTGTCTTATTATAAGTACCCACCTCAATTCACAATTCGTCTCGGTCGTTCGCTGCGGGATGTCTCTCCTGGAAACTCAGGGGGGATCCGACGACGTCACAGATAGAAGAGGCAGAAGTCCTTGGTGCTAGAGTAGCAGCGGGTGCGGTCGCGACACGAGGGTTTTCCAAAATAACAAATGTGACCGGATCGCGGGATGCAAATAGTCATACGCGTCCGTCGTTAATTGGATGCATCGTAGACTGGCTTGTCGCTACCCCAAGCGTGGGGCGTGCGGAGACTTTCGACTCGTTGCTCACTTCAGTAGGGAAATATAATAAAACAGTCTTCCTTAGGTGAAAGACCATCCAAAAAACAGCGTATGCTACCATTTATTATTATATTTAAAAACGAGCGTAACCATTTCCCCCGGCTTGAAAGTTCCTACTTTCGAAACACAGAAGAAAGAGGATAAGAAAAGTATGGATAATTAATCCTGTATGGAAGTAAGCTAAAACCAATAAGTTGCATATTGTCACAAACTCTATTCTAAAGTCATGAACATGCTCTTGCTCTACTAGTAGAGACACTAAGATTTCTAAACCTAATTAACCCTATTGTCTACACAGCGATGCGATGGAAGACCTTAATCTTAAACTAAGGACAAAACAAAACTAGCTAATAAAAATTTACTGAGTTGGCAAAGGGCACAACTTCACAACCGGTCGACTTTGTAAAATCCCACTTTTAGTTTTTACAGACGCGACGCGAACTACCCCGTTTTTTGTCCGGAAAGATTTCAGTAATTAAACCTAACGGCCAATGTAAGGGTATAACATTGTCCTGCATGGAAACAACTACCATTCCTAATTTTATAGGATTAGCTGGAGTGTTCCATTTCTGTCTGGATTGCAAAGTGTGCAAATACTCTTTACGCCACCGATTCCATAAGGAGTGAACAAGTTTATCGGTCAATTCATATCGCGAAATAAGATGCAAACGAGTTTCATTAACATCGCGCGTGGGAAGAAATACCAGCGATTTCGAGTGCAAGAAGTGCGCCGGCGTCAGTGCAGACGGTTCCGAAGGGTCGGAGCTTAGTAAATATAAGGGCCTGGAATTTAACAAGGCCCCTACTTGAGCCAAAACAGTGTTAAGCTCGATGCGGTTGGCCACAAACGTGTGCCATCGGTGCGGTTCAGAATGTATCCACTGACTCAACGTTACAGTTGAGTCAGAAAAAGCTACGACAGCCTCAATGGCATGGCGAGCTGCGTAAAATGAATAAACTCGCCTTATCAAAGTCGATAAGAGGAGTGCGGAACATAGCTCAAGACGAGCTAGTGAAATAATTTTTAGTGGTGCGACCTTTGATTTCGCACACACCAGCGAAACGAGGACATCCCCGTTGGGTTTAAGCACATGAGCGTAGATAACTCCACCGTAGGCCTTCTCGCTCGCGTCTGCGAAGTCCACTAGGGTGATCTTACAATGATCTACGACACCGATGTGTCGTGCGAATTTCATTTCTGAAATAAGAGGTAGTTCGGCCTGAAATTGTTCCCAGGCGCGAACGATGCGGGTTGGCGGGACATCATCCCAGCCAAGTTTTACTAGCCAAAGTTCCTTTATGAGCAGCTTGGCGTAAAGAATCATAGGAGCAACAAGACCTAAAACGTCAAAAAGACGTGCGATGGACGATAAAATATTTCGCTTCGTACACGGGCGGTTATCCGGATTTACCTGAAATCCGAAACAATCCTCATCTGGATACCATCGGAGTCCCAGTATTTTCTGTGTCAGATCTTTGCTGAAGTCTAAACTATGCGAGAGTCGTAATGACTCTGGGATAGCCTGAAGCACCTGAGGGCTATTACTCGACCATTTAGTTAACTGGAAATTGCCCAGCGAAAATATTTCTATCAGCTGATGAGCGGATTCTATGGCTAGCTCGGTACTAGGGCTTGAGCTGACTATGTCATCCATATAAATATCTCGCTGTAAAATTTCGCTAGCTAGAGGATATGACTGACCCTCGTCTAGACACAGCTGTTGAACTGTGCGAATAGCAATGAATGGAGAGCACTTCAACCCGAATGGTAGTACTGAGAACTCATAGGTTTGGAGCTGTTCGTCCTCGTGAAAGCGATATAAAATCCGTTGAAGCGAGCGATCCTTTTGGCGTATTCCTATACGAAGGTACATGGCCTTTACATCTGCTGACACAGCGACAACGAAAAGTCTAAAATTCAACAAGATGTTGAAAAGGTCAGCTTGAAGCACTGGGCCCGCGTATAGGATATCGTTGAGCGAAACCCCATTGTCTGTACTCGCGCTGGCATCCAATACTACGCGTAACTTGGTAGTCATTTTATCCTCTCGGATGACAGCGTGATGTGGGATATAATAAGCAACCTGTTGCTCATGAGTCTCCTGTGTATGAGAAACATTCGGAAGATTATCGTTCTTCAGAAGTGAAATATAATGATTATCTAAGTAATCCTTGATGACGTCATCGTACAGGAGCTTAACGTTAGGTAGCTTCTTAAGTCTACGCTCGAGGCTATAAAACCTCCGACGAGCGATGTCTACAGAGCTTCCCAATGCTGCCGCGGCCGTTTTGAGCGGCAAGGCAGCTACGTACTTGCCATCCGGAGTGCGAGTGATAGTGGATCGGTAAAACTCCTCACACTGTGTATCATCCATGTCTACAACCGTAGCGGCTGAGACATCCTCAATCTCCCAAAATTTGCGCAGGTCGCAACAATCAAGGCATGAAGTTGAGAAGAATGATAACGTGTCTGTAGGGGGGTCTAATATGGGAGCATCTCCCATAAAGATGTAGCCTAGCACCGTCTCCAACGCGTCCGGATACCCGGGTGTACTGGTGACGCAACCTGGTCGCAACAACTTAGCGAACAATTTTACGCCGAGTAAAACGTCTATATTACCAGGCACTCCCCAAGTATCGTCGGCGGTTAATTTTGGATCAATGTGATTCAATTCAGCGACATTTATACCACACAGCGGAAGTTCACCGGTGATTTGATCCAGTACTAGCGCATCGATATGGTACTTAGGTAATGACCGAAGCCGTGAACTAAACGTTAGATCGACTGAACCTCGAACAGGTTGAGATGTACCACCGATACCTCTAACTGTACTTATAGACTCCGCGCGAATAGGTAAGCCTAGCATGCGACAACAACGCGTAGTGATATAATTTTTCTGCGAACCGGGATCTAGCAAGCATCTTATCACTACGTCCCTACCCTTTTTATTAACTGCTACTACTTTAGCGGTAGCCAATACCTCGGTAGTCCGTTTGGTCCCTTGTACCGCTGAATGTGTACATAAAGCAACCCGTTCTGGAGCGGCTGATGAAACTTCAACAGGGCCCGCGGAAGGATTAGATGCGGGGGTTACTTCAGGGGGTACAGGGGCAGAAACCATTGCGGTAGTTTCCGAGTGAGGCGGTTGTTCAAAATGAAGCAAGGTATGATGTTTGCCGTTACATTTTTTGCAACCGGTTTTCGATTGGCATTTCAGGGTGGTGTGCTGCTGACTTAAACAATTTACACACATTTTGTGGTCTTTAATAAATTTAAAGCGTTCAAATGCCTGCAGTTTTTGGAACCCAGAGCATTTGAATAGATGGTCATGGGTATTGCTACACAGAGAGCATTTGTTAGCTACACCCACGTAGACCTGCGACACCTTTGTAGAAGGGGCAGCGGGGCTATTGACTGCGGTCGCGCGCGGACACGCTGTTGTGCGGTACATAATTTTTATTTGTTCGCGTACAAATTTTACGAAATAGTCGTAATCAACGACTTCTTGATTCTTTTGATAACGCAAGGACATTTCGTAATGTTTTGCTACATCCGAGTCTATTAATTTAAGGCCCAGATGGGTAAAAATAAAATTATCGAGATTTTCTATTTTTAATTGTTTGATTCCCGCTATAATTGCAGTAAATTTGTCAAACACTTTTTCCAAGTTAGCGGGTGAAGATGTACCAGCTGATCTTAATGAAAACAGCTGATTTAGATAGTTTACAGCGAGCGCGCGGGTATCTAAATATTTAGCAATAAGCGCATCCCAAACGACACGGTAATTTTCCGCGGAGGGACACAAACCTGCCGACACATTCCTTGCCTTGCCTTTGAGACAGTTTAACAAATAATGTATACGATCTGAATCCGAGAGGTCGGAGTTTGTGTGGATAACCCTTTTAAAAGTTTCATAAAAGAATGGAAAACTTTGTATGTCACCGTCAAACGTAGGAAGTTCTATTTTCGGTACCCTTATATGGTACGCACTCTTAACAGCCGAGCTCGTGGTTGCAGAGGGCGATGATACCGACGGTGGTTCTAATAACGCACCTAATGTATCCTTTATTTCGCAGGCCAAGTCATCAAATGCGTTCAAGCTATTATAACTGACTTCGTATTTGTCGACCAGTTTCATAGATAAACGATTGACGTTATCTAAGATTTCGTTGAATTCGCCCCGCAGAGCATCAATTTGCTTTGCCTGTGCAATAAATGACTTACGAGCGCGCTCAGTTGTTAACGCCCTAGATGACTCATAAATAGCCTGAACGCGTGCGAAACATGCATCGCGTTTTGCGAGATAAAGTTTTAGTCGGGTTTCATCTTCCATTTTTCAAGGAATAATTACGTACCACACAAACAAACCCCAAGAACCAAGCGGAACCCTAATTGTATTGGGTAAATGAGCGATATTTATTATAGATGTATTTTTACGTAAGCTACGTACTTACAATCTATGCGAAGCGACAATAAATATAATTAATCCTAAGCGTATGTATCACACACAACAAAGGAGCGTCAACAAGTGAGTAAATACCTACCTATAACCACGCAGATAAGGAGGTAATTATAAAATGCGGTTTAAAAAAGCGACAATCGAACCTTTCGTTCGCAATAACTTAAGAATGTAGGCAGTAAGTAGGTATCTTAGAAATAAATTATCATGTAGATACCTAGTACCGCTACAGCCTAGCGATAAAAAAGCGGTAAGTATATAACTTATACTTTGTAATATTACGGTTAGTTCACTAGATAAGTGACCGTCCAACACGTAAACAATGAATTTATGTTACGTTTCTCAACGAGAAATTCCTATCAAAAAATCAAGAACATTTCAACAAAAATAACATAAACCCTAATGTGCGGCGTAAGATGAATGAATTTTATTAATTCACTCAAATGCGAGTTACTAAAACAATGCGATGCGAAAGTCCCTACCTACCTACCGAATTTAGAGATTACCGTCAAAAAATCAAGTTCACTCTAATAATATTACTGATAGGTAGATAACGATCATAAACAATTTGTGCGAACGTAAGATGAATGGATAGTAGGTACTAACTCATTCAAATATAATGCGATGCGAACGTATAAATACGTTTAATGATTAAATATTATTAATTAATCAAATGCGGTTGTGTGAGTCTACGATTTCAGCTAAATGTCTCCTCGTATAACAATAAATTTTCTAACGAGACGACAAAAATATAGAATATCTATTTACCTACTATTCCCGACATAACCTTTCAAGGTTAACGGTAAGCGTAAGGAATGTGGACTTTGAACACTTCAGACTACCCCCCGTACGGCACTTGCAGAAAAAAGATATGCAATTTAGCGAAATACGAATGATTTTAAGTCAATAACTTATTTTGCGATATGAATTCACTATTCTTTTCTTGGAACTTAACAATTTATTAACAAAAAATGCGAAATAACGATTATAGAAAACTATTTTTTCTGCCGGTAGGTACGGATGGTTATACAAGAAATAGACCTTAACAAGTATGCAACAGAGGTGAGATTCTTGTGACAATATGCAACAATGAAATAAATTATTATTCAAAATTAGTAACCTTTTATCTGAAATGAAACCTAGGCTTTTAGGACCCAAATTTAGGCTTTTATCCGGCTCGAAGGACCAAAATGGCGAATAAAGGAGTTGTAGGTTCCTTATTCTGATGCGGTTGCTTAGGCCGATTAAAGTCGGTACATCTAAGATATTTAATTACTGATTTAAAGCCTGAATTAGATCCTGCGGAAGGCGGAGATGAAATACCTATGAGAGAAACGCTGTTTTAAGGAAGGCAAATCACCTATAAACTGTCTTATTATAAGTACCCACCTCAATTCACAATTCGTCTCGGTCGTTCGCTGCGGGATGTCTCTCCTGGAAACTCAGGGGGGATCCGACGACGTCACAGATAGAAGAGGCAGAAGTCCTTGGTGCTAGAGTAGCAGCGGGTGCGGTCGCGACACGAGGGTTTTCCAAAATAACAAATGTGACCGGATCGCGGGATGCAAATAGTCATACGCGTCCGTCGTTAATTGGATGCATCGTAGACTGGCTTGTCGCTACCCCAAGCGTGGGGCGTGCGGAGACTTTCGACTCGTTGCTCACTTCAGTAGGGAAATATAATAAAACAGTCTTCCTTAGGTGAAAGACCATCCAAAAAACAGCGTATGCTACCATTTATTATTATATTTAAAAACGAGCGTAACCAGTGTTCATTCATTCATTCATTCAATAAAATAATGCCAATAAGTGATATAGTTCCCAAAAAATGCAGTATAACTGCGACTTGGAACGACAAAACGAAACGATACTTTCAATCTGTAACCTGACTGTCACCTTTTGATTATTTATTTATTAAGGAACAACAAACGACTACATTAAACTTATTATACATTTATGTTAGTTCTTTACTGTGTAAAGATGAGATATATTAACAATGTAGCCCACAGCGCTATCCACATATACGTTATATACATAGAGAATAAAAAGAAAAACATGCAACTAGAAGGCCCAACTAAAACATGAAGTAGATTAGGGTAGCTAGCCGATAACTGGGCTCCTCTTAAACAACTAAGTTGAGAGAACAAACTAGAAATGCTATAGATTATATTATTCTAATCTCAAAATTAGTTATTATTTGTAATAAAAGTAATAATTACAAAATCATCATCATCATCATGATATAGAAATACCTAGTAAAGACCTTTTGATTGATATGACTGATGTTTTGTCAATAAAGTTCAATTTCAAATAACAAATCTTTACAGGTGCTGAAGCGAGCTATAATAGGCTGCGGCGCGGGCACCCTTCGACTTTGGGACTTATTGACGCGGCCGGGCGGTGCTGTTATCAAGCTGGACTCCTGGCTAGAAGAGGACAACTATACTAATATCTTACATAAGGTACCTACTCATTTTCTAATTATATAAAACTAGCTGCTGCCCGCACCATCACCCGCGTTTTATCGGGATAAAAAATAGCCTATACATATGTTATTCTAGGTCCCAAACTATATCCATATCAAATTTCAGCCTAGTCGCTTCAGTAGTTTTTGCGTGAAAGAGTAACAAATATCCATACAGACATACAAACTTTGACATTTATAATATTAGTAGGATATTAATAACTTCAAAATTTTGAAAGGCTCAGTTAAGAAATTGGCTATTACATACAGATTTAAAATTCTAAATGAAACTAAATAATATGAGTTAAGTAATATAAATGGTAATGGACTGCTATTCGTGGCGTCGTTTGGGGGAGGCTTATGTCCAGCTGTGGACGTGTACGCGCTGATAATGATGATGATGATGAATATAAATGGTGGTAGGAATAATATTCCAAAGGCCTTTAAAAGAGTACATTTAGAGCCCTTTGGATTCCGGCAGAAGATTATACCGATTTTTTCCGGGAAAGCAGTAGATTTTTCTCAATTCTTGCACAGCAATGCTAGCAGAATTTAATATTGTCAGTGAAATTACAGACATATTATGCTTCAGGCGCAGGATTGCTAAAGCGCATAAATTGTAATTTGTAATTTATTGATAAAAATATTACATGGTTTTGGTACACAGTGTCTTAAATCCTAAGTTTGGTTTAACTAGACACTAGGGTTCTCTTAAAATAGCAATAATTAATAAATAAATAAATATTAATGGACAAGTCACACAGCATTATCTAGCCCCAAGCTAAGCAGAGCTTGTGTTATGGGTACTGGATAACTGATATACTTAATAACAATATATTACATGTATAGATATTTTTTATTATACATAGAAAACGTCCAGAACACCCTGAACAGATATCTGCAGATCGTACAAATATTTGTCCCGAGACGGGAATCGAACCCGCAACCTCCTGCGTCGCAGGCGGACCTTCGCACACCGCGCCACAGAGGTCGTCTATAATAATTAAATAAATATTGGTTGTAAACACGGTAGGCACATAGGCATACAAACACAGCGGTGCCACAGTCATGCTCTCGAGTGTTTCTAAATCGCCGAAGCAAAACTCAGTTATAAAATAAAAATCCTTTATTTTAGAAACAGTAACAGTATAAAACAGAGTTGAAAAAAATCGAGAAACAAAAAAATACAATGTAAATAATTTTGTTCACATGGGGTGACAACTCAGTGCCATAGATTTTGGAAGAACTGAGATTAGATATTATTGTTTCGTCCGCCATGTTGTATAGAAATTAAAAAATAAAATAAATTATTAATATTAATAAAAATATTAAATACAAGCTTTTATATCATCTGGGACCAAAGTCCTTGAGAAGACAAATCCAACGAACCCAAACTCGACGTGGTTAAGTCGTTTCGTTTGGTAGTTCCTATGGTGCCATTGATTTGCATCATCAGACCAGCTCGATGGAACTTACTACAGTATGCCTTTCAGCTCAATCGGTTGAGTATACTTAACTGGTCTAAAATTGAGTTGCAAGATTCCACCCATACAAAAATAGTGTTGTAACATCATCATCAGCCTATACACGTCCACTGCTGGACATAGGCCTCCCCCGTACGACGCCACAAATAGCGGTCCTGAGCCGCCTCCATCCATCGACTCCCTGCGACCGCTACGATGTCGTCGGTCCATCCGAGTGGATGGTCTCCCCTGTAGGGGGGGATTTGCCATAATCACAACGCTTGGCAGGCGGATTGGTGATCGCAGTGTTGGTGTTTACAAATACTCAGAAGGAAGCTGCTGCCCATCCTCTGGTAAGTTCCCTTAGTCGGCTCATACGACATCCACGGGTTGAGTTGGAGGGGATATTCGTACGCCGCGGCCCCACGGCAGTGTTGTAACATTGCGAGTTAATTGAAGCTTTTAATTGAAAATACTGTTTATTTCCGTAACCAGTTAAGTTATAAGTTATTCCATAGTTGAGACCCATTTATGTATAAAAACGTGTGTTAGAGGATCTCGCTTAAGCTGAGGTGGTTTGCTTCACTGGGCAGGCACTTGTTATTTTTAAGCTAGATTTTAAATTATATCTGAAAGCCTTCGTGTATCAATAAATTAATTTTCTTTATTTCTTTCTCGCTCTTCTTTATCAAACGTTACAGATGTTTTAATTAATATAACAACATAAAAATTCAAAGGAAATAAATTTTGAATCTACATAGTTCTATGCAAAGTATTACAATATAATATATATTCTAAATTAGTCTAGTTTATATAATGACAAAAATATGTGATGTATGTATATAATTATAACCTTTCTGAACGTATCTTCCAGGGTCTAGAACGTCTCCTGGCCAAGTTCCAAGGCTCACTCCGGAGCGAGATGCAGCCAGACGAATTCGTGTCTCTTCTCTTCAACGTCGTCAACCAGCTCGAAGAGGAGAGGAGAAACTTTGCTATTACCAGGCTTAGAGTAAGTATTATTACTAGATACATATGTACTGTGTAAAAGTGTATCTTAGTAAGTTTATTATCTATTCTGTGTAAGTCTTATCTATATACTAGTTGACCCGCCAAACGTTGTTTTGCCTACAACCCTTATCACTTAGGGGTATGGAAAATAGATAGTAGTCAATTCTCAGACCTACTGAATACGCATATAAAAATTGGTAAAAATCGGTAAAGCCGTTTCGGAGGAGTACGGTAACTAACATTGTGACATGGAAATTTTATATATAACATTTATCTATCTATATACATATATAAACATGAACCCCTATTTCTCTTGGCCCGACTATAACTTGAGAACGGCTTTACCGATTTCATACATATTTTGTTTTCTAAATGTTTTCTTATAATTCGTGGAAGGTTCTTACTTAACAAAATGGCGCAGAAAATAAGAAAATTTAAGAAAACTTAGTCGTTAAGTTTACCTTTATTATAAACTTTTTTAATGTAACCTTAGCCCCAGCGTTATATACTCTTTGCTTAGCACGTTTGATATAAATTTGAAGTTTGCATTGAGTGACAGGACAACGTCTGTCGGGTCAGCTAGTCTATATATAAAAATCAATTGCCGTTCATTTGTCTCGAAACTCTGGAACAGTTGCGCCGATTTAGCTCTTTCTAGATTCTAACACAAGGTCTGCTTAGCTTAGCTTGAGGCTAGATGTTGCTGTGTGGATTGTCCAGCATTATTTATTATCATTATTTATTTATTTGTACGATACACAAAATAAGCAAAACCTTTTGCTAAGTTGAGATAGAAGCTAACCTCCTCCCCCATCCCCCTCAACCCCATTTTATTTTGGCAAATGACGCACTAAACATCCTGTATATTTTTGTTCAGGACACAGAAGCCCTAAAGCAGTCACCCACGGACACAATAACCCAGTACGCTTACAACCTCATGAGCCATCAGACGAAGCTAGCGCAAAAGTGCTTGGATGACCGAAGTGGCAGGTAAATAACATTATACAGGTGGATTTTTTTGAATGGGGCATTAAGGGGAAGTACCTTACCCGGTGTAGCTACCGGAAAATGGTCTTAGGTGACCAAATACAATGGACATTAACACAATACAATACACACACACACACACACACACACACACACACACACACACACACACACACACACACACACACGCCCCCCAATACAATCATCATCATCAGCCCATACACGTCCACTGCTGGACATAGGCCTCCCCCATACGACGCCACAAATAGCAGTCCTGAGCTGCCTCCATCCATCAACTCCCTGCGACCGCTACGATGTCGTCGGTACATCGAGTGGATGGTCTCCCATGTAGGGGGGGATTTGCCATAATCACCACGCTTGGCAGGCGGATTGGTAATCGCAGTGTTGGTGTTTAAAAATACTCAGAAAGAAGCTGCTGCCCTTCCTCTGGTAGGTTCTCTTAGTCGGCTCTTACGACATCCACGGGTTGAGTTGGAGGGGTCGATATTCGTACGCCGTGGCCCCACGGCCCCCACGGCCCCAATACAATACAACAACACAAATACAACACACACAATAATACAATGGAATGGAATGGTGGAATGATCTTGGGATACAGGTTGTATTTTTTAACTGAGACAACTGGCGATCTGTGTGTCCGACTCGAAATAAATAAAACATATTATATTATTCTCTTTTAATTTTAACAGAAGACACAGCAGCGCCGCCATTAGTAAATACGGCACGTCGACTCAAGAATGCTCGTGTCTCTTCAGCAAAGTCTTCAAGTTACCGTGCCGGCATATACTCATGCTCACTACAGAATTAAAGGTCGGTTTTCCTTTCATTTTTATTACGAACCAAGAAAACAAGGTCTGCTCCTTCGGGAGTGACACAAGGTGACGTCACTGTCCAGTTGCCACTTTATTACAACAAAATGTAGAAGTTGGGAAACAAATGTGTTAATGATAAGTAAAGTAAAAAACCATTTATTTGACACAAATCCAGTTACAAATATATAAAATGAATCCATAGGCTCCCGAACTAGTTATAAACTGCGTTTCAGGAGCCAGTGGCTTCTCCCATTTTAGAAAGTAGATACATGTTGTGTCGATACAAAAATAAATATAAAGATAGGTACTCAAAAAAAAAAAAAACACTTTTATATAAATAAAAACATAACTTATTCTATAGAGCGCTATTGATCAAAGATTTAAATACTAGCCTAATAAAAAACCTAATTATTTATTTAAGGATGCAATGTATAAGGGTAAAATAGGAACAAAAAAACCTTTAACTGAGCTGTATAAAATTTTCTTCTTCAACCAACAAAAAAAAAACCTTTAAAGTTATAACAAAGATTTAAAAAGATTCTAAAAAAAACTAGAGTCGAAAATTTCTAAGTCTTCGATGTCTTCGTAATCAAACTCTTTCAACCACGTCAGTATGCATTTGTTTTAATTCATTAGTAGTTGCACTACTTACTTCATACTTTATGTTTAGTAAGTTATATAGGTGAGGTAGAATAGAATAGAATAGAATATATCTTTATTGCACCATCAATACATGTAATACTTATACAAGAACTTAATACTAATTATACTTAGTGTGGTACAATCGGCGGCCTTATCGCTAACAGCGATCTCTTCCAGGCAACCTTTGGATGGAAAGGATTCGTACGCATTAAAGCTGACGGTTTCTTATTGAATGACATAAAAACAAAATAATATTGACAAATAATTATTTAAATAAAAACAGAAATTGCGAAATAACACGAATAATTTACAAAATAACAGTAAAAATATTAAGTTTTATCAGGAGTGGACAGATAATGTTGATAAACCATTCTTTTGAAAATAGGAAGGGATTTAGCTTGTCGGATGGATACAGGAAGGACGTTCCAGAGTCTGGCGGCCTGCAGTGTGAAGGAATCACCATAAAACTGGGAAGTGTGTAATGGAATTTTTAAAAGAAGAGTATCAGAAGAACGAAGGGATAGCGAATGGGACTGATGGAGAAACTCAAAACGGTCTTTTAGATAAGACGGTGTTGATGGAAGGAAAAGAACAGAGTAAAGGAGATTAAGAACATGAGCATTCCGGCGAAGACGAATGGGTAGCCACTTGAGCCTGTTACGGTACTCAGTGATATGGTCAAATTTACGCAGTCCAAATATGAACCTAATGGAATAGTTCTGAAGACGCTCAAGCTTATTGAGGTGGTCTTCAGTTAAGTCGGGATAGCTGGCATCTGCATAGTCAAGAAGAAGGAGCAATAAGGATTGTGCAAGCGCAATTTTGGTACAAGTAGGAAGAAAGTTACGTAATCGCTTTAAAGAAGCACCTATACCAAAAGTCTTTCTGGAAACCGCTGCCAGTTGAGGACCCCACGATAACTGTCTGTCCACGAGTAATCCCAGATTTTTTACTGTATCGCTGATTTCGATCTGGACCCCATTAAAAATTACTTTCGGCAAGTCAAGCCAGTTGATACGAGCGATCATCCTAGAGCTACCTATAACAATCACTTGGGTTTTACTAGGGTTAACCTTGAGTCCAAATGATTTGCTCCAGTCGTGGATGTTTTCGAGATCTTTATTAACCTCTGAAATGGCTTCATTTAGCCATTCAATAGGGGCTTGCGTGTAGATCTGTAAATCATCTGCATAGAGGTGGTAGGGAGAAGATAAATGTTTAGAGATAGAGTTGATGAAGATTGCAAATAGAAGAGGAGATAGAACGTACAACTACCGTGTACTGTTTTTGGGCGAATGTTGACTTGACCCGTGGTATAGGACATTTAGCTTTGCACCGCCGGGATAAAGTAAATGGCGGCGGGGTAGCTTCACGGTAATAATAACGGCGGACACATTCAAAAATGAAAAGTTTTCTAATGCTCAGAACTTTGGCTTCATCGTAGACTAGAGTAGTTGGGTGCCTATATGGGAGGTAGAGTAGAACTTTTAAGGCAGCACGCTGCGCGCGTTCGGCTGTTATAAGGTGTGTTTTCGCAGCAGAACCCCAGGCGCAGATGCAGTACCTGGCAATGCATTCTCCGAGAGCTTTATAAGTTTGGATAGCAATGTCGCGGTCGGCGACCGATCTTAAGTTTCTAAAAACGTAGATAAGTCTTCTTAGCCTGCAGACTAAGGCCGATGGGCGTTCCAATTGAGCCTTTCATCAATGATGACACCTAGGTATTTCGTGCTAGGGACTCGTTCGATTGTAGAGCAATTACATTGTGAAGGGATATAATTACGATTGCATGGGTGGGAATGTATTTTAATAGAGATATGAGACTTAGAATTTCCAGCGATACTCTTACTAATACATATATAGAGTGTTTTCCGCGTATTTAAAGTTAGAAGACTGTTTTCTAACCATTGGCTTACTACATTCATACAGTCCTCCGCCAGACTCTCCACCTTTTCCCAAGATTTCTCATGCACAACAAGCACTGTGTCATCAGCGAACATGAGAAGATCCAGTCCAGGTAGAGTCATACTGCATAGTTCATTTATATATATTAAAAATAGAGCTGGACCTAGAATACTTCCCTGTGGAACGCCAAAAGTGCACATGTTGCTCTTACTTTCAAAATTATCTAAGCGGACTGTTTGTGTTCTTTAGGATAGGTAATCCTCGAACCAGTCAAGTGCTACACCCCTGACTCCAATCTTGCCTAGAGGATTGGTATTGAGACTGTGTCGAATGCTTTCTGGAGGTCCAGAAAAATACCAACACACTTGTCTCCATTATCTAAGTACGATGTGATTAGAGAAGTTACAGTCAAGACTGCGTCTTCGGTAGACCTACGTTCCCTGAAACCATGCTGCTTACTGCTTATGAGGTTAAAACTGTCAAGAAATATCATAAGCCTTTTTTAACAATCTTCTCTAGAACTTTTGATAGAGTAGAAAGAAGGGAAATGGGCCGATAATTACAGGGGTCTTTTCTATCACCATTTTTAAATATCGGACATACTACTGGTTTCTTAAACGCCGAAGGGAAAGTACCACATTCAAGGCTGAGGTTACATAAGTAAGTGTCAATAGAAAAATAAAAAAAAACTGTCAATAGTCATGATTAGTTAAGTAGTTATGATTGTTAGATCAGTCAAAACAGCGTTAGTTAAACACAAGTCAATGTGATAAATAATTGGTAAATACAAAGCCACCCATTTTTATCAGATTCATACAGGGGAGTTATAATTTTACGATACTGGTAACACTAGGAAACCAGATTCGTCTTGTCATTCGCCGATGGCGTCGATGACGTAGCCTTGAGTCACCCACGTGACCATCGTGTCTCGGAAGAGAATACCTTGTTTTCTTATACCATGATTTTTATGAATTTTTTTGTGTATTAGGTCTGAGAATAGGTTGTTAACAATTTAAACGATAAGGGTGGCCGACCCTACAATTTTTTTTATGTTTCGGACTAAAATATTCTTTATTTTTTTATGATCTGGCATAATATATGTATGTATATACATATAAATCTCAACTTCACCTTTCTCACACCAACCCCCATTTTTTTATAGCGATCTTATGGTGCATTCCGAATTACGATTACAGCGCTGATAGCGATCACAAAAATATTTTGCGTTCCAAATTAGATATCACGATATTGACAGTTGAGTGCTAACATTAATTCGGAACACTTATGAGCGCGCTCACGGTCACGTGTCGTGTCGTGGTGTCAATGTCAATATCTCATTGCAATACAAAAAGAGAGCATCAAAGTTATTCTCCGACCGTTGATTTGGTCTTCTATATTTATTTCCATTTCTTTGTAAAAATTTGCAAACGAACGTTTTGTTGAAAAAACCCAAAGAAAAAACCGTTAGTAAACAAACCCAATTGTCAGATTTGACAGCACGCTCACAAAGATTTCAGTTTGTAGCATGGTCGTTGATATCGCAAAATGGCGCATGTAATGACGTCATCTATGACGTCACACGGGACAACGTTGACGCGCTCACGATAATACGGAACGCGTGTGAGCGCGATGATATTGATTTTAGCGTAATTCGGAATGCACCGTTAGTTAGTACTGTAATAATCTTCAACCCTCAGTGGTCGATGGCAAAACTATGTTTGCCATCGACCACTGAGGGTCGGGTCAGGTAGTATAAAAATATTAATTAAACATGTTTATTTGTTGGCAGGTTAAAACGCACATTCCATTCGAGCCGCGGTGGACAGTACAACACTGTTTATTCGGCTGTGATAACACGCCGAGCACAACTGCAAACTCAGGTACGTTGTATAACTACACACTGTACTACAAAAAAACAAAACCTAATGTTGTCGACCGATGTGGCGCGGCGGGTGAAGGTCCGTCTGCGAAGTAGGGGGTTGCGGGTTCGATTCCAGCATTGGGACAATGTCCGCACCAAAACTCTGCGCACGCTACTCAGTGCGCAGAGTTTTGGTGCTGACAATTGCTTTATCTCATTGTGACTCTAAAAAAAATTAGTTTAAGATTGTAGTTCGATGATTCAAATAAGTTTTTTTTTTTTCATACTAGTACATTATGTACAATATTCTACCATTGCGTTAAATTCAAATTTCACTTAAAGTAGTTGAAAAACAAAAAAAAAGACAAAAAGTAGCATAATATGTTACTCTCCATCCTTTCAACTAACTCTATGCCAAAAATCAAGTCGATTGGTTGCTTAGTTAGGGCGTGAAGGAAGAACAAACAAACAAACACACCTTCGCATTTATAATCTTTAAGATTTAATTTTAGTATTTGTATTTATGTAGGGGGAGGCCTATGTCCAGCAGTGGACGTGTATGGGCTGATGATGATGATTTGTATTTATTTAAAACCTTACTTCTATTCTTATATGTATGACCCAATACAATAGAGTAGTCAGTTATAATAATTTCGAATTAACATAATTCAATAACAATAGTTAGCAAAATAAGCCTTACAAATATTATAATTGTGTCAGTCTGAAAACCAGCGCTGTTTTGTACCCTGGTGCAAACCAGCGTAAAGCTGAGACTGATCCATTTTGGCTCACCTCGGCAGCACTGGCATACCCACATGAGACTTGCCTACGTGTAGGTAGGTACCTACCTTTAAACTTAGGGTAATAGCTACTTTTAAACTTAGGGTAATAGCTACTTTTAAACTTAGGGTAAGAGTAGGTACCTACCTACTCTTACCCTAAGTTTAAAATTTGGTTTTTATGCTTAAGTGTACTATTGTATATTTGACGTTTCTTTCTTCTTTTTAAATTGTTTGTGTGTTTTACTTACCTAAAAATATGTACCAATGTTTTTGTTAAGTATATTTTACTGATACCTGCCTACTACAATGTCTATGTTTGTTTTTTGTCTTGTGCTGTCTATGTTTGTGAATCAAATAAACCATATATCTATCTATCTAAATGCGAAAGTAACTCTGTCGGTCTGTCTGTCAAGTTTTCACACCAAAACTACTGAACCAATTTAAATGAAATTTGGTACAACAGATACTCCAGAGCTTGAGAAAAGACATAGGGTATTTTTTATTCCAAAAAAGGGATGAAAGAGGCATTAAAAGGTTGTATAGAAGTATCGTCATTTTTTATTAGATATAAATAAAAAAAAAATTTTGTTTCTACAAATTTTACCCTCAAGGGGGTAGGGGGTAAAATATCAAAGGGGACAAAAGTTTGCATGAAAATAACACTATCACTATTCCACGCGGACGAAGTCGCGGGCACAGCTAGTTCAATATAAATAAATACCACCCATACCTAGTCGACATACCACCCCGTGCCGAACCAAACGTTTCCGCTCTACTTTCATTATAAATGCCGGTAAAGAGTGGAACGAACTTCCTGCTTCTGTTTTTCCGGTAGAGTACAATCTAGGAGTCTTCAAATCCCGAGTGAATAAGTTCCTTCTGGGAAAGCGTGCTCCATCTTAGGCCACATCTTCACCTTCCCGAGTGAGATGGTGGCCAAACACTTTACCACTATCAATAAAAAAAATGTCGGTTAGAAAAAAATAATTTTCGTTTAATTAATCTATTTCGTCGCTAGGTGGCGGTAACTACATGGAGCAAGTTGTGGTCGAAACGGATACCCAGCATAGACAAATACAGCAAACGCCGCAGCAGATCCACCAGGTAATAATTATAATTAATATTTTTTTACCCGCAGGGCAGCTTGTGGCGAACTGTTGGTGAATAGCGACACCACGGGTACCGAGTGCTCCCGGGGAAGTTCGTGGTTCTCGTCTCCGCTTGCGGAGTGGTATCCCAAGAGAATCAGATCCCCAACTCTTGCTTGCCTTCATTGGCCGGTCTGAATGGAGTCGCGAGAGATGCGTCTTCGAATTGAGAATCGGGGGTGGAAGTGTCTAATGGCGTAATAACTAGGAAGCCCGCTCATGTGTCTTCGTGATGGTGAAATCGGGGCCGCACCTCTCGACCCTTTAGACGTTTGCACCGATGTTGTTCCTTTCCGGCATTTACGCCGACTTTTTGAGGAACCCATCCAGCATTCGGCAAGCCACCGTCTGCCGTTTTTAACATTATTGAGAGTATGATTATGGCAGGCATCCATAGTTTCCCCCATAGCCAGTCCATTCATTCCCAACAATAACATGGCTTTTTTGTTATTTTAATTTTCCTTTGCAATAGTCTCTACACCTGGCGGATATCATCTTCGGGTGTATCATATTGTGCAATCAAGGATGATACCCGCTATGTGTAGCTCTCGCCTTTAGATTAATTCTCATAAAGGGCCTCTGTGCTGTTGGCTTCGGCTCCACGCATGCCTCCCAAAGGACCGGGTCACTATATGGCCCATGATCATGGAAATGATTAATATGAAAAAAAAAATACACAGCCACACAAAACAAAGTTGTTTGTGCGAGGAAACGGACAATACTTTTCCGACGTATTTTGAGCTACTGAATAGATATATTCGAAGACAAAATTAAGATATTGCCCTGTCCAACAAAAGAAAATTATAAACTAAGTATTCTAGAAGAGATAGTTCTAAGATCTAAGAGATAGTTCTAAGATCTAAGAGATAGTTCTACGATCTAAGAGATAGTTCTTATTAGTACCTTAAACATAGCCTTAGTTGTATTTTAGATTTAATTTGTATAATTTTCTTTTTGTTTGTTTTTCTTAAATATTAGGGAAAATCTTTATTGTTTTTACAATTGACACAATTGAGCTAACTGCAGACTGTTGCAAACAATCTACAGATAGCTCAACTGGTCCATACCAGTCGGAAGCGTCCCCAAGACGCTGGCTACATTGCCTCGCTGTATGGCAATGCTAATGCGCTGCGCCAGATACTCACCAGCTCTCGGGTCACGCGTCGCTTCGACCGGGCGCTCAGATAATTTTTTGAAAACCCGGAGAGCCTCGGTACCCCACGCACCTAAATAATAAATGTAAATTTCTAGCTTAGCGTTTCTTAAGTATGTCTTGTGTCGTGCCAAATAAACCCTTTTTCATTTCATTTCATCTATATTACAGGTAGGTGGCGTTAGACAACAGCAGTACGTTTTAGCAGCACCGGGACAACAACCCACTCCAGTATCACAAGTAAGTATATACCGGGTAAAACGGGGTAAATAAATAAATAATGCTGGACAATCCACACAGCATTATCTAGCCCTAAGCTAAGCAGAGCTTGTGTTATGGGTACTAGATAACTGATATAACGTACTTAACGTAATACACTACATGTATATATATTTTTATATTATACATCCAGATCACCCTGAACAAATATCTGCAGATAGTCTAGAGAGGCAGGAATCGAACCCGCAACCTCCTGCGTCGTAGGCGGACCCTCGCCCACCGCGCCACAGCGGTCGTCAAAATGGAATAGAGACTCCGGGGGAATAAATATAAAAATCATTTATTTCAGACCAGTAATAGTGGTCCATATGAAGACATAACAGTTATAAATACAAATCGAAAGCTTACTTAATACATGGACAAAACATTAAAATTAAATATAAATTAATAAGCAACCCCGTTGACTCGGGCAGGTATGCACCCAGTGCCAGGTGTATGTAGCAATCATCAAATGCACCCCTACCCAATGCCGCAGGAATCAGCCATTTACGTCTTCAGAAAGCGCTGCTAGAGGCCGTTGCGGCTGGCGCGCTGCTAGAGGCCGTTGCGGCTGGCGCGCAGGCGACGCAGTGCGGCGGCGCAGCGGGCTCGTATAGAAATGGACGAAATACTGGAGCAAGACATTACCTGGCTTGTAGCAGTGGAAGTTTCCTTAGTCCGTGACTGTTCAACTCCAGTGTCAGTGGATTTGACCTCTGCAAAAGGATGTCTTGCTCCAGTATTTCGTCCATTTTTATTCACTCTGGAGTCTCTATTCACCCTGTTTTACTGTACTATGTATACTCTCATAAATATGGTGCAGTCAATTAGTAACTATATGGCTGCGCCACCACGTCAACTTTTTGTAGCAATGCTGGTCAAAAGAAAAATAAAAGTACAGGGTGTAACAAAAATTAAGGATCAACTTTCAAGGGGGTTCAGCTTCCAACACAGAAGTGTTGGGACGTCAAGGCAATAATATTTTTAAAATTCTCGACTTTTAGTTTACGTAAAAATAAATAAAAACGGCATGATCACTGACTGATGCATTTGCTTACCCAATTAGCAAAACAGTCAAATAAGACTTGATTTATCCAGCCTGTGATCGTATAACAGCTGAGTTGCCGTTGCCAAAACACCGAAAATTCGTATAATATAATATGATTGTTGTTCCAGGTAATATTCTGCGGGAACAACGTAGGCGGAGTCAGCGGAGTCAACTCTCACTCATCTCCCGTTATTACCTCCGTGCTACCTGCAGGCGGCGCCGTACTCACACCACACGCTATGCATCAGTAGCTTGAAACATGTGTATGTCACTTGAAACAACGTAGGCGGAGTCAGCGGAGTCAACTCTCACTCATCTCCCGTCATCACCTCCGTGCTACCTGCAGGCGATGCCGTGCTCCCACCACACGCTATGCATCAGTAGCTTGAAACATGTGTATGTCTCTTGAAACAACGTAGGCGGAGTCAACTCTCACTCATCTCTTGTCATCACCTCCGTGCTACGTGCAGGCGGCGCCGTGCTCAAACCAAACCAAACTCTGTGCATCAGTAGCTTGAAACAGTTATAAGTGACTTGAAACACGGTCACATGTTTTATTAGCTTGAAACATGTGTATGCAACTGGAAACACATCTAAGCTGGAAAACGTATGAGTATGCCCACACATATATAGGGAAAGCTTTGCTCACGCTGCACGTGCTAGGAAAGCATACAAGCGTCTTGAAACACGTTAAAGTAACTTGAAACCAGGAGTTGACTTAACACTCACGCGTCTCTCGTGTTACGGAAAATAGTGGGACTGGTTTAATACGCTGTCTGGTGGAAAGCGCTACATAAATAACTTGAAACACAAGTAAGAAACTTGAAACACAAGTAAGCAACATGAAACACACAAAAGAGTAACTTGAAAATATTGTGGTTATGACTTAAAATAATATTTTTATTATTGTAGCAGTTTGCTTTTAAAACCAAATATAAATTGATATTAATGAAATGGTTGTAAAAAGGTAATATACATAAAGGTTGATTATTCAATTACTAACTATAGTTATTCCACTCTCTTATTTGCTGTTTGGTAGTTCGACTGAAATTCGAATAGTCGTAATGCTTTAACCGATTCGATTTTTTTCTAAATTTTGTATTTACCTATCTTGTTTTGTTTATGTTGTTTCCTCCATAACCACGCTCACAGATCACTCTCGTATCTTTATTGTGTAAATTCTTTTTTATTCTTTTGGACCTGCTTTTTTAAACTTTTGAAATTTTTTATATATCTTTAAAGTTTATGGCCTTAGTATTTTTATGACAGAAATATTTTTAATTGCCCTTTCAAAAACCTCCCATCATCTGTAGAGTTAAACGGAGCGCTACTAACCCAGCAGCGGGAACGTGGTAAAAGTTTTTACGAACGAACTTATTTTGCTCGAGCTATATGGGGGATTTCCGTAATCTGTTTTCCGGAAATCCCCCACGTGATGGCTCGATTTCATTTGGGGGATTAGCGGAAAAAAATTCGCAAATCCCCCACGTGGGGGACGGCTTCGGGGGATTAGCGGAACAATCCGTACGGACACTGGCAAAATTGTGTCGATCATACACAGAGCCATTATACCAATAAACATTGAGCATTGAAAAAAATCGAACTACATTCTCATTTCTCATTATACTCTTTCTATCGCATAATTTATCTATGGCTTGGTGTAAATTATATATGTAGAGTAAACTAGAGATAGAATAAAATGTAAATATAATATAAATATAACAATAATTTGAAGTTATGGTATCTGTTACGACGTTTTGTTATATCATTACTTGATAATTCACATTATATCATTCACAGTTATATCATTACTTGATACTTGATATATCATTACTTGATACTTGATATATCATTACTTGATATATCATTACTTGATATATCATTACTTGATAATTTATAGTATTTTAAAACTTAAAAACAACTTCTATGGGTTTTTCTCGGTTTATGTGAAATCGACTGAAGGGTATCTACTAATATGTAACTCGACTCATTTAATTTTTTTGTTGGGATTGTTTACAAATATCGCATCTTGAATTCGGCTGAAGTAGCCACAAAATCGAGTAAAATCTTAGAATTATGTATTTTGCCGTTAGAATTCTTAATATGGGCTTTAGACTGAATGTATTCATTTTTGTTATATTTGATTACATAACTAAATGTAAGGAAGAAATGCTAAAGCGACAGCTTTTTGTTGCTTTAGCTTTTCTTCCTTTCCACTGACGATTTGTAACTTATTGAATACGGTGTACCTATAACAAATAAATAAAAAGTACAAAATTACTTTGTTTTTATTAATAACCAGCTGTCCTATACTCCGATTCAAAAATCTGGATATTTTTTGTATACAAAGGGGTTAAAAATCTAAGGAATATTGGTGGAAAATATTTAACGACTTTGGTATCATCGAGGCAAAGCACAGAAGCTCGAAACTATTTTTGATTTTGAAAGCTATCATTCATCATTGATTTCTCGTTTGTTTTCTAATTCAAATTTAAGCATTATTTGCTACACATGTGAGATTATCCGTTGTTGAAGTTTGTGTTTTAGTTTATAATGATAATGTTGCTGTTACCTTGTTTCCTGTTATTGTTATCCTATTTTTTTTAATTTTCATGTCTTTGTTGACATAAAATAACTTGAATTCTAAATCCCGAGTATAGTATATTTCCCTGTTCTGATAGCTGACCCAACAGAAATTGATTAACAAAAACCCTATTATAAAGAAAAACAGTACCTGATTCGTTTTGTTCTGTATTTTCAAGATATTCTAATCCTATAAGGACTACGAGTAAATGGTGTGGGAGACCATCCACTCGATGGACCGACGACATCGTAGCGGTCGTAGGGAGTCGATCGATGGAGGCTGCTCAGCATAGCTATTCTAACTCGATCGAAAAGATTACGTCTCAGAAACGTGTGCGTTACCCCAGCAGAAAAGTTTCTTCTAGAATGAAGTGAGTTACACAAATAATTAGTGCGTTCTACGCTGTAAATGTGCGTCAAGTTAAAAAAATTGTGCATGTTCACGTTTTGGAATAAAACGCAAAATTCGTTTCCTGCTGGGGTAACGTGGAGTATGTAGGTATGTATTTATTAAAGCTATCTATGGTAAATGCAAATATTAGCTTATTATGTGTTTCTTGCAATTGTATTTTGTATCTATAAATGGGAACCATAGGTGGGAACGTAGGTATTAAAAGCTAAACTCGAATATGTATTTTTGTAGGTACCGAAAAATCCCCTAAAATTCTAAATCCTTTCAAATAATGGCTAGGTATTGTAGGCCATATATCCAACTCAACCCGTGGATGTCGTAAGAGCCGATTATGGGAACCTATCAGAGGAAGGGCAGCAGCTTCCTTCTGAGTTTGGAATTTCGGTCATGTGTGCAGCCATGGAAGGGTATTTTTAAACACCAACACTGCGATCACCAATCCCAAGCCAATGCCAAGCGTGGTTGTTATGGCAAATAACCCCCAATATGATGTATCCTTTGGGGAAGGCCTATGTTCAGCAGTGGACGTATACGGGCTGATGATGAATGAATGATGAATATATCCTACTTCCTACTATAATATTATAAATGTAAAAGTTTGTAAGGATGGATGTATGGATAGATATTTGTTACCTTTTCACGCAAAAACTACTGAACTGAATAGGCTGAAATTTGGTATGGGCATAGTTTGGGATAACATAATGGCTATTTTTTTTATCCTGATAAAAAGCGGGCGAAGGCGCAGGCAGCAGCAAGTAAAATTGTAAATTTGAGAGTAACTCTATCTGTGTATGTCTGTTACCTTTTCACGCCTAAACGGCTGAACGGATCTTAATGATGAATTTGGCAGGGAGGTAGATGGTATCCCGGGGACGGTAGAATAGAAATACTCTTTATTGCACACCAAGACAGGAAAACAAACACAGAAATGGTTGCACAATGGGCGGCCTTATCGCTAATAGCGATTTCTTCCAGGCAACCTTTGGATAGACACGTAATTGTTGCTACATAGTGTATAGTATATATGGTAGGTACATGAAAATTGCGTGCGAAGCCGCGGGCAGCAGCTAGTAATAAATAAATGATTAAATTAATCGGTCTGGCCGTTCTCTAGAGTAGAAATAATTTTGATAAATGCCATGATAGTTTGACCGACTTGCTGGCGGTAATGTAGGTACTTAGACTGTACAGTCAACAAATTAATTTGTTGTAAAAACGATAACCCGACTTCAAATTCCCTTACATTTACACTGCCTTTAAGTTTGGTGGGAGAAATACTGATAAAATCCGGATCATTTTCAAGAATTTTCAAAATTGGTTCATAATTGGGGTAACAAAACATGTTAAGAAAAACAGTTAAACAGAAAAAAAATCTTTATTGTACCTACAACAGAAAAACAACATTACAATGAGACATTACCATAAGGCAAGTACAATGCGGCCTTGTCGCTAAGCGGTCTCTTCCAGTTATTTAACATGTTTTATCAGTGGGGAAGATAAATAAACAACATCAGTATGGATTTTACTTTATCTGGATGCACCATAAGGCGGTTCCCTGACCTAAACTAGCGCCGCCACCTATTTTATCGTATTATTACGTTAAAAAAGGAATTTTCAAAAAAAGCTATACAACTATATATTACTACTACTACTACTAATCTATTACAGAGCCATTAAAAACAAGAATAATCAGAATAATCAATTTATTGGTAAATAGTTATTACAGGTCGGTCAATTTACAAATTATAACATAATAATAAAATTATATTACCTACTCGTATCTTTAAATTACATAAAATGAAAATAATTAGAATGAATAATATTGTCATCTTGTACAAAATAATTAAAATATCATTGTATTTTCGTCACAAATTCTTCAACATTATAGAACGCCTTCTCGACCAGCCACGATTTAAGTCTCCGCTTAAAGGAGGCTAGGCGCGGTGACTATCTGGTCCGGTAAGTTGTTGTAAAACGCGGGTCCTAGCACGAGCGTGAGTCCGTCCGACTTAGCCAGTCTGTGGGATACGCAGACAGCTTACCAGCTCCGCGTGTGTTGTAGCATCGCGTGTGATGATCTCCGCGTGTCCTGAACTGCTCCAGGTTTATCCTTACGTGCATCACCTGGAATATGATAATTGAAGGCAACGGGATCTGGATCTGGAGCGAAATAAAGAAAGGACGCTCTGGCGTGTCCCACGCTGCTTTCGCGATCGCTCTCACAGCACGCTTTTGCTTGCGGAAGACGCGTTCACGATCAGCAGCGCGCCCCCACAACTCTGCGCCGTACTGGAGTAGGGAGTGTACGGTCGCAAAATAACTCGTGCGGACCACATCGGCGGACACCACCCGCGATAGCCTGCGGAGCGCGAAGCATGCGCTACCCAGCCGGGCACACAGGGTATCAATATGTTTCTCCCAGGTTAGGCCACGGTCTATTTGGAACCCCAAGAACACAGTCGCAGAACCTTGTTCGATGGGTTTATTTTCAATTATTACATTAATGCTTCTTACCTGGCGCCCAGATATGCAAAAATGCATGAAGTGCGTTTTTTTGGCATTCAGAGCGAGTTCATTCCACTGAAACCATTGCGCCACCTGGCAGGCGGCTGTGTTCAGCCGCTGCTCGAGCTGGTCCAGTGACAGGGCGCTGACGACCACATCGTCCGCGTACATGTACGCCTCCCCTTCCGTCACGTATTCCGGCAGGTCGTTCAGAAGCAGGGAAAACAGGATGTTGGATACCGACGATCCCATCACGGTCCCGAGAGGATTGGACTTCGTCTCACCACCATCGGCGACTACCATCTGCGTCCTGTCTCGCAACAGGTCTGTCAGTAGCGCGTGCGCCCGTCCCCGTATGCCGTAGTGCTCTAGTTTGGAGGCAAGAACGCTGTGATCTGCGACATCAAAAGCTTTCGATACGATAGGGACTTGTCGTCTCGCCTCACAAGCCTCCAACACTCGCCGTAAGACCTCACGGGTTAGCGAGGTGGTCGAACAGCCAGCGCGGTACGCGTACTGCCGCTCAGACAGCGCTCCGGTGGCCGCTAAGTACTCAGTGAGACGACTACTCAACCCGTTCTCGAGAATCTTTGCGATGGCAGGGATTATTGAAACCGGCCGGTATCCATCAATGTCGTCGAGTTTGCCCTTTCCCTTAAATACAGGTGAGATTTTGCTCACCTTTAGGATTTTTGGGTACTTTCCGCTCTCGATGCAGCGGTTGAACAGACCGGCCAGACACCAAGCTAGGGATTCAACGGCCGAGGCAAGAAGTTCCATCGAGATGTTATATATGTCTCTTGTGGGTTTCCTGGGAATTTTGTTCATAATGATGTGGAAGACCTCTTCCGCCGTAAAACTAGTCAGCCGCAAGGAGCGGTCACAGGGGGGCCGTGCCGCCGTGAGCGCCGCCTCCACACGCGCAAGCTGAGCGCGCGCCGCGCCACACGCCGCCGCCGCGCTCACAAACCTCACGTTCATCGCGTTGGCCGCAGCCTTTCGAGAGTGGAACTTCATCCCCGCGGAGTCCCTAGCAACTTCTGTGAAGCTCGCCGATGTGCGGGAGACTGTGCCTCTCTCTGTGTTTACTACCCGCCAGATAGCCTTACTTGAGTTGGCGCTATGGCGGATCATGCTCTCGTAGTGGCGATACTTTTGAGTTTTAATAGAACTTTCGTACTGTGATGAAATTTTGTCTATAAACGATTCTAACTTAGAGTCTGGGTACTTTCCTTGCAGCTTAATAATGTCAAAGAGAAGATTCTTCGAGCCTATGATATTCTTTAAGCCTATGATAGGTATCATAAATTGTTCTTATCTAATCTATTATATAATGTTAGCTAGTGTAATTTAATTTAATTTTGATCAAATTTTTATTTTAATTTTAATTTCATAGTATGGATTTTAAAATCCGAAAATAAATACAACACAAATAAAGGGTCCAAGGGGTTTTTGAAAAATTCTTTATTTAACGTTACAATACTATAAAAAATGTGCGCGGCAGCGCTTATTTGGGTCGAGGTAGCCCCCTAATAACAAAATAGGTACAAGAAACAATTTCGGTTAGTAAAACTACTTTCGTTGCTGTCTCTACTTCTAGCTCGGTTTAAATAATAAAGACAATAATAGTTCTAAATTACCCAGCCATTTATGTTATTATCGAATGTAGGACAGTTCGCCCCTAAATACCATGTGTGTCAAACATAATTGACTTGTGATAATTTGGACGAATCGAATAGGTACAGGTATTTCAGTATTTTTATTGCAATCTATACTTATAATAAAACTGTAACAGGTCCAATTCTGTACATTGAAGATATATTGAAAATTTTTTTTGGAGGGCACTCTATTATCGATACTGATGCCAAAAATGTATTTTTTTTTCATCATGTCTGTCTGTCTGTCTGTCTGTATCTTGGCCGCGCATAGCTCCGAAACTACCGAACGTATTGAAATGAAACTTGGCAGGATTTGAGTTCATACTACGAGGAAGGACATAGGATACTTTTTATCCCGGATTTCAATAGGGTTCCCTTAGGAGAGGGGATGAACGTAAAATTGGTTGGCTGCGCATAGCGTCGGAACTACTGAATGTATTCAAATGAAATTTTGCAGGATTTGAGATCATTCTATGATAAAGGACAGGGGATACTTTTTATCCCAGATTTGAGTAGGGTTTCCTTGGGAGAGGGGATGAAAGTAAAATTTGTTGGCTGCGCATAGCGCCGAAACTACTGAATGTATTCAAATGAAACCTAGCAGGATTTGAGTTCATACTATGATGAAAGACATGGATACTTTTTATCTCGGATTTCAATAGGCTTCCTTTGGGAGAGGGGATGAAAGTAAAATTTGTTGGCTGCGTATAGCGCCGAAACTACTGAATGTATTCAAATTAATCCTGGCAGGATTTGAGTTCATACTATGATGAAAGACATAGGTACTTTTTATCCCGGATCTCAATAGGGTTCCCTTGGGAGAGGGGATGAAAGTAAAATTTCTTGGCTACGCATAGCGCCGAAACTACTAAAGGTATTCAAATGAAATTTAGCAGGCTTTGAGTTCATACTATGAGGAAAGACATGGATACTTTTTATCCCGGATTGCAATAGGGTTCCTTTGGGAGAGGGGATGAAAGTAAAATTTATTGGCTGCGCATAGCGCCGAAACTACTGAATGTATTCAAATGAAACCTAGCAGGATTTGTGTTCATACTATGATAAAAGACATGGATACTTTTTATACCGGATTTCAATAGGCTTCCTTTGGGAGAGGGGATGAAAGTAAAATTTGTTGGCTGCGCATAGCGCCGAAACTACTGAATGTATTCAAATGAATCCTGGCAGGATTTGAGTTCATACTATGATGAAAGACATGGATACTTTTTATCCCGGATTGCAATAGGGTTTCCTTGGGAGAGGGGATAAAAGTAAAATTTGTTGGCTGCGTATAGCGCCGAAACTACTGAATGTATTCAAATGAAACCTAGCAGGAATTGAGTTCATACTATGATGAAAGACATGGATACTTTTTATCTCGGATTTCAATAGGCTTCCTTTGGGAGAGGGGATGAAAGTAATATTTGTTGGCTGCGCATAGCGCCGAAACTACTGAATGTATTCAAATTAATCCTGGCAGGATTTGAGTTCATACTATGATGAAAGACATAGGTACTTTTTATCCCGGATTTCAATAGGGTTCCCTTGGGAGAGGGGATGAAAGTAAAATTTCTTGGCTACGCATAGCGCCGAAACTACTAAAGGTATTCAAATGAAATTTAGCAGGCTTTGAGTTCATACTATGATGAAAGACATGGATACTTTTTATACCGGATTTCAATAGGCTTCCTTTGGGAGAGGGGATGAAAGTAAAATTTGTTGGCTGCGCATAGCGCCGAAACTACTGAATGTATTCAAATGAATCCTGGCAGGATTTGAGTTCATACTATGATGAAAGACATGGATACTTTTTATCCCGGATTGCAATAGGGTTTCCTTGGGAGAGGGGATAAAAGTAAAATTTGTTGGCTGCGTATAGCGCCGAAACTACTGAATGTATTCAAATGAAACCTAGCAGGAATTGAGTTCATACTATGATGAAAGACATGGATACTTTTTATCTCGGATTTCAATAGGCTTCCTTTGGGAGAGGGTATGAAAGTAAAATTTGTTGGCTGCGCATAGCGCCGAAACTGCTGAATGTATTCAAATGAATCCTGGCAGGATTTGAGTTCATACTATGATGAAAGACATGGATACTTTTTATCCCGGATTTCAATAGGGTTCCCTTGGGAGAGGGGATGAAAGTAAAATTTCTTGGCTACGCATAGCGCCGAAACTACTAAAGGTATTCAAATGAAATTTAGCAGGCTTTGAGTTCATACTATGAGGAAAGACATGGATACTTTTTATCCCGGATTGCAATAGGGTTCCTTTGGGAGAGGGCATGAAAGTAAAATTTATTGGCTACGCATAGCGCCGAAACTACTGAATGTATTCAAATGAAACCTAGCAGGATTTGAGTTCATACTATGATGAAAGACATGGATACTTTTTATCTCGGATTTCAATAGGCTTCCTTTGGGAGAGGGGATGAAAGTAAAATTTGTTGGCTGCCTATAGCGCCGAAACTACTGAATGTATTCAAATTAATCCTGGCAGGATTTGAGTTCATACTATGATGAAAGACATAGGTACTTTTTATCCCGGATTTCAATAGGGTTCCCTTGGGAGAGGGGATGAAAGTAAAATTTCTTGGCTACGCATAGCGCCGAAACTACTAAAGGTATTCAAATGAAATTTAGCAGGCTTTGAGTTCATACTATGAGGAAAGACATGGATACTTTTTATCCCGGATTGCAATAGGGTTCCTTTGGGAGAGGGGATGAAAGTAAAATTTATTGGCTGCGCATAGCGCCGAAACTACTGAATGTATTCAAATGAAACCTAGCAGGATTTGAGTTCATACTATGATGAAAGACATGGATACTTTTTATACCGGATTTCAATAGGCTTCCTTTGGGAGAGGGGATGAAAGTAAAATTTGTTGGCTGCGCATAGCGCCGAAACTACTAAAGGTATTCAAATGAAATTTAGCAGGCTTTGAGTTCATACTATGAGGAAAGACATGGATACTTTTTATCCCGGATTGCAATAGGGTTCCTTTGGGAGAGGGCATGAAAGTAAAATTTATTGGCTGCGCATAGCGCCGAAACTACTGAATGTATTCAAATGAATCCTGGCAGGATTTGAGTTCATACTATGATGAAAGACATGGATACTTTTTATCCCGGATTTCAATAGGGTTCCCTTGGGAGAGGGGATGAAAGTAAAATTTCTTGGCTACGCATAGCGCCGAAACTACTAAAGGTATTCAAATTTTGCATGATTTAAGTTCATATTACATGAAGATAGCATAAAATACTTTTAATCCCGGAATTCAGAAGGGTTCCCTTATGAGAGAGGATGGAAGTGAAATTTTGCGCGTTGCAGGATGGCGCGCGGGGCAAGGGCGGTTCAGAGCGATAGCCCCCCACTGTGGGGGGCACTGCCAGTTGGGCCCTAGGCAGTGGCGGCCCCAGAAGTGGGGACTCCAGCAGTGGGGGCCCTCACACAACCGGACCCTCCCAGTTTGCCCTCGCAGTGGGCCCCCCACATTGCCCCGCAGTGGGACCCCCAGTAGCTCACCCGTAGTGGCCCTCCCGCAGTAGGGTAAAATTTCTTGGCTGCTATTAGCGCTGAAACTACTGGATGTATTCAAATGAAACTTGGCATGATTTAAGTTCATACTACGAGGAAGGTCATGTAATACTTTTTATCCTGGAATTCGTTAAGGTTCCCTTGGGATGGAAGTGACATTTCTCGGCCTAAAATAGCGCAAAAACTACTGAATGGATTCGAATGATACTTAGCATGATTTGAGTTCATACTACGAGGAAGGAAATAAAATACGAGTCCATACCCCAAAGCCAACAAAATGATTATACAATTGTTATTAGTGCCGATAAACGACCTACTGGACAGCATCCGGTTGGTAAAAAGCTCTCGCTACCAATGATGTTGCCGTCGTCCTGGTAGATCAGCACTGTGACAGGCCGGACATTGTGCTGCGTACCCGGGATGACCGCTTGCAATGCATTGGCGAAACAACTTTGATCTTCGATATGTGAACCCGAAAACTGACGAGACTGGATAAAAAAGTTTCTGCAATGCAATTCTACGCCTAGATACATTTTACCAATAAGAGAAGGTCACATTGCTCACCTGCAACGGTTTCGAGGTTTGTTTAACCGTTTTCGGGTGGAGACTTACGCCAAAATTAAAACGAAGCGTTTGGTATACATCAGAACAGAACTAATGAGAGAAGACTGCGCGCTGAGAATTATGTAGATCTGCGAGACGCCATGAATCAAGATAGAAATTGTGAAGATTTAGGACGACTGGTGATTCTTCCTTCCAGTTTTAGAACTGGACAATAGATGTGTAGTGCTCTATTCTCCAGTAGGTACTATCAAGTTTACTTTGAAGCGCATAATATACCAAGGTAAATGTGGCGTATGTAAATAAAATCTAGGTGTATGTAAATCTATACTATACTACACTAATAAAAATAAGTAAGGTTTGTGTGGTTGTAGGGAGTAACCTCTGAAACTACTGAGCCAATTTTGAAAATTCTTTTACCTATTGAATTTGTTTAAACACGCATCGTTTAAACCAAGTTATTTAAGAGTTTTATAGACTACTAAAAATGTTTACCGCCCAACGAAGTGGGCACGGGTCAGCTAGTTTTAAATAAATTATATAGTTGTTATAGTAGTTTTAAAAAAGGTAGTATAATGGGTACTGAAACACTGAAAAAAAAAAAGTTGTTAAGCGTAAAAAAGTCATCGTTCTTCATCATATCAGCCCATACACGTCCACTGCTGAACATAGGCCTCCCCCATACGACGCCACAAATAGCAGTCCCGAGCCGCCTCCATCCATCGACTCTCTGCGACCGCTACGATATCGTCGGTCCATCGAGTGGATGGTCTCCCAACATTCCGTTTTACATTGCATCCTGGCCGCCACTCGAGAACCTTTACTCCCCAGCGGTTATCAGTTCTGCGAGCTATATGACCTGCCCACTGCCACATCAGCTGATATACTAATAGCATACTAATTCCGAGAGCTATGTCGGTGACATTGGTTCTTCTACGGATTTCCGTATTCCGGATTCTGTCACGTAGAGAAACACCAAGCATACCTCGCTCCATAGCCCTCTGAGCTTATGAACGAGGCATATAGTTAGCGACAACGTCTCGGATCCGTAGGTTATCACTGGCAACACACATCCCTCTTATTACCTCTTAGTACCATATTAGGCGGGTTTCAAAAACGATAAACAGACTGCAGATCCTGCTAAAAGTTTGTATGGATGGATGTATAGATATTTGTTACTCTTTCACGCAAAAACTACTGAACCAATTAGGCTGAAATTTGGTATGGGTATACCTGGAATACCATATAAGCTATTTTTTGACCCGATAAAACGCGGGCGAAGGCGCGGGTAGCAGCTAGTTCCTAAATAATTGACAGCTGGTTATATATGGAGATAACATTTGTATCGGACCCACTAGGGATCATTTTCTATACAATAGTGAAAGAATTTTCTAAATCGGTCCATAATTGGTGGAAATATAGCGTTACATACATACAAAAAAAAATACATACAGACGAATTGAGAACCTCCTCCTTTTTAACCGACTTCAAAAGGAGGTAAGAGCTTCTCAATTCGTCTGTATGTTTTTCTTTATGTGGTACGCGATATCTGCGCCAATTATGGACTGATTTTGAAAATTCATTCGCTATTGTATAGAAAATTATCCCGAAGGGATCCCATAAAACTATTATCCCCAGGAGATTAGTATTTATCACGAAAAACTTAAAATAAGTGTAAAAGTAAGGAAATTTGATATCGTATGTTATATTTACAAATATACTTATTATTGTAGACCCGTAAAAACAGCTCGAAAGAAGTCGATTAGTAGGTTTTTGAAACCAATCAAATTATCACAATGTAACAGTTTCCTCCCCTACATGGGAGACCATCCACTCGATGGACCGACGATATCGTAGCGGTCGCAGGGAGTCGATGGATGGAGGCGGCCCAGGACCGCTATTTGTGGCGTCGTACGGGGGAGGCCTATGTTCAGCTGTGGACGTGTATGGGCTGATGATCATCATGATGATGAACATATTGTCTGGCAACGGGCGTAAACAAGAGGTAGGTTCAGGAATTTGAAGCCGGATTATCGTTCTTTAAAATATGCCATTTTATGTCGTAGATAAATTGTGTAGCACATTCCGCAGCCCGCTACGCGCCGTAGCTAGCTACGCCTGTCTCTACGCGTTACGGTTCTGCTACGCTATCTACTTCAGTCAGGCGCGCTACGCCGTAGATAGTGCTACAAAGTCGGAGTTAGAGCACATAAGTTTTACGTTCCTTCGTTTTGGGATTTTGCGCGATTTTTTTTAGTCTAGGTTTTGAAAACTTAACGTTCTAAAGTATTAACGTTCATTTGTTTTGTGATTTTGTGAGATTTTTTCTAGTCTAGGATTTGAAAAGATAAAATTCTAAAGTCTTAACGTAAATTTTTATGTGATTTTGTGAGATTAATTTACATAGCGTTTTGAAAAGTTAAAGTTCTAAAGTTTTTACATTCAATCGTTTTGAAATTTTGCACGATTTCTAAAATTAGGACTAGATTTGAAAAGTGCTTTTGTGAAAAAATAGCAGAATGAATATTTTGGTACTTAGTTAAATTAAAAGTAAGTACATACCTAACTTTTATTTGCCAAGATCCAGTAAGTTATAAAAACCATTGTAAAGAACCCAAAAACTAATTAATAAAAATAAATGAATAAATAATACTGGACAATTCACACAATACCAGATGACTGATATACATACATAATACAATATATAACATAGATAACTAGTTTTTACTATACATATAAAATACCCAGAACACCCTGAACAAATATCTGCAGATCGTACAAATATTTGTCCCGAGGCGGGAATCGAACCCGCAACCTCCTGCGTCGCAAGCGGACCTTCCAACCGTGCCACAGTGCGGAAACTGGTTTGTGCAATCATGCATGCACAAATGTTTGAGCATGTAGCCGTGCCATTAAGAGCGTCGCGTCACTGTTCAGTTAGTAAAATATTATTCTAGCCTATCCTTTCTATTATATTATAAACTAGTTGCTGCCCGCGCCTTCACCCGTGTTTTATCGGTATAAAAATAGCCTATTGTTATTCCCAAACCAAATACCCATAGCAAATTTCAACCCAATCAGTTCAGTAGTTTTTGCCTGAAAGAGTAAGAAATATCCATACATCTATACATCCATACAAACTTTCACATTTATAATATAAGTAGGACTACTTGCTGTCCGCGCCTTCGACCGCGTTTTATCGGGTTAAGAGTTGATACTATCTGAAATCAGTTATTTTCAATGATCATATCTTCCACAATTCTAAAGCATTTACTTTGAGATTTTAATATCAGGATTGATGCTAGACCACTGGTGTCTCGAAAACACGATTACATGAAATTTTCTCGATAGAAAAAATCCAAAGTTCACTCTAAACTGTACTTTAAACCGTCGCTATTCAATAGATACGTTAAAATAAGCCTTGATACTTTGTAAAGTAAACAATCAGAGTATAAAGCAGACGGTGTGTATTTTAGATTTTCAAAATTACTATTATTTTTACCGTAAAAAAACAAAAACATTATTTTTGCGGTTATGACGTCCTACTCTGTCCCGCTCATATGAACGCGAAATCCCAAGCCTATCCTTTTCACACAATGGTGAGGTATTGTAGGCCTTTAAAAATAGCTTATAATTATGTTATTCCAGGTCCCAAAATATACCCATAACTTTCATACTTTCTTCATCAGTTCGTTAGTTTTTGCGTGAAACAGGAACCCACCATACATCCATCCATACATCCATCCATCCATACTTTCACATTTATAATATTAGTAGGATGCTAACGTTTGTGTGTGACTGTGTGTGAAGTACTCCGTAACTACTGAACCTATTTTGATAATATTCAATTGAATTGAATGATTTTGATTTGAATAATTTGGCTTTTTAAAAAAAACGTTGAACCGACTTCAAATTTCCTTACTTATACACTTAATTTAAGTTTAGCGGGATAAATACTAATCTCCTGGGGATACAAACTTTATGGGACCCCTTTGGAATCATTTTCTATACAATAGTACAAGAATTTTCAAAATCGGTCCATAATTGGCGGAGATATCGCGTAACGTACATACAAAAAAAAACAACATCAACATACAGACGAATTGAGAATCCTCCTCCTTTTGAAGTCGGTTAAAAATAGACCTACGCACAATATCAGCTACCTACATAACAAATTTCAGATATATTTCTACAAACGTTGCCTATTTTGCATGCGTGTCAACGCTATCAAGTACTTACCTACAATACCCCTCGGGGCATAAATTACCCGCAATTCCCTCGGGAACCGGAAGTCAAGTACATTAGCTATTCAGGTTATAATGCGGCGAATTACGGGTTATTCAACTTTGTAGGTGGACGCCTGAGTTATTTTGTACGTATTTTGAAATGATATAACAATAACAATAATAATAATCCATTTATTTAGTCACAAGCAGTTTAGACATACATAAAAGAATAAAACTAGGTATGTAGAGTAATTAATTATAGTCCTACTAATATTATAAATGTCAAAGTTTGTATGGATGGATGTATGGATGGATGTATGGATGGATGTATGGATATTTGTTACTCTTTCACGCTAATACTACTGAACCGATTGGGCTGAAATTTCGTATGGGTATACATAGTTTGGGACCTGGAATAACATATAGGCAATTTTTTATCCCAATAAAACGCGGGCGAAGGCGCAGGCAGCAGCTAGTATAAACTAAAATAGTTTATTAGACTCCACAAAGTACACATATATAAAGTAAGTAAATGAACTAATTTAACACTGAGGCGCGTAGTGATGTGACACTAGCGGAGGAGTTTCTCAATTCGTCTGTTCTGTATGTTATTTTTTATGTTACGCGAATCTCCGCCAATTATGGACCGATTTTGAATTTTTTTTCACTATTGTATAGAAAATGATCCCGAAAGGGTCCCATAAATTTTTTATCCGCAGGGGATTAGTATTTCTAAGGAGTACCTAAGTATCAAAAGAAAATGATAAGGACAATAGGTGAACGCTGGTTTAAGACTTTTATGTAGTCGGGTTTTAGTTTTTAACTATAATTTTTTTGATACCTGTGTGAGTGGATCTGACCTCTGCAAAAGGATGTTTTGCTCCAGTATTTCGTCCATTTCTGTTCACCCTGGAGTCTCTATTCACCCTGTTTTACAGTACGTCAGCTTGCGACGGAAGAGGTTGCCGTTCGATTCCCGCCTTGGGAGAGATGTTTCTACGATCTGCAAATATTTGTCTCGAATGTTCTGGGTATTTTCTATGTATAATAAAAATGTCTATCTACTTAGTATAGTACCCAAAACACAAGCTCTACTTACTTAGGGGCTAGATGGTGATGAGTGGATTTTTTAGCATTATTTATTCAGTTGTTTTGTTTGTTACTTTGGCAAAACATCGAGGACAGCACATAGATAAATCCATTGCTGAATTTGCCACCCCGAAATGACATATTAGTTCCTAGGTATTAGTGTATTAATTTAGTTCCTACATATTAGTGTATTAGTTCCTACATATTAGTGTATTAGTTCCTACATATTAGGGTATTCGTTCCTACATATAAGTGTATTACTTCCTACATATTAGTGTATTAGTTCCTACATATTAGTGTATTAGTTCCTACATATTAGTGTATAGAAAGTTTGTGGGCATAAATAATTACAATACTTACTTCAACATCATCATTGTCATATCAGCCCATACACGCCACTGCTGGACATAGGCCTCCCCGATACGAGGCCACAAATAGCGGTCCTCAGCCGCCTCCATCCATACTTAAATACACTCGTAATTCATGCGTGTAAAACCTTCTTGGGCTTTTTGAAAAAGGCTAAATAATTATGGCAGACTTTGTGATGTTCAATAAAAACCTAATCTAGTAGGCGTTAAGAAAATAAGAATTAGGTACAATTAAATCTCCGAAATATCTTATTTCATAAGCTTTTCATAATAGATACTTTAAGGCAAATTCAACGTGTTTAGCTTAGCTTAATAGTATACATATTTCAGCCATAGATAAATTAATGAATAGTAAGAGAATAAAGCTTTTACATCATCTAGGACCAAAGTGCTTGGGAAGACAAATCGAACGAACCCAAACTCGACGTGGTTAAGTCGTCTCGTTTAGGAGTTCCTATCGCCAGTGGCCATTGTTCACCTTCGGTTTCCATCATCAGACCAGCTCGATGGTGCCATGACATTGCATTTTCACTGAACTTACATAAGTATGCCAAATTTCAGCTCAATCGGTTGAGGATAACTGGTCTAAAATTGAGTTGCAAGATTCCAACGAACAAACAGAATCAGAATCAAAAACTTTATACATAGCTTACAAAATAAGCACTTAGACAAGTCAAAAAACATAGGTACAAGTACATTGCAACTATTGCAAGTTAAATAAAAGCTAATAAAAACATTTAGAATCGGAAGGGACACACAATCTACCTTCACAAACGCATGGCACTATTGTGTGTGCTTCATGAAAACGCAGTCCTTGTCCGGCCTTCCAGCTATAAGTTCCTTACGAGTATTTTTTACAGGCTTTTATTTAACTTGCAATTTATGTTTCTTCGTTTCATTTCTATTTACATAATATTATCTACTCTGTCTTGCGCTGGATCTGAGATCGTGTCTGTCCACTCTACATGGTTCTGACTGAAAACCAGCGCTCTTTCACGAATTCCCTAGGTTTTTGTGTTAGAGCACCAAGCTGAGTCAGGACCTGTTAGACCTTCACACTACTACTAGCTGAGTGGGCTACTTAGTACCAAACCAATGCTTACTAGTCTTAGTACCTACCTACTTATTGTTCATCTGTGTATTGTCTATGTGTTTTAAAGTAGGTTCTAAGTAGTCTTTTATTTCTTTGTATAACTGTGTGTTGTGTCTAATAAATTATTTTCTTTCTTTCTTTCTTTCTTCGGGTGAAATCTTGCTACTCAATTTTAGACCAGTGATCCTCAACCGATTGAGCTGAAATTTGGCATACTTATGTAAGTTCAGTGATAATGCAATGTTATGGTACCATCGAGCTGGTCCGCTGGACCGAAAGTGTCATTAGGAACTCATAAACGAAACGACTTAACCACGTCGAGTTTGGGTTCTTTATATTTGTCTTCCCAAGCACTTTCCACCCAGATGATTATAAAAGCTTGTAGCTATTTAATAGATTTTTAAATATTTATTTTTATAAGAAGAATTAAAAAACAATTTATTTCAGAATACGATGATATCAGGCGTTATATCCACACTGGCAGCTTTCGTTCTAGGGACTTTCAACTTGGCAGTCATGGTAAGGAAGCACTGGAAAATGATCCTACTAATATTATAAATGTCAAAGTTTGTATGGATGGATGTATGGATATTTGTTACTCTTTCACGCAAATACAACAATACCGATTTGGCTGAAATTTGGTATGGGTATAGTTTGGAACCTGCTGCTCGCGCCTTCGCCCGCTTTTAATGGGGATAAAAAATAGCCTATAATTATGTTATTCCAGGTCCCAAACTATACCCATACCAAATTTCAGCCTAATCGGTTCAGTAGTTTTTGCGTGAAAGAATAACAAACATCCATACATCCATCGATACAAACTTTGAAATTTATAATATCAGTAGGATTTAGCACCTGCACCTCTGATATTCTCTTTTAAGCTATTGTTACCTTTCGCTTTAAGCGATAAGGTTGCCAATTCTTTTACCTTTTACCAAACTATTTAGTTATAAGTTTTTTGACCGACTTCAAAAAGAGGAGGTTCTCAATTCGTCTGTATGTTTATTTTCTATCTACATATGTATGTTACGCGATATCTCCGCGAATTATGGACCAATTTTGAAAATTCTTTCACTATTGTATAGAAAATGATCCCGAAGGAGTCCCATAAAATCTTTATCCCCAGGGGATAAGTATTTATCCCGCAAAAGTTAAAATTAGTGTAAAAGGGAATTTGACGTCGGTTTATCGTTTTTTAAAACACACCATATTATTTTAATAAAGAATTATCTATCGATCTACAATACAATACAAATGTTCCAGGTTCTCTGTCTCTTCCTATTCTCTGTCTCCCTCTGGACTATATCATCTCCGAGCACCATCTCCACGAGTATACAAGTAGCTGGAAGCCCTACCTTAACTGTAAGTACAGGTCGCGTTATTTAATTATTTTTATTCTGTATCTCATTTCCATGATCATGGGCCATATAGTGACCCGGTCCTTTGGGAGGCATGCGTGGAGCCGAAGCCAACAGCACAGAGCCCTTTATGAGAATTAATCTAAAGGCCAGAGCTACACATAGCGGGTATCATCCTTGGTTGCACAATATGATACACCCGAAGATGATATCCGCCAGGTGTAGAGACTATTGCAAAGGAAAATGAAAATAACAAAAAAGCCATGTTATTGTGGTGAATGGATGGACTGGGTAATTGGGCTATGGGGGAAACTATGGACGCCTGCCATAAACATACTCTCAATACTGTTACAAGCGGCAGACGGTGGCTTGCCGAATGCTGGATGGGTTCCTCAAAATGTTGGCGTAAATGCCGGTAAAGGAACAACATCGGTGCAAACGTGTCGTGGTGTCGTGTCGTGGTGTCGTGGCCCCGATTTCACCATCACGAAGACACGTGAGCGGGCTTCCTCGTTATTACACCATTAGACACTTCCACCCCCGAGTCTACATCCTAAGATGCATCTCTCGCGACTCCACTCAGACCGGCCAATGAAGGCAAACCAGAGGTGGGAATCTGGTTCTCTCGGGGTACCACAGCACCACACCACCACCGCAAGCGGAGACGAGAACCGGGAACTTCCCCGGGAGCACTCGGTATAACCGTGGTGTCGCTATTATTATTATTGTTTATTTTATTAATACGGTTATTAAACCAATTACATTAATTAAAAGGAAAAAAATACATAAAACGGTAAATACAATTAGAGGATGTCATAATGAATTAATACACAGATAAAATAATTAATAATAACGTATACAAGCCGTGGGGTCGCGGCGTACGAATATCGACCCCTCCAACTCAACCCGTGGATGTCGTAAAAGCCGACTAAGGGAACCTACCAGAGGAAGGGCAGCAGCTTCCTTCTGAGTATTTTTATACACCAACACTGCGATCACCAATCCGCCTGCCAAGCGTGGTGATTATGGCAAATCCCCCCCTACATGGGAGACCATCCACTCGATGGACCGACGACATCGTAGCGGTCGCAGGGAGTTGATGGATGGAGGCGGCTCAGGACCGCTATTTGTGGCGTCGTACGGGGGAGGCCTATGTCCAGCAGTGGACGTGTATGGGCTGATGATGATGATGATGATAACGTACACAAAATAAAAAAATCTTATTAATTTAGTCCACGGTTGTCTGGTAGAGATCGCTCTCGAGCGATAAGACCGCCACTTGTAACTTAGTTTTAAAATTGTTTTTTTTTTATTTCTGTTTCTTATCAATAAGTGTGCAATAAAGAATTTTCTATCTATCTATCCAGCTGTCAGCGAACAAATCAACATCGGGGCTGTCATTCAGGAGAGTATTGAGAGCGTTGAGTACTCTAGAGATGGTTTAGTAGCACTGACCTTGATGCGCAGAAGTTGATTTTTAGATTTTACACCTGCGCAGAATCCCCCTCCACTTTCGCCGAGCGCTATTAAACCGTGACGCGACGCGAGATGTTATATGCTTATATGAAGGCTTTGTGTGAAAATCTATTGTTCATCTAGCTGGAAAATCTATATTAAAAATGAACTCCTGTTTTTCCTGGTCCGGCTATAAGTTGAGAAAGGCTTTACAGATTTCATTCATCATTTTTTTGAATGTTTTCTAATACTTCGTAAAATAGCGGTCCTGAGCCGCCTCCATCCATAGACTCCCTGCGACCGCTACGATGTCGTCGGTCCATCGAGTGGATGGTTTCCCATGTAGGGGGGGATTTGCCATTATCACCACGCTTGGCAGGCGGAGTGGTGATCGCAGTGTTGGTGTTTAAAAATACTCAGAAGGAAGCTGCTGCCCTTCCTCTGGTAGGTTCCCTCAGTCGGCTCTTACGACATCCACGGGTTGAGTTGGAGGGGTCGATATTCGTACGCCGCGGCCCCACGGCTTGGCTCAAGACCGCTATTTGTGGCGTCGTACGGGGGAGGCCTATGTCCAGCAGTGGACGTGTATGGGCTGATGATGATGATGATGATGACTTCGTAAAAGATTATAAACATGAAAAAAAGGTTAAAAACATTTTAAAAAATTAAGAAAATTGCGCAGATACTCAGAAAATTTAAAAAAACTTAACAAATACCTTTATTAATGTAACCTTTTTGCTAAGCACGATTGAAATAGATAAATTTGAAGTTTGAATTGAATGACAGGACAACGTCTGTCGGGTCAGCTGGTCTACATACATATAAATAATTAATTTATTAATTATTTAATTAAATTTTTATTCATTTATTTATTTGGAATTTAAAAATCAATATTAAATTCCAGTTATTTAGAATTTAATATTGGTTTTAATTTTGTAGGTATTTAATTTTTATTTTTATCTATGTTTTAAAGACTCGATTATGGACACAAAATTTATTTTTGTATTAATGTTGTCTGAAATAAACGTATTGAATTGAAACGTATATTTATTTATTTATTTGAAAGACCTCGCATCATAACAGGTTTTTTTTTAACCCTAAGGCGATTGTATGTCTGTATGTAGGTAAAATATATTACTGAAAACAGTCATATGTGAAACCACCTCCAGTTCCTATGAAAATGTAATGTCGCCTAGATATGGATACGTTGTTTCAGGCAATTTCAGTGAATTATACATCAGCTTATTACATTTCGCTATCACGCTATGTGGTACACTTTGAACTCGTGAACTGAAACTCTATGAAACTCGCTCGTGCCTGCGGCTTTGCATGTCTCTCTCTGGATTTTCAACCGACTTGAAGGAGGAGGTTTTGTTATTATAGTGCGTAAGCACTAAGCACTCGCACTCCGGGTAATCTCAAATAAATTAAAGGAAGTTGGTTCTAGGCGGGGTCTAGTCCTGCCGGAGTAGTACATTTTTGGGATATCAATTAATTTCTTCAAGAAGGTGGTTCTTAATTCGACTGTATGTTTTTTTTTGTATATCTATGTCTTACGCGATCATTCCGCCCTTATGGACCGATTTTGAAAATTCCTTCATTATTGTATATGATCTCGAGTTGGTACTGTTGGTAGATATGCATAGGTACCTTAAAAATGTTATCCCCAGGGGATTAGTATTTATCCCGCAAAACAGTGTAAAATTAAATGATTCAAAGTCGATTATAAGGTTTTTGAATGAAATCAAATTAACGTAATGACTGGTAACAAACAGTTTCCATGGCAACGGGCGTAAACAAAAGGTAGGTTCGGAATTTGAAGTCGGTTTACCATTTTCTAAAACACGTTAAATTATTATAATGTCTATACTAATAAATAAAATAAATAATGCTGGACAATCCACACAGCATCATCTAGCCTCAAGCTAAGCAGCGTTTATGTTATGGGAACTAGATGACCGATATACCTAATACAATATATTACATAGATAGATATATTATATTATACAAAATATCCATTACAGCCGAGACATATTTTCAGATCGTACAAACATATTTGTCCCGAGGCGGGAATCGAACCCGCAACCTATTGCATCACAGGCGGACCTTCGCCCGCCGCGCCACATCGGTCGTCTATATACCTATTATATATTTTATTGACTATATATTTAAATAATGCCTATATTTTAAGTTGAGCTATCTGTAGATTGTTTGCAACAGTCTGCAGTTAACTCAATTGTTTCAATTGTAAATACTAGTTTAATTTGTTTATTATGTAGTTATTTTCTTTGTCTATATTTTAATAATGATTAAATATCCACTGACTAGTCCGGCTATTTCTTATGCAAAATGGCGTAAACAGTGGCAAACTCAATAGACCCTATGCGAGAAAACATGAGTCTCACGGTTTTTTTTAAGTACCTAGTAAGGATGGGAGTTATTTGATATTTTGGCTACCGGTTATTAGTTGGGTATTTTGTATCAATACCGCTAGTACCAACTGGTACCCAATAACGTTACAATACTCTATACCAGTTCTGATTTCTACCCAATATATTTCTAACCGATTTGGTTAGAAATACCATCTAACCGATTTGGTTAGAAATACCATCTAACCGATTTGGTTAGAAATACCAAATAATTGTTGCAGCTACATAACTTTACGGGTGAACGGTCCGCTAGTACCTATGCGTAGATGATAGTTAGGTAAGTATTGGTATTGAAGCGTTGGGTAGTTATGGCTCACGGTCGGTTAGGCGCGATGCTCCCTTTGCACAGTTATTCCCTAGCGGTATGCAGATTTTACAATAGCGTTAGATATTTTAGGACCATGCTAACAGGTACTGAGTTAGTTATTGAATACCGGACTCATCTCTAGTACCTAGTAGGTACTAGACATGTGCGCCGATCGGCGTGGCGCACGCCGCCGTTCATTTTGGCCACGCCGCCGCCGCCGATGTTTTCATCGGCGTCGTCGGCGTCAAAATTCAAATCATATTCTGTACTGAATCAAAGGCTTTCTCAAAACTCAAAGTGCTTTATTTCTTTCAGACCTTACAGGACTCTTGGACACGTCACAAAATTAATATTACTTAAGTAAAAGTGGGAAATAGTCTTTCGTAGTCCAAAAACGCTAAACATAACGGTAGATTATACTCCTCTGTCTTCTGTATAATCTGCTGGAGCGTAGGAATGTGGTCTACGTTACTAAATCCTTTTCAACACACAGTTTGTTCGGGAGGCTGGAAGTCGTCAAACCTTCAAGAGAGACGTTTGGTGATAACTCTCGAAAACAGCTTATAGACGTGGCTCGTGGCAAGATGAGCCTATATTATATGCCCTATGGTTCCTAAGAAGGGCTTTTGTCGCCCTTCTTAAGGAACAGTAACACCACGCTCGTGTTCAACGCCTCTGGCGTTTGTCCCTCAAGAATGGCGGAGTTGAACACCTTGTGAAGGACTGTAAGTACATACTCGCATGCAGAAGTTCTGGCGTGATTCTGTCATCTCCCGGTGCCTTGTTTTTTTGAAGCTGTTCGAGAACCGTCCTTATCTCGTACACACCTAGGAGCCCTTGTTCCATTCTATTGCACTAACAATACTGTCAGTACTGTATGAGCGCAAATCGGGTCGTATGGACTTCGAGATCTGTGTATTGAGCACGCCGTATCTTGACATATCTGCCGAAGACTGCAGTTTAATTTCTCTTCTCTCTGCGATTAACTGCAAAGTGAGAACCCCGAGAGTCTCTGTGTTTTATTTCCGCGGCGGGTCGTAAAGAATTTCGATCCGCCCGCATGGACAGTTTCTACCAGCCCTTTACTCAGCTCGTCCACTGTTGCGCTATCCGCGAGGCATTCAAAGCGGTTTTGTAGCTCCAATCCAACTGAAAGCCTTCGGGATTTTGTTTTTGGACAAGATTTGGGTGTAACTTAGACTTTATCAGACGAAACCATTCTAGCTTGACATTGATATTCAATGACGCTCTTACCATGTGGTGATCGCTGCCGATTTTCACCCTGTTGATCACAGAGACATAATTGAATATGTGCTTGTGGGTCGCCATGATAAAGTCTATCTTACGCTTATTGCCGCTGGGGAGCAGAAACTTCCATTTTCTGGACGACCGCTTCTTGAAAAAAGAGTTCATCGCGACGAGTCCCTCCTTCTCCATGAAGTCGGCCAATCGCTGTCTCCTTTGGTTTTGCTGTCCAAACCCAAACTGGCCCACTCTCAGTTTGTCACCGTCTTCTTGCCTAGCCGCGCATTCAAACCACCCATAACAACTGTGTAGTATGTTTTCGAGGCGTGCATGACCTGCGAAATGTCATTATACATGACCTCCATTGTAAGGGCGTCCCGAGTACGGGGTGTATACCTGTAGGACCTTCGGCGAATACCGGTTGGTCATTCTGAGTATAAGGTACGTCCATCCTGCTCAAGATACTCTCGATCTTTACAATGTTGTTGACGAGAGACCCGATATCGTATTGGGACAGCTGGTCGCCCTCCCGGTAATAATAATAATAATAAAGCATTTATTTATCTCTCACAATAGGTTCTTATTTATCTAAAGGTAACACAAAGTACAGGAACTTTTGTAGAAGATAATCTTCTGGGTATAGGTATTAAATCATCGGTAATAGAACAAGTTGCCGGAATTAAGGGTGATTGTGATCCTCTCCCTCTCTTTGAACTACTGATAACCCTAAGATATCCCAATGCAACTTGTATACCGCTTCTAATAATCTCCTCTTCGGTCCTCAAAGTGTGTTATATTTTATGTTACCAGGTGCAAAGGTCGTCGGTATTTAGATTGGCAGCACAATCTCTGCCGGAGATTTCTAGCATCCTGCCCCGCCGTTACCATAGCTGCTACCGTGACTAGGAATCGTGGGGCCGTTTTCTGTTTGTATCTGTCATGTAGGGGCGGTTTTGCCATTATCACCATGCTTGGCAGGCGTATAGGTGATCGCAGTGTAGGGAGGTTTTAAAAATTCTGAGAAGGAAGCACGCGTGTGGCTCGCTCTGCTTGCCGTTATTTATATTCAAAGGTTTAAATCTACCACCGTAAAGTCATTAAGATTTTCATGACTAGCTTCGCTCACTGTTATTTTCTTTAGTCATGGGAATTCTTGCTTACTTTTCCCAAACATCCAAACGAAACGTTAACTATTTCACGGCTCGCTCCACTAGCTCATAATTTAAAATATGATTTATCTGATCACGCTTACTATAGTAACCGTGCCATATAATGTTGATAAGTGAGTAAATAAAAAGTGTAATAAGGATTGAGGTATCTTTTACTAATTTTCACACCCACGCCGATTACGCCGATGACGCCGCCGCCGCCGACAAATTTGACACCAGACGCCGCCGCCGATAAAATGGGCATCGGTGCACATGTCTACATGTCTAGTAGGTACTTGCGTTGTTGTAATAGGTAGGTAGTACCTAACTATTAATAACGTGTTAAAACAAAGGTGCCATTACATGCCATTGGACCCTTTTTAACCGACTTCAAAAAGATGAGGTTATAAATTCGTCTGTATGTTTTTTTTTTCTGTATGTATGTTACGCGATATCTCCGCCAATTATGGACCGATTTTGAAAACTCTTTCACTATTCTATAGAAAACGATCCCGAAGGGGTCCCATAATTTTTTTATCCCCAGGGGATTAGTATTTATCCCACAAAATTTAAAAGTAGTGTAAAAGTAAGGGAATTTGAAGTCGGTGTATCGTTTTTTAATACACGCCATATTATTGTGTTAATTTATAGTTCCTTATTGGTTTTGATTTGTTTCCATCGTTGAACCATCTTCCTGACTTTTAGGTACATCGGCGTTTACTGTGAATTTTTCTACCGCTATGACTGTAAAGTTTTTGAAACTTACGCGATCTGAACACATTATAATAAATATTCACGGGTATTCACGTAATTATGGCAAAACCCCCCCTACATGGGAGACCATCCACACGATGGACCGACGACATCGTAGCGGTCGCAGGGAGTCAATGGATGGAGGCGGCTCAGGAACGCTATTTGTGTCGTCGTATGGGGAAGGCCTATGTCAAAACATCAAATTCTCTTGGGAGATTTACGGGGAAATAGACCTTTTTATCCCTCTAGAAATGTGAAATTCGAACATAACGCGTGAAACCGCGGGGAACAGCTAGTCCTGATAATATTATAAATATCAAAGTTTATATGGAGTGATGGATGGATATTTGTTACTCTTTCACGCAAAAACTACTGAACCGATTAGGCTGAGATTTGGTATGGGTATAGTTTGGGACCTGGAATTACACATAGGCTATTTTTCATCCCGATAAAATGCAGACAAAGGCGCGGGCAGCTGCTAGTACTAAATAAATTAGGTAATCAATCTTTGTTCATTCAATATTGAGCTCTAATATCCGGCGTATTGAGGTCACTAACGACTCTACAATATACAATACAAAGGCTGACCCAGAAACGTAGCAGGTACATTATACCCTATTTCATGTTTGCATAGTGCAATTATCTATGTAAGCTACATTTCATAGGCATTATAATTATAATCGATTAAAATTTAAGGTAGAAGGTTTCGAGTTACCGCGGGATCCAAATTATATACTACTAGCTGACCCGCCAAACGTTGTTTTGCCTTCAACCCTTATCACTTAGGGGTATGGAAAATAGATAGTAGCCGATTCTCAGACCTACTGAATACGCATATAAAATTTGGTAAAAATCGGTAAAGCCGTTTCGGAGGAGTACGGTAACTAACATTGTGACATGGAAATTGTATATATAAGATAAATAATATGGCGCGGTTAAAAATTAACCCTTTTTCTCCTGGTCACGCTATAGCGTTATATATAACTTGAGAACGGCTTTACCGATTTCATTCATCTATTTTTTTAAATGTTTTCTAATACTTCGTAGAAGGTAATGAACAAAATTTTTTTTTTTTTATAAAATTGCGCAGTAACTTAGAAAATATAAGTAAACTTAACGACTTGCGCAGTAACTTAGAAAATGTAAGTAAACTTATCGACTACCTTTATTATACTATATTTTGTGGTTTTTAGATTTTTCTATGACAAAACTAGCGGAATGGTAATTTGCCGCATATCGTAAACCATTTTCTATTATCGTATAAAAAAAATTACTTATGTTCACTGGTAATTTAGGAGCATTTGGGAATGAATGATGCCTATTACTGGCTTTCTGTGTCTGTTTTAAATTCTATTGTAATTAGTTAAGCTGATGGCAATCCGAATTAAATAAATTATTGAATAGAAGAGATTTTGGCCAAAAAATCTGCTTTCCCAAAATACTCCCAAAATACAATTAGTTATCGTTTAAAAATACGATATTTCAATCGACCACGTCAGTGCATAGCACCCCGTGGCACAGACTTGATGTTCAATCTATGCTGACCCAGTTTAGAGTTAAGGTTGGCGCAGATCAGAGCGTAGGTACACCACGCGGTACCACGCAGTACATAAAAGTGCATTTAAATATGAATTTTATCTCGTAACATTTACAATACAAAACAATAATTTATTTAATCAAAAACATTACATATAAGCACACTTAAATATTAAACAAAGAAACTTAAAGCTAGTACAATAATTAAAGATATGTCTATTGAGATTGGCTACGGTACGCTACACTAGGCTCATGGCCCGTGACGTGACCAGGGCCCGATCGTCAAAAGATTGGTTGTTTTTCGAGGGTATCGGAAGTATTAAATTACATGCTATTTAGATGCATAAGATATTGTCGGAGCACGGGGATTGTTCTCTAGAGTACAATCATGGTAGAATAGACAATAATGATATCGCATCGCCATACATTGCGTACATTTTGAAGATGAAGGAATGAATTTCAAATAATTTACGCCAAAATGACGTAATTTTTCTCTAATCTACCCTAGACAACAATCCCCGTACTAATGCAGATGGCAGACAGCTCGCGAGCCACTTGTTTGAAGCTTGTGGGTAGTTATTTTGTCACTCTAAAGTATCTAAAGTTAGAGATTAGCCTATATTCGAATGCACATTTTTGTGCTTCGTGATAGTGGCGTTGGATTGATGTGCGCACACCTTTACGGTACGTTGTAGTTTATTATTTACTAGCTGCTGCCCGCGTCTTCGCCCACGTTTTATCGGGATAAAAATAGCCTAAGTATATGTTATTCCAGGTCCCAAACTATACCCGTACCGAATTTCAGCCTATATGTATAATCGGTTCAGTATAGTACCCCACTCGGCAAAACATACACGAAAACGGACGAAATATCCATTTACCGACGAAATATCGAAACGCAATGCTCCTTCCTTGCTCGAAACAAAAATAATACAAGTAGGTACATACATTATTACACTTACAAAAGTTGCAAACATAAAATACTAACAGGGCAATTTGATCTCTATCTTCAAGCAAATAAAGTTTCTCATTCATTACCCCTCCGTCTCTTTTACTACCGGGGATTATGCGCTGTCTATCTCTGTTCTACCTTATTCGTTCCTTTGAGACAAGTTACTACTGAACTAGAGAACTAGATGCATATCTCCGTCTCTCTTACTACCGCGGATTATGCGTTCTCTCTATCTCTGTTCTCCCTTAATTATTCCCTTGTTTTTTAGTTCCGTCTGACACGGAATCAAGGAATGTAACAGTGAACTAAAAGAAACATTGTACTAGGGAACGAGTAATCGAAATGCATAAACAGCCATAGAAAATAGTGATTCAGACGCCAACTTTTATAGTGGTTTCGAGATTTCGTGACTGAAGAGCAAGTGAACTACAACGAAGTAGTTGAGCTGAATCGTTCTTACTAGTTCACTCGTCGGAACTAATTCATTTTAGTTCATTATTCCTGAACTACACAAGACTAGTTCAGTAGTTTTTGCGTGAAAGAGTAACAAATACCCATACATCCATCCATACAAACTTTGACATATATAATATTAGTAGGATTTGATTTGGTGGTTCGAACTGAGGTCTCAGCATATTTTCGCACAATTTTGTTGAAAGTATTTAATTATTTAACATGGCAATGGCATTCTGCCGAGTGATACATAATGCTTTATACTACACCTTCGAGGAAAATAAAAAGCAGAATAAATATTTTATTTCTGGCGGTGTCATAAAACTTTCACTATCACTCGACGACATTCTGTAGAATTAATAAAATTGCCTACACCAAATTCAAATTTAGAAGAACTTCCCGCGCCATCCTTTATCACTTGGGTACTTTTTTCAAAATAATGTTCGGAAATTGGAAGAGGCATAAGCGGACTTTTTGTCGTTTGACCTATAATGAAAATAAACATCACTAATGGCTGATCTTTTAGTAAATTAAAAAAAAAAATAACACGTTAGAAATGTATTTTCATACAGTTTTCCCTCCCGCTAAAAAGCGTGAGAAATGATATTCCATAGAGTTTTTCGTCCCGGATTCCTATACGCCTGCAATGACTTACTTTCTATCTCATATTTGGAAAAGGTCATTGCAATAGGTAACTTTCCGAGCAGGTGTAGTATAAAATGATTTTTCCAGGCCCTCCTACCACCAGAAGTGTTAACAGTCCAACATGGCGTCGGCACAGCAGCACTGGTCACGTTCCTCTTCATCATCGCCTTCATGGGGTTGTACGGTGCTGTCAGTCGGAGCCAGTACGTTCTTTGTATGGTAAGCTCTGGTATTTGTTCCTCTTATTTTAGGTGGTTCCCTGACCCAAACTAGCGTCGCCGCCTATTTTATCGTATCATTACGTTATACAAAGAAATTTTTAATCCCTTGGTCCGTTTGTGATACCTACCATAAACCTCATTTAATGCCTCTGTAATAGTTTTATTTTGTACTATGTATAATGTTATTCCAGTTCCTAAACTATACATACAATACCAAATTACAGCCTAATCGGTTCAGTAGTTTTTGCGTGAAAGAGTAACAAATATTCATACATCCATACACACAAACTTTCAAATTTATAATATTAGTAGAATGATCCCGAGGTGGTCCCATAAAAATTGTATCCCCAGGAGATTTTATCCCGTAAAACTTAAAAACAGTGTAAAAGTAAGAGAATTTTAAATCGGTTTTTCGTTTTTTAAAACACGCCATTTTATTATTTTTCAGTACTCCACTCTGGTGCTTCTACTTCTTCTTCTGGAGTGTGCTCTGACTTACTACTTCTCTTCGAGCTTGATCGAGGTAAACATCTGTGTTCTTAAGAAGGCTACGAACCTCTCCCAATCGGAAACGGATCGGCCCATGGGGATTTGTTGTTGTTTCACGTCGAATAAAATGGGGCGCGCTATGAGTGAGAAAGAATCAGAATCAGAATCAATAACTTTATTTCTTTAGGCTTACAAAATAAGCACTTAGACAAGTCAAATTGTATACTATAAACATAGTTATTATTATCAAATAAGAAATAAGGTGTTATTGATATTCTCTTCACTTCAATTTTTTGTCCACTAGTGGAAGAAGTGAAAAAGAAACCACTAGCACATTATAATATCACTTATGTGTCTAATACATGTTTATTTTGCCTATCTAAATATAAATTTAATGCGATTTAGATACATGTCAATATTTCTTTAAAGCTAAACAGAACATTGAATTTGTTACATACTACTGACAGTGCGGAACGGAGCGACATCTGGCCAAGCATTAACATCATTGATGTAATCATCTATGGCGTAAAAGGCCTTCCTGATAAGATTTTGTTTAATGTACTGTTTAAATTTACGAATAGGGAGTTGCTTCAGATGGAAGCTTATTATAGAAGCGCACGCAATTGCCCATAAATGATTTCCCTACTTTTCGTAATCTATATGCTGGGATGTGTAATTTGTTCTTGTTTCTTGTATTTATATTGTGAACATCACACTTTTTCAAAAAGCTATCTCTATTTTTGTGCGTATACATAAGATTTTCATAGATGTACTGCGATATTACTGTCAAAATATTTATTTCTTTAAATAATTCTCTCAAAGAGTCGCGTGGCTTTAATTTGTAAATTGCGCGTACCGCTCTTTTCTGGAGAACAAAGATAGTCTGGATGTCAGCTGCCTGTCCCCAAAGCAAAGCGCGTCTAACCATCAAATACGAAGCTGTCATGTGGTTGTGTGCGTGTGCTCGGTGTTGGCACCATTTTATGATATTTTTTCGTACTTTCCGATTCATTCTGATTTCAGAAATATTTTTGATTATTTATAATGTTGAATATATTAAGGATGTTTGCAACGTGACAGATTTGGATTAATGTGTCTATCATGCATACAAAATCGCTTGAAAATGACTCGATTTGGTGGTCAAAATTAATTACAAAAAATTAGTTTCGCTCTCAGTTAAAGATGTTTTATGAAAAACTAACATCTGCAAACATAGCTATTTTTCATCCGATTACGTATGGAAACTTTCAATAAGATCGGGGACATAGTTTACAAATGAAGCGGAAAGTACGTTTGTATGGGGGCTAAGGCTATCCCTTTCGTTCTTAAGTTACCATGTTGGTTTTAAACTTGTGCCTTTCAACAAGCTTTCTATTTGCCCTGTTAGTTTATGTGGAACAATCTTGCAACTGAGTTTTAGACTTCCTCAACCGATTGAGCTGAAATTTGGCATACTTATCGGTATAAGTTCAGCGACTGCAATGTCATCGAGCTGATTGGACGATGGAAACCAAAGGTAGCCTTAAGAACTCCTAAACGAAACGACATAACCACGTCGAGGTTGGGTTCGTTTGATTTGTCTTCCTAAGCACTTTGGTCCTAGATGATATAAAAGCTACTACTTTTTATAATTATTGAAAATCTATTTCTGTTGGTTTTGGAGATTAGCTTTTTTTAAAGTGGATTGTAATAAAGCTTGCATAATATTATATATACCAACTAATTAGCCTGACTGTAGAGCTCACGCTAGTAAAATGCGAAATTTTTCATGTAAGTTATGTTTAAAATAAAACTAGCTAAAAAATAGCCTATATGTTATTTCAGGTCTCAAACTATACCCATACCAAATTTCAATCTAATCGGTTCAGTAGTTTTTGTGTGAAAGAGTAACAAATATACATACATCCATCCTTACAAACTTTGACATTTATAATATTAGTTGGATTATATATTATCTATAACTTTTCTATATGCGATTGACAGATGATTCCTGTAAAAATAATAAATAGTTATTATTATTTTCAGAAAGGCCTACAAGAGCGCGACGGGCAATGGACGCACGCAATGCGATTAGTTTTCCGTTGCTGTGATGTTAAAAAGTAAGTTGGTTAGGTACCTAGCTAGGTATTGAAGTACCTTAGAAAGATTTCATTATCTTATTTTGTATGTATTTGTATTTCTTCAAACATAATCTAATCTTATAATTATTCAGACCATAGAGTAAAAACTCGCTGCTTTCAGACACTCTAAATCAGAGAAGGTTTGTTTAGTGTCTATGGTTACAAGGAGTTGCCACACATTTGACATGAAGTCAAATGTGTAGTTATTATGTCAGGGTTATCCCGGCAAAAACGCGTGTGAAGCCGAGGGTAGAATATAGTCTGTAGACACTTTTCTTTTATCCCAACTACTAACTATACTTAGTTCTTAAACAAAGGTTTTGTTTACCAAGAGCTGGCCTTGTGCCTAATACCTAATAGGTACCATCTTCGCGTGACTGACTTGATATTTACAGCTTCCTTTAGTAGGCGGTACCTACCTAGGTAGATAAGCCTTTAATAACAAAGAAAATTCATCATCATCAGCCCGTAGGGGAGGTAGGGGAGGGATTGGTAGTCGGGAGGTTAGGAAACCCCCTAATTACTCGAAATCCATGGTGGATTTTTGTCAGAAGATCTCTTATAACTTTCAGACTGATTACAATACGAGAACTGTTCTTTGCAACAATCATAGCCAAATATATGTATGTGCTAGTTACATTGCCAATAAAATATTGATTTTGTAAACAAATATTAATTTTATTGCCATTTATGTAAAAAAGTCCCCTATCTCCCCTGTACGTCCACTGCTGAACATAGTCCTCCCCCAAACGACGCCACGAATAGCGGTCCTGAGCCGCATCCATTCAACGACTCCCTGCGACCTACAATGTGGTCGGTCCATCGAGTGGGAGGTCTTCCCACACTCCGTTTCGCATTGCATCGCGGTCGCCACTCGAGAACCTTTACTCCCCAACGGTTATCGGTTCTACGGTATTTAGCTCACCAGTCTATAAATAACTTTTTTATATTTCAGCTCAACACAAGAGACATTAAAACCACCTTGGTCGTGTTGCGGTACTGATTACTATCCAGAGAACTGCACTGTAGCAAGCGTATACGAGAAAGTGAGTATTAGAACTTAAAACTTAAGGATGTTCCTATACATATTTATAAGGATGTTCCTATACATATTTATAAGGATATATTAGTATGAAAATATATTTAGTAACAATTCCGCGTATTACCCACTCTGATAGTATTCATCAAAGTAAGTTGTCAACTAGTTTCGTCTCTTCACGAGACATCTTCAGGACACCACAATGCTCGACCTTGACATTGCCAAGCAACACCGACAGAGTCCAGCCAGTGACGCTGAGCTTCTCGCGCGGCCAGTCCAGCCAGTGATGTTGCCTCTCCGAGATAGGAAATCTCGAGAACCTCGGATTTTGATGAATACTATCAGAGTTCGTTATACGCGGAATTGTTACTAAATATTTTTTTATTCTATAATTTTGCAATGGATTTCCGCAAAGTAACGCCTGAATCTATTATTTAATATCCTTATATAAATACAGGATATTTACTACTTATACCCCCTAACAATATCGTCGTGACCGTTAAGTTTCATTCTTCTGATGTCTTAAGGCGCAATATGATGCGACACTAGCGCCACTCTTTATTTTTGCTTGTATTATCGTTATGGAAAATTATTACCAAAAGTTCTCACCGCCAATTGATAATACACAGAATAAAATATATTTCAATACCTCTGTAATAGTTTTGTTCCATTTAGTATTAGCAGAAAATGGTTTATTGCTCTTGGTGGTCACTGAACGCACTAAACCATTGTCTGCTGCTCATACTATCCTACTTCCTACTAATATTATATTATGTCAAAGTTTGTATGGATGGATGTATGGAATTTGTTACTCTTTCACGCAAAAACTACTGAACCGATCAGGCTGAAATTTGGTATAGTTTGGGACCTGGAATAACATTATAGAGATATTTTTTATACCGATAAAACGCGGGCGAAGGCGCGGGCAGCAGCTATTGAATAATATAGCGTGTTTTAAAAAACGATAAACTGACTTCAAATTCCCTTAGTTTTACACTTATTTTAAGTTTTGCGGGATAAATACTAATCCCCTGGGGATAAGTTAATGTGATTTTTTATTATGTATGCATTTGTGATGAATAAATTACTTTACTTACTTACATAAATAAAAAACATACACACGAATTGAGAACCTCCTCCTTTTGAAGTCGGTCAAAAATACGTGGCGGCACTGATCATAGGAAACAACCAAAAAAAATTTTTAAGGTAAATACTAATCATTTATAATAAACATTTTATGGGACCACCTCAGGATCATTTTCTATCATCATCATCATCATCAACCCGTATACGTCCACTGCTGAACATAGGCCTCCCCCAAACGACGCCATGAATAGCGGTCCTGAGCCGCCTCCATCCAACAACATCAAAAATGATTTTCTATACAATAGTGAAATAATTTTTTAAATCGGTCCATAATTGGCGGAAATATCGCGTAACATACATACAAAAAAAACATACAGCATTGCAACATACTCCTCTGAAGTCGGCTGAAAAGGCTTAGAGTTGTCTTTTTTTTAAAACCTGTATCTCATTCCCAGGACTGCCAGGTCACGATCTCCAGCTGGATAGATCGCTACATCACAGCAGTATACGCATCGCTAGCAGTACTGCATCTAGTACTTGCGTCCTGCGCACTCCTGCGGCGGTGCTCTCGCTGGCACAGCTAGCGATCGCAGCGCTGCGGTGGCAGCGGTGAGTAACTTACTTATATAGTTATGTCATGTTTGTGTAAGGTTGCACAAGTCGGTCGCGCGAACTCGTCGGTATGCGAGGCCTAAATGTATGCTATTTCACCCGACATAGTGTGCGATAAGTAGTGTAGGATGAGATGCACAATGATTGATTACGAAAACGACCGCGTAAAAAAAGTACTGACTTTTAGCACAAGGGTTATTGTAGAAAAACTATTGAGTGTATCAGAATCAGAATCAATAACTTTATTTCTTTAGGCTTACAAAATAAGCACTTAGACAAGTCAAATTAAATACTATAAACATAGTTAATATTATCAAATAAGAAATAAGGTCTATCTTTTCAAAATAAATTCATTTTAACTTTTGAATAACTAAACTATGTCGGTACTGTCTTCATTTTAGTGTTTTCTTTCTCCGTATATTATATTATTTACGCCCAAAGTTTGGCTAAAACCAGTGTTGAAATGAGAAAGTTTAGAAGCTTGTATTTTTTAAATGTATACCTTTTTTACGGTTTTGGTTCCATACAAACCTAGATAATGCCGCCACCTAGCCGCTACTTTTGGCTGAATTCCGTACATACGGACGCGGGCACCGGCTATTGTGGCCGAGTGTGCGCGCAATGCGAGCGATAAAAACGCGGCCACAAGTAGCGAGCTCGGGCGACTCCCGCAGCTTGTGGCTCGAGCGCAGCCACTCGAACGTTCGGTTTGCGCCGATACAATACAAACAGTCTGCAGCTTGTGGTCGCGTCTAGTGGCTCAATGTGCGGAAGCTAGGGTATGCTCTCAGAGCAAGGACTAACACCTTCCTCTGAGGGTTTGCTCTCACCGAGACACGACGCGACGCGAGGCGTCTCATCATTTTGACGACCGATGTGGTTTCTTTTTCACTTCTTCCACTAGTGGACAAAAAATTTAAGTGAAGAGAATATCAATAACACCTTATTTCTTATTTGATAATAATAACTGTTAATTGTAATTGTATGTGTGTCTGTAGTACCGTACCAAATAAAGTTTTTATCTATCTATCTATGTTTATAGGATAAAATTTGACTTGTAAGTGCTTATTTTGTAAGCCTAAAGAAATAAAGTTATTGATTCTGATTCTGCTGCGGGCGAAGGCCATAACACCCACCACCCATGAAAACAGTTTGTTTATTTAATTAATACGGTTATTAAAAACCAATTACATTAGTTAAAAGAATAATTGCGCAAACTGGTTTGAGCCCGGCCACATGCTCTATCTTGCTTGCGCAAACTGTGTTTGTGCAATCTGCATGGACAAATGTTTGAGAGTGTAGCCGGCCTAGCCGGGCTATTGGTTTCAGAATAGCCTTTGAAAAATTACAAAGACAAAAGTTACAAAACAACATATGTTACGTTATCTTAGGTAGGTTCTGTTATAGGCCGGCCACAGGCGTGGTCACCGATGTGGCGCGGCGGAGCGTGTGGCCGGGGTATGAGCGCAAACTGGTTTGTGCAATCATGCATGCAAGTAAGATGGAATGGAGCGTGTGGCCGGGCTATTCCTTTCTGTAATGTTGCAAAATGGCTATTGTGCGCGATTTTGAATTTAATTTCATTTATAATTTCAGCAACATCAGTAACTTCAAAACCCAGGGAGAAGCGCTCGCGAGTAGCGCCCACTCCAGGATTCGAACCTGCGACAGAAGATGTGCTGTTGGTGGTGTTAGGCAGAGGACGCATCGGATGGATCGAGAAACACTAGATTAAGATTTTTATAAATTATTTTTAAAAATATATTTGAATTAATAAATTTATTGTTTTAATTTTGATTTAACTTATGAAATCTCGTAAAATAAGTACCCTTTAGCCCTTGCCAAACTAGATGTGGAATGTTTGGAAACAAACGACGACCTCTGTGACGACCTCTGTGGCGCGGTGGGCGAAGGTCCGCCTGCGACGCAGGAGGTTGCGGGTTCGATTCCCGCCTTGGGACAAATATTTGTACGATCTGCAGATATTTGTTCAGGATGTTCTGGTCGTTTTATATGTATAATAAAAAATATCTATCTATGTATGTATTGTATTATGTATATCAGTCATCTAGTAACCATAACACAAGCTCTGCTTAACTTGGGGCTAGATGATGCTGTGTGAATTGTTCAGTATTATAAAAAAAAAAATATTATAAACCGCCCATACTTAAGGCTGGGTTACCCGGATTTAAGGATTTTGAACTGTCCGTACCTCAATAACTAGAAGGCCTATAGTTTTGAAATTCAAACATATTATAGTTGAGGATATTTTCTAATGCATCACTGGACAAAAACACGATTGGTGACATTTCACCCGATCAAAAAAAATGTCAAAGTTACCTCTAAAAGAAACTTTAAATGATCACTGTGAATAGAAAAATGAATAAAATGCCACAAATAGTATACCAAAACATTGCAAACGTTATTACGCAGTACATCACTAGAAAATATTTTTATATGTCATACAAATATTTTTCAAAGCACCTAAATAACTACAAAATCGTGCTCGGCTGTCTGCGCACCGTCTTGCTTCTTGCTTGCGTCTTGCAAGTGCTGGGCTCACCTCGCCTTAACCTAAAATTCACTCTCTGGCCGCGTCTTTTTATACGGAATATACATAACTTGTCGAATTGCTTACAATTTCAAACTCGACGCCAAGCGAGTTTTAGTTATTTGTGTCGTGGTTTGTTTACAAACATTCTACATCGACTTTGGCTAGAAAAATTATAAAGTCTGAACGATTTGTCTTGAACCATCGCAGCTTGAAGCACTAAGAAACGACTGCACCGATTTTGATCAAACATAGCCGAGAGCGAGCATTCTCGACAAGTAACTAACCTCTCAAAGCAATTTTTATAACACGCTCTCAAGCAAAAAAGCATAACGACCAAAATCGGTTTATCTATTTCTTTCTTATTTTTGCGTCAAAGGTCAATTAGAAAAATAATTTAATAAATATAATTTATTTATTACTTATTATACTTATACCTATTATTTATACAGTCATTTTTATAAAAAACAAATTTATTACATTTAATAATAATAATAACAACAGATTATATTAATAATAATAAATAGCAAGCAGTTCATATTATAATTAAAGTCCTAACTAATATTATAACTGCGAAAGTGTGTTTGTTTGTCCTTGCTTCACGCCCTAACTAAGCAAACAATCAACTTGATTTTTGGCTTAGAGTTAGTTGAAAGGATGGACAGTAACATAGCCAACTAATATTAAATGTTTAAAATACTAGCCTGTTCCCCGCGGTTTCACGCGCGTTAAATTTTAAGTACAAATTTCGAGGGCGATAAAAAGGTATTTTTTCCCGCAAATCTCCCATAGGAATTTGATGTTCCACGAGGACAAAAAGTAGCCTAAATTACTCTCCATCCTTTCAACTAACTTTATGCTAAAAATCAAGTCGATTGTTTGCTTAGTTAGGGCGTGAAGGAAGGACAAACAAACACTCTTTCGCATTTATAATCATCAGCCCGTATACGTCCACTGCTGAACACAGGCCTCCCCGATACGACGCCACAAATAGCGGTCTGACCCGCCTCCATTCATCGACTCCCTGCGACCGCTACGATGTCGTCGGTCCATATTTTATAATATTACTTAGGTTTTAGTCAATAACGTTCGGAAGTTTTAAGTAAAGTAAAGTAAGTAAATAATTTATTTGTCACATAAAACACACACATACAATTTTTTACATCAAAAATGGGAAAATTAACACAACGTATATAAGAATTAAATGTTAAAACAAAGAATAGAGGCAACTGTTATACGAGTACCTATGCTAATGTTCCTTGTGCTTACCCCAAAACAACTCACAGTTTGCTGTTTACATAGAGTTAATTAGTAATTAATTAGAGTTGATGATTACATTGAGATTTCGATATTTTAATGATTTTACTATTGGGTAGTCTAAAGGAACCAGGCTTAAACACAAATTACCTGCCAACAATATGAAGCACTATTGATTATTTCAACCTAAAATGCGTGTGTGTAGCAGTGGCAAATGGGTAATAGCTCAGTGATAATATTGCTCTATGAGCAAACACTGATTTTCAGCTATCACCTGGATGACGAGACAAGACGAGCCCAACGATACACTTTTACTATAATTGTACTCTTGTTATCGGTCCTTGCTGGTCATCCGGTACGCCATGCACTCGCCTAGTGTGCGCCCTGACTTTGTTCGGTTTCTCGAAGCGATGCGCGCATATGGAACAGAGGTAGCCGTACCGTTTGCCTGTGTGCGCATTATGTTTGTGTATCTGGAGGAATTTCTTCGATTTTAAACGTTTTGGGCACATGTCGCACTGTAAAGGAAAAAAAAAGATATTTTATTAATTTTCATCATCATATGAGCCCATACACGTCCACAGCTGGACATAGGTTCCCCCATAGGACGCCACAAATAGCGGTCCTGAGCCGCCTCCATCCATCGACTACCTGCGACCGCTACGATGTCGTCGGTCCAACCGAGTGAATGGTCTCCCATGTAGGGGCGGATTTGCCATAATCACCACGCTTGGCAGGCGGATTGGTGATCGCAGTGTTGGTGTTAAAAAATATTCAGAAGGAAGCTGCTGCCATTCCTCTGGTAGGTTCCTCATACGACGCCAATAAATAGGAGTCCTGATCCGCCTTCATCCATCGAATCCCAGCGACCGCTCATAATTATTTATTAATCATTGACTAAAATCAGGGGGTTTATAAGTATTTCCTGCGTACTTAAAGAATAGAAACAGAATAAAAAACTGAAAGAATTTTCCAAATCGGTCCATAATTGGCGGAAATATCGCGTAACATACATACAAAAAAAAACACCTCTTTTACGTCGAAAAATACGATGTAAAGATCGTAATTAGTAGCATACCTGCCAGTTCTTCTCAGGTAGATGTATAGCGATGTGTTGCACCAGGTTGGACCGGCGATGGAAAGTAGCGCCACAGTGGTCGCAAACGTACGGTCGCTCGCCCGTATGCCGGCGTTCGTGAATCTGTTAACATTGGAAAATAAATAAATAATGCTGGAAATTGTAAATGCTTAGCTTTTAAAAAACTTTAAAAAAAGTTTGCCACACGCTCCATCTTGCTTGCGCAAACTGGTTTGACCCCGGCCACACGCTCCATCTTGCTTGCGCAAACTGGTTTGACCCCGGCCACACGCTACATCTTGCTTGCGCAAACTGTGTTTGTGCAATCATGCATGCACAAATGTTTGAGCGTGTAGCCGGGCTATTATTTATTAAATAATTATTCTATTCTATTACGTATAGGACGAGAAGATGTGCTGTGATGTGCGATTATTCTCCTTTTATAATTATTTATTTCGTGAATCTTGTCCGTCTTGATTTTGGTTGAGAAGAATTAAATGAATGAGTGAGTGAGTGAGTGAGTGAAGGCGAGAGTGAATGGCGATTGAACTCTTTTTCTTTTGTGTTTGGATACATAGCTGGGTAATCCCATCCAAAGTCGATGTTCGGATATTACTTGTGTTGATGGCTAAACCAGTCATCCGCAACAGGCGGACCGCGGTCCGTGCGTGCATCAACTGCTACGTTTTTTCTTCTGTTGGCAACTCTATAAAACACTCACACTAAGTGACAGTCCACCATTGCTGTGTATCACTTTTGATTCGATAAGATTCCGTCCGAGAATTTTACTCGTCCCTGATAATAACTATGTTTAAAGTGTAAAATTTGACTTGCTTTGCTTATTTTGTAGGCCTAAAGAAATAAAGTTATTGATGCTGATTCGTGTCCGGACCGCGGAAGGTGGAACCTCGGTCCGCCAAATATTCTTAAATATACCTCCATAATTTATATCGTATTTTTAATTAACTAGCCCTATGTTCCTCCTAAATTTGAAAACCGCCTAGAAAAGAATCTAAATTAGATTAGTTAGTTAATACCTACTTAATGTAAGATAGCGCGTTTTTTGGTCTCGGTACCTCTCTCGCACCGCACCCAAACAAATGCATCCGCCTGCGCGTGCCACCCAGTCATATTTAGCCAAAAATTGCCATAAGAATTTGATGCATCGGCAGAAGGGACTGATGTGACTGCTAAGGTGTTCAGTCTTCCAAAGTCCACTCCAAATGGAGATAATAGATTTTGTTTTACTTTTATGGAACTAGCTTGATTTTAACACAAAATCAAAACAGTATCTACCGATTCACCATTTTTTATGGACCTTGATAAAAAAAATCTCAATGAATGCGGACCCCACCTAAAACTACTTGCCGACTCCTGGCCTTAACAGTCTGTTTTAAGTTTTTTTTAAACAATCAAATTATATACTCACAGTAAGAGCTTCTTTGGTAGCAGAACTGTATTCGCAATAAGCGCACTTATGGATGCGGCCAAGTCCGTGTCGAGCACGTTTGTGTTCTTGAAGTTGGTTGTTGTTCCTGCAACGTTTTCCACATGACTGGAACAAAAGAGAATATAATAAAATAGGTGTTTATTGCGCCATGTAGGTCGCTTTCATCCCGAATTTCTTGTTTAGTTCTACAAGCAAAAGTGAAACTTAGACGATGGTAGTAAAGTCTTACCTCGCATACACAGGAGTTGGTGTGAAACCGTATATGCGCCTTGTAGGTCGCTTTCATCCTGTACTCCTTTTTTAGTTTCACAAACAAAAGTGAACCTTGCACGATGATTATAAAGTCTCACCTCGTATACACAGAAGTTGGTGTGAAACCGCATATGCGCCATGTAGGTCGCTTTCATCCTTAACTCCTTGTTTAGTTTCACAACAAAGCAAAAGTGAACCTTAGACGATGGTAGTAAAGTCTCACCTCGCATACACAGGAATTGGTGTGAAACCGCATATGCGCCATGTAGGTCGCTTTCATCCTTAACTCCTTGTTTAGTTTCACAACAAAGCAAAAGTGAACCTTAGACGATGGTAGTAAAGTCTCACCGCGCATACACAGGAATTGGTGTGAAACCGCATATGCGCCATGTAGGTCGCTTTCATCCTGTACTCCTTATTTAATTTCACAAGCAAAAGTGAACCTTACGTGATAATAATAAAGACTCACCTCACATACACAAAAGTTGGTGTGAAACCGCATATGCGCCTTATAGGTCGCTTTCATTCTGAACTCTTTATGACAAGTACCACACGCGTAGGACGTGGCGGGGAGAAGACGGGCGCGTTTCTTGCGGGGGCGGGCTTCCTGTACATAATAGATAGATAAATAGAAAATGCTTTAATGCACACTTAATAAAACAATTTACAAACAATTTGATACAAAAAAATGTGACAATTGGCGGTCTTATCGCTCACGACCTATCTCTACCCGAAAACCTGAATATAAAATAACGAAATCATCATCAGCCAGCTAGTCCACTCACAACCAACGTCGTGGCGCGGCGACAAAGGCCTGCCTGCGACGCACGAGGTTGCGTGTTAGATTCCCGCCCCTGCACAAATGTTTGTACGATCTGCAAATATTTGTCTCGGGTGTTCTGGGTATTTTCTATGTCTTCTGTAAAAAATATCTATCTATGTAAGAGTATATCGGTGATCTAGTACCATTTTTTTTTTATTCGCGACAGCAAACAATTATACTCAGATCTTAAAGTTAACAATATTAAACATAAGTAGTCTTACTCTAAGTATAATCAGCCCCGTTGTCCAAGAATTGTGACAATTAGAAAGTGGGGCAAAACGGTAGGTACTTAACAGATACCTATTATAAGATAATGCTAGAAGAGCATGATTTTAAATTGTTTGTGAATAGGCACAAAATAAAACAAAGGTACCTACTTATCAAAGAGCATGATTTTACATTGTTTGTGAATAGGCACAAAATAAAACAAAGGTACCTACTTATCAATTACAATGTATAAATGCAGCATGGAAAAAAACCCAGATTGGAAAAAGAAAGGCATTTTTAATGCTTAAACACAAAAGATCAATAAGTAAACATGTCGGTAAATAACTCGTCGATTTTAAAATTTGAGATACAGTATTGTTTATTCTTGGGTAATCGACATTATTATGTCAAGGATTTCTTTTCTGAACTGGCTAAGAGTACTTGCGAATAAATAGACAATAACACAAGCCCATAACACAAGCTCTGCTTAGTGTGGGGCTAGATGATGCTGTGTGAATTGTCCAGCATTATTTATTTATTTCATATTCTCACCTGTTTAATAGGCAATGTCTTGACATCCTTGTAATCCTCATAATCATCAAAGTGGTCGTAGTCATCATAAGCATACTCCTCGTCAGCTGGCTCCAATGAGACTTCCACTTCTGATTTAACCGGTTTGATGTCTTTTTGTATCCTATAAAGTGTAGGTACTTAAGGTGAAGTGAGTCCCAAAACCCATGTTTCAACTGTACGAAAAATCAATTTTCAGGCAAGAAATCACTGTTTTTTTTTATATTTTTTTGATGAACATTTGAAGTTTAGGATTCTAGTTAGTAACTTATGGGAGCCGAACCGGGCCGTGGGGCCGCGGCGTATGAATATCGACCCCTCCAACTCAGCCCGTGGATGTCGTGAGAGCCGACTAAGGGAACCTACCAGAGGAAGGGCAGCAGCTTCCGTCTGAGTATTTTTAAACACCAACACTGCGATCACCAATCCGCCTGCCAAGCGTGGTGATTATGGCAAATCCCCCCTACATGGGAGATCATCCACTCGATGGACCGACGACATCGTAGCGGTCGCAGGGAGTCGATGGATGGAGGCGGCTCAGGACCGCTATTTGTGGCGTCGTACGGGGGAGGCCTATGTCCAGCAGTGGACGTGTATGGGCTGATGATGATGATGATGATGATGGGAGCCGAACCACGATTGACTAAACTTGGCTCGATACAAAAAAATCGCGAAGTTTCCTCTAAATCTTAATTTTTACAGAGATACTCCTACGGAAAAACCCATGTCATTTGGTGATTATTTCACATATTTTATTGAAATCTCGTCTACGTGTTCCCTAATAAATACTTTAGAGGATTATGGATTTATTTTATTGCGAAAGAGTATGATTTGAGACCAAAACCAAATTTAAAAATAAAAACCGGTGAATTTGCGCGCACGCCGGGCGTTCCGCGGCTCTTGCCTTCCTTTCTCGCCTTGCCCGCGCGGTGTTCGCTCATCCTTGTCTCGCAAAACGGAGCTCACTTCGTCTTAAGTAAGGTTAAAAAAGAAAAACACTCATGAAAATTTTTATACCACCAAGCAAACTGGCTTGTGACCCACCTGATGGAAAGCGGCGGCGGCGGGCGAAGGTTCACCTCGCGACACATGAGGTTGCGGATTCCATTCCCGCCTTGAGACAAATGTTTGTATGATCTGCATATATTTGTCTAGGGTGTTCTGGATATTTTCTAATATTAAATATCTATCTATGTTAGTTTTAATGTTGATTAGATTCAATTTACGAAATAATATTTTTTTGCTGATGTGTTTTATGTTTGTGTATATAACATAGTATTTTCGACAATCAAATCACAGAAGGACGAGCCAAGTGAAGAAACAACATTGGGAAACGGAAACTAAGAAGAAGACCGAGCAATCCAGCCAGACAGCAGTACCAGCCCCAGTATCAGCACCACCAAGCCGGCTCCAGCCAGTACCAGCTCTGTATCCAGCCTTGCTGTACCAGCTCTGCTGCACCAATCCAGTACCAGGTCTGCTGCACCAAAAATCCAGTACCAGCTCTGCATCTTGCACCAGCCTTGCTGCACTGGCCTAGCTGTACCTGTCCTGCTACACCGATCTTGCTGCATCAATCCAGTACCCGCTCTGCATCCTGCTCCTGTTGTACGTGGTCTGCTGCACTAACACACTGCTATTAAGGCGAAGTGCGCTCGGTTTTGCGAGACAAGGACGAGCGAACACCGCGCGGGGAAGGCGAGAAAGGAAGGCAAGAGCCGCGGAACGGCCGGCCCGCGCGCAAATTCACCGGTTTTTATTTTTAAATTTGGTTTTGCATTCAAATATTTCTCTTTCGTAAAAAAAAAAATAACCATAATCCTCTAAAGTATTTATCTGAGAACACGTAGATGAAAGTTTATTGAAATATGCTAAATAATCAGCAAATGAAACTGATTTGTCCGTAGGAGTATCTCCGTAAAAATTAAGATTTAGAGGAAACTTCGCGATTTTTTTCTATCGAGTCAAGTTTAGTCAATCGTGTTTCGGCTCGCATAAGTTACTAACTAGAATCCTAAACTTTAGATGCTCATCAAAAAATAATAAAAAATTCAATGTTTTCTTGCCTTAAAATTGATTTTTCGTGCAGTTAAAACGTGGGTTTTGGGACTCACTTCACCTTAAGTATATCAGTCATCCAGTACCTATAACACAAGTTCTGCTTAGCTTGGGGCTAGATGATGCTGTGTGGATTGTCCAGCATTATTTATTTACTTTTAACTATACTTGTAACTATGATGCCAATAAAGAATTTGAATCTGTATAATCACTGATCTGACGAGGCCATAATATATGTCTCGTATATGTACATATATATAAATAAAATCAAAATAAAAATTGTTTATTTCAAGTACACAATAGTAGCACACAATATATGTGTTAAAAAAAGGCAATTCTGTTGGTATGTAACAGCTATGTTTTACAAGCAAAATTACCTGTATTTTTTCCTAACTTTCTGTGCACCTTCTGCCATCTTCAGCAGGGCTTTCTCGGCCTTCCGACTGACTCTCCGGAACCGCAGGCAGGCGTTGATTGCCTCTGTGCATTGTGAACAGATCTTCTGAGACAGACCATCATTATTTTTTATCTGAAAGCACAGTTTTATTTTGGTTTACGTTTGTGGTTCAAGATTTATTTATTTCTCAATGAACAGAGTTCACTTAGAGTAAAGAAATACATAGAAATTGACATAGAAAATGTCGATTTGTGTCTCGTATCCGAAACGCACTTCACTAAACAATCTCACATCACACTTAAAGGCTATAAAATCTATCATGCCCTGCACCCTGACAACAAAGGTAGAGGAGGCAGTGCTGTTATCGTAAAAGAAAACATCAGACACTTTGAGGCAAGTAAACATGAAGAACCAGATATTCAATCCGTAGCTATCTGCATCAATGCAAAGTTGTATCAGTTAACGGTAGCAGCTATACTGCCCACCTCGTCACACTATACAAAAAGACACATATACAGCCTTTCTTCAAACTCTAGGTGAAAGATTCGCACTCGGAGGAGATTTCAATGCCAAAAATACATATTGGGGGTCTAGATTAACGAACACAAAGGGTAATAACTTAATGAAAGCTATTAAAGAGGTAAAAGGTGACGTCATATCTACTGGCTCACCGACTTACTGGCCAACTGATCCAAACAAAATTCCGGACCTAATAGACTTTTTTGTTTATAAAAATATATCGACTAACTACCTAAGAACAAAACAGAGTTACGATATGAACTCTGATCATTCTGGAATATATTTAGAAATAAGTGAAAAGATCTTACGTAAAGATAACACTCTGACCCTAGTTAATAAGAATACTGATTGGGAGAGTTTTAAATTAGAACTAGATTGTAATATAGACTTAAAGGTTCCACTGAAAACCCATGAGCAACTTGACGTAGAAGTAGATCATTTTACAAAATTAATACAACAGATTGCCTGGAATAATACACCAGAAAACAAGATAAGAGCAACACGAAACCATTATCCTCACGATATTCTAAAACTTATAAACGAAAAAAGAAAACAGAGAAACCACTGGCACCAAACTAGATCTCCGCAAGATAAAACGAAGCTGAATAATCTCACAAAACAACTAAAAAGGAAAATTCAAACACATAACGATGAGTCAACAAACTTATCTGCAAAACCTTTCCAGTGACCGAAGTACAAACTACTCCCTTTGGAAAGCCACTAAAAACATGAAACGACCCATTACCCATATTCCTCCAATAAGTATAGGACCTGGACAATGGGCTGTGAGTAATGAGCAAAAAGCTAAAAGGTTCGCAGAACACCTGGAAGATATATTTAAACCTAACGAAAGCCAAAGTACACCAACGCCAATAGAAATTTGTGATGAAACATTAATGCTAAAGTTCGTATCGCCCAGAGAAGTCTGGAGTGAAATAAAATACCACATTAACCCACGAAAATCACCCGGATTCGATCTTATCTCGGGAGAAATACTACATAATCTCCCTAGAAAAGCACTTGTGAAACTGACGAACCTTATCAACGCCTCATTCAGACTGAAGTATGTACCAGATTTATGGAAAGCTGCTGAAGTTATCATGATAGCAAAACCAGGGAAACCACCTCAAGAGACTTCATCTTACAGACCAATTTCTCTACTACCTATTATGTCAAAATTATTTGAAAAACTATTACTAAAAAGACTTAAGCCTTACATAGAAATTAAAAATCTAATACCAGAACATCAGTTTGGATTTCGTGAACAGCACTCCACAATAGAACAAGTTCACAGAATTACAAATACAATTAAGAGAACCCTCGAAGATAAAAAAGTATGCTCAACTATATTTCTAGATGTAGCACAGGCCTTTGATAAAGTATGGCATGAAGGTCTTCTACTAAAATTAAAGAAATTGCTTCCATCAGATTTTGCAGATATAATAGAATCTTATTTAACAGATCGCGCTTTTAGAATAAGGCAAGAAGATGCCTACTCAGACATTAAGAAAATAAGAGCTGGTGTCCCACAAGGAAGCGTATTAGGACCGGTCTTGTATCTTCTATACACAAGTGACACCCCGCACTAGAAAATAACACTATTGCTACCTTTGCAGACGACACTGCTATAATGGCTGTCGGAAGCACACACGCAGAAGCAGCCGAAAAGGTACAAGTAGCAGTAAATGAAATCTATGACTGGACTACAAAATGGCGAATAAAGCTGAATGAATCTAAGTCCGTCCACATCAACTTCACTAACAAGAAAGATGAGTACTATCCTGTTTTCATAAATAATAATAAAATCCCATATGAAACCACAGCCAAATATCTGGGTATGACGCTTGATGTCAAGTTACGCTGGAAAGCACACGTCAAGAAGAAAAAAGAAGAGCTAGAAATACGCTACAAAAGGATATACTGGTTGATCGGAAGGCAATCCGCCCTATCAGTGCCCAACAAACTTATATTATACAAACAAGTCCTGATGCCTGTATGGACTTATGGAATACAGTTGTGGGGCTGTACCTGCAAGAGTAACATCGAAATTATACAACGATTCCAAAGTAAAGTTCTACGGGGCATTATAAATGCACCTTGGTACATAAGAAACGAAGATCTACACCGGGACCTCCAGATCGAATTCGTCAATAAAGTAGTCCTGAGATACGCAGAAGCTCACGAACGAAGACTTCATCACCACGTGAACGTCGAGGCCATCCAGCTCCTCGACAACACAGACATACGTGAGAAGGCTCAAGAGAACTAAACCTTTTGAGTTAGTGTAGTGTTAAACATAAATAGTGAATAATTAGTGCTAATTTTAATGAACACATAAACAAAGTGTCCTCCCCTTAACTAGAGACTCTAAGAAAAGTGCCAATGGACACATTCTTATTTTAATAATTACTATAAAACTAAGACAAAGCAAAATTACTCATTAGCCTACTTGGCTAGATTGTAATATAATTAGGGTAACGAATCAACGCTGTACACTAAATAATAAAAAAAAAAAAAAAAAAAACTTAGAGTAAAATGTTTACATTTGTACTTCATTCATTCATCATCAGCCCGTACACCTCCACTGCTGAACATAGGCCTCCCCCAAACGACGCCACGAATAGCGGTCCTCCAAATAAAAATAATTTATTTCAGACCCAATTTATAACTGTGTCAATTGTTTTTATTCAATTTAACACATCAACCAGTTTATTTTAGACCTCAGATGCACATAAAATGCGACCAAGAACCATGTATCATGTCAAATCTGACAGAAAGGAATAGTCTTATTTAAAGTACCATGGAGCGAGAGAGAGAGCAGTACACTCAAATCATTCAGCATTCATCTTACTATATTTGGCTGGATGTAAAATGAACGAAAGAACATGTGTTTAACCTCGGGTTATTTCACTCTTTATTTCTATTGGCGCAATAAAAACAGCGAGTCATATATTTAAAAAACTAACCCTGAGTTATGGAACCTCGAGTTATTTATTTAACTCAAAGTTTTGGCACAAGTGGACCTTACTTGTTAGGTAATTTAGTGATTATATATATTATATTTTACTGATACCTACCTACTACAATGTCTATGTTTGTTTTTTTGTCTTATGCTGTCTATGTTTGTGAACCAAATAAACCATCTATCTATCTAGTTTGGGCATGGAATGAATTGGGGGTTAATAATAGGTAGGCGAATGATTAGGCGTCTCCCAAAGGACGAGACTTGCCGTGGCGTCAGTAGGTACCTATTCCTACAACTTGCAAGCGAAAAAAACTGGCGTACACCACCGTGTGGTGTAATATGATAAACTCATGTACTTTAGTTTCCCTAGATTAAGATATAGTTATAGCGCCCTCTACAGACAGTAATAAATGCTGTTCCCGACATTCGGACGTTTCAATTATGTAAACCTATAAGGATGGCCATCTAGATCCCTACAACCGCATCTGTCTTGGGTAGGGCGTTCCTTTCACCCCTTTTAAAGGGTGAAGATAAGTTTTTTATTATTACTTTCGATTCTAGAACTAGATTTTACCTCCAAACCAGTAACAAGTTGCAAATCGTGAGACCGTTTTTCTTCAGACTCTTTATCACAGAAAATTGACGTTAAGCCTTCTGTAGCTAAGCACGTCCTACAGTTATCACTCCTAAGCATAGATTTCTGTAGTTTTTCACTGCACACTCTTTGCTTGTGAGATAATCGTCTTTTTGTAGACATTCTATGAACAAACAACGCCACGATCATTTTTGAATATTTTTCTCAATAAAAACTTGTGGAATTACGACACTTTTGTAGTATGACTACAGTTTTTATCATTTTACTGCCAGGGTGGAGATTTTTTACTAGGTAATTCACTTGCAGGATCAGCTAGAAAAGTTGTTTACATTTTCATCAAAAAATAAACAAATCGCCGGCCATTTTGCTTTTTGGCAAAGTTGATTGACATTACAGGGTTGCTTGTTAGAACGAAAGATCTCCCAAAACTGAAACATTTGGGCCTCTCTTCATCTGAAAAGGGTGTTTCCTTAGTTGCAAACTAGCACTGACTCAAATTCAACAAGTTTTGTTGATAAAAATTATATGCAATAAATATGTTTATAATGAATGTCCAAATTATAATATAATTAACACACAAAATTACCACATTTCTTCACCGGGATCAGAGTTGGTAGCTCTATTTCGTTCAGTAACATTTTTAAACCACCGCCTTGCGACATAATCAGCTGACTGTTTCATGGAAATGTTACACGCAACTGTGAAAAATACATGCAATATTGGTTATTGAACGCAACTATATCAAACTTGAAACCTCAGAGCTTGAAACGAAAAGATTGCCGATGCCGACGACGAGTGTCTCTGTCTGTCATTTGACGACACGACAAGCAGGACAAGACAACAAGCAAGACGTTTTTCGAAACCATTGCATATATTCGTTATTTATAAACTTTTCCTCTAAAACTACAAAGAAGCGCTACAATGTCTGGTGCCAGCGGTTCTGGCGCTCCACCGCCTACGGGAGTAGTACAAAACAGCGCCCTGTCGTTTGTTGCGTCTGCGCAGGTCATGCAAACAGAGGTCGATAATGCTGCTGCTTTATCGCCTGGGAACTTACAGGAGATTCAGCAAACGAGCGATGAAGCCTCCCAAGCTGGTAAGTAAGAAAAACTTCTCGCAGTGATAGATTTTGGCCAAATAAAAGTCTTAAACAGGCCTGCAATGTCAGAGGCTGGACATGGTGAAATTTAGACCACCCAAGAAGAAAACTGACTCATATTTATAAATGAAACAGGATACAAATCTCTCTTAAACTTCAGAACAGTCTCTACCTAAGTCAAACTTGGGAAGTAGGCACCAAGCAACTTTAAACTGCCATACAGCGGGGCAATGCAACCAGTCTTGAGGATGATTACAACTCATTGATATGGATTAGTTCAATTATCTGTATATTGTTTGTAATAGTCTGCAGTTAGCTCAAAAAAATTTTAATCGTATATACATATTAGTTTAATTTGTTTCTATTATTTGATGGAAAATAATTTTCTTTACTTATAAAAATTTAGAAACATATTATTTTAATATTTAGGTAATATTTATTTTATAGGCCTTTTTGAGGATAGTCTTTATTTTTTCGAATTGACCTTTAACAATTTTACTATACAACAATTGAAGAAGCTTTGGCTGATAAATACATATTTTGTGATAAGGTGATTAAGTGAAGCTAAGCTAGTTGTAAAATAGTGATTTAAGTTATAAACTAGTTGACATATCTAAGTACATGTAAGTGTCTAAAGATGAATAAATGAACTGAACTAGAAAAACTGGGTTTTCAATTCATCAATCTATGAAATTTGATTCACGAATTTCTTAGATTGATGAATTGAAACCCGAGTGGGGTTTCAATTGCCTTGAAGAAGTCCCTAATTAAGGGATTGTCATATTATCATACAAATCCCGGTCATAATAGAAAGAAATATTGCTGTTCTTCGAATACAAAAAGAACATACGGTTGAATTGGGAACATCCTCTTTGATGTTGGTAGAAATGGTCTCAAATAATGCCACAAATAAGGCCTGATGACTGTTTTTTAACTGACTTCAAAAGGTTCTCAATTCGTCTGTAGATTTTTTTATGTATATTTGTTACGCGATATCCAATTATGGACCGATTTTGAAAATTCTTTCACTATTGCATAGAAAATGATCCCGCGAGGGGTCACATAAAATTTGTATCCCCAAGGGATTAGTATTTATACCACAAAACTTAAAATAAGTGTAAAAGTAAGGGAATTTAAGTAGGTTTATAGTTTTTTAAAACACATCATATTATCTTCATTTCCAGATAGGTTGGTTCCTCCAGGACTGAAGGCTCTGTGTGAAGCTTGCTGCAAGGCATATCCTGACCAGCCAAACCCCTTACAAGTTACCACCAGGCTCAAATATTGGTAAGAAAAGTATATACCACATAATCAATAACATAAATAAATAATACTGGACAATTCACACAACATCATCTAGCCCCAAGCTAAGCAGAGCTTGTGTTATGGGTACTAGATGACTGATATACTTAATACAATACATAACAAAGTTTTTTTACGTGCTTTTATTTAACTAGCAATGTATGTTTGTTCGGGTGGAATCTTGCAATTACATTTTACACCAGTTATCCTCAACCCATTGAGTATAATTTGGCATACTTATGTAAGTTCGATGACAATGCAATGTCATGGTACTATCGAGCTTATCTGATGATGGAAACCGAAGGTGTCCATAGGAACTCCTTAATGATGATACTTAACCATGTCGAGTTTGGGTTCGTTGAGTGTGTCTTCCCAAGCATTTTGGTCCGAGATGATATAAAAGGTTGTATGTAAAAGGTTATTAAAACATTTAAAAAAAAATATTATAAAAAAAAATACCCAGAACAACGGGAAAAAAGGCTCGTCTTATTTTAAAGTGAACTATTTAATATGCTTGCAGGTTGGGTGGAGAGGATCCCTTAGACTACATCAGCATGTACTGGAGCCCTGGACGGCCGGAGGAAAATATCCCACCACACTGGCATTATATTAGGTAACAATCCTTTTCTTGTTTTAAATATCAAATATCGCAAACACCTGAGAGAGGTCTGGCAGACATCGCTCTTGAGTGATAAAACCGCCAATTGTTATATAAAATATTATTGTTTCATTTGTAAATTCTTTATTAACAAAGAAAATTACAATCAACTAATAGAAACAAATTAGAACTAGTATTTACAATTGAAACAATTCAAGTAAATCTCCCATGGGAATTTGATATTTTACCAGGACAAAAAGTAGCCTATAATACTCTCCATCCTTTTAACTAACTCTATGCCAAAAATTATGTCGATTGGTTGCTTAGTTAGGGTGTGAAGGAAGGAGAAACAAACACACTTTCGTATTTATAATATTAGTTAGGATTTGTGGCCGAATTTTGCTAATCAATAGCTTTACTTGTCTATGACAATGGTATCACAGTCCATAGATGAAAAAAGCTCTAGATAGTGCGTGCGGTGCTATTTGCATGGGGAGATTGATAGAATGCTTTCAACCTTGACACTTCAAAGTTTCGTTAGTTCGAAGGTAAATGTTTGTGTGTGTTTATCATGCTTTGATTACAGTTATTCACACCGAAACTTAGATGTTAGAATTCATTTATTTTGTTTACTCATAAAGATTGTTAACATAATATATTGTAAAACCAATTCAATAAGGTGGGAACGAGTGCCCAGATAAACCTAACATAGGCTTTATGGCACTACTGACCCAAAAAATTTATGTTTTTAGGTACCAAATAAATTTCATTGATTCATACATTCTCTTTTTTTACCCGACTACGAGAGGGTTTCGATTTTGAAACCATATGTATGTATGTATGTTGCCGATTTTTATGTTCCCTGGTATCGCTGAAACTACTGGTCCAATTTCAACAAATGAGGTGTCTTATGATTCGTCTTAATAGCCCGATGGTTATAGGCTATGTGACGTCATTTAAAAATGGGGGTCTAACGAGATAGCGGGGGTCGAAGAAAGGGTCGAAAATTTCAATGTTAGTAAATATGCTCGTGTGTGGTATCATTGCAAAGGTCTTTGATTGTACTTTCCAAAATCGTTCAACTTTTGTGAGATTAACGATTCTCAAGCTATTAGCAAAAAGGTATAAAAAAATATAGTTAAAAACTAAAACCCGACTACATAAAAGTCTTAAACAAGCGTTCACCTATTGGTCTTATCATTTCCTTTTGATACTTAGGTAGTCGGAGGCACCCACCCCATATACCTAGGGTACAATTAGTAACAAAGGCCTCCGACTACCTAAGTATGAAAAGAAAATGATAAGGACAATAGGTGAACGCTTGTTTAAGACTTTTATGTAGTCGGGTTTTAGTTTTTAACTATATTTTTTGACCTTGTCCATCCATCTATACTTTCTTTCATGAAAGATAAAATGCCAAAATGTGTCATTCTGAGGCAATACCATAGTTATGGTAAAGCGATTAATTCAACTATTTCTGTCTACAGTTTCGGTCTATCAGACCTACATGGCGACGGTCGGGTCCACGCGACCGGCGGCCCCCAGTCCGGCTTTGGCTTTGAACTGACGTTTCGGCTGGAGAGCGCCGCCCCGCAGCCACCGCTGTGGCCGGCCCAGCTGTGCCAGGCGCTCGCTAGATACGTGTTTACCACAGGTCAGTAAATAAGGGCGAATTCCTACGTCGTTATTATGTATTGCGCCCTTACATCAGGTCTACTTTGAAAACTAACAAAGTCGACGGATGACGTCGATCGCATCAAACGAACAACCAACAAGTTGCTTTGGGCGAGTAACCTTTTCGGATCTCTGAGAAATAAATGTCTGAAAGGGGTCGGCCATTAATAAGTGAGGCTTGAAAGGGGGACTTGGTAAAAAAGATTTTAAAAAATATCACGTGATTAATGGACGACACCAAACACATCCTAAGGTCATCGAAAGAACGGATCGGCCGTCCTTCTTTTTGTGCGGTCAAACGTTATCCGTCAACTTCGCTAATATTTCAGAGTAGACCTCCTGAACTGTGCTTTCACTTAGTTAGACTTTTTTTAGTAAACACGATTTTTATTGAGAGTTTGTATTCCCGGGCTTTTTTGTAACTTTTTGTCGGAGCTGCATTCATAATAAAATGGGATAGAATCAGAATCAATAACTTTATTTCTTTAGGCTTACAAAATAAGCACTTTTATACTATAAACATAGTTATTATTATTATCAAATAAGAAATAAGGTGTTATTGATATTCTCTTCACTTAAATTTTATGTCCAATAGTGGAAGAAGATATACATAACGAATAGTCGGAACTCCTCTAACAATAACTGTATTATTAGAGGAGCTCCGACTATTCGTCATAATACCTGTATTATTAGAGGAGTTCCGACTATTCGTCATAATACCTGTATTATTAGAGGAGTTCCGACTATTCGTCATAATACCTGTATTATTAGAGGAGTTCCGACTATTCGTAATAACACCTGTATTATTAAAGGAGTTCCGACTATTCGTCATAACACCTGTATTATTAGAGGAGTTCCGACTATTCGTCATAATACCTGTATTATTAGAGGAGCTCCGACTATTCGTCATAATACCTGTATTATTAGAGGAGTTCCGACTATTCGTAATAACACCTGTATTATTAAAGGAGTTCCGACTATTCGTCATAACACCTGTATTATTAGAGGAGTTCCGACTATTCGTCATAACACCTGTATTATTAGAGGAGTTCCGACTATTCGTAATAACACCTGTATTATTAGAGGAGTTCCGACTATTCGTCATAACACCTGTATTATTAGAGGAGTTCCGACTATTCGTCATAATACCTGTATTATTAGAGGAGCTCCGACTATTCGTCATAATACCTGTATTATTAGAGGAGTTCCGACTATTCGTAACAACACCTGTATTATTAAAGGAGTTCCGACTATTCGTCATAACACCTGTATTATTAGAGGAGTTCCGACTATTCGTCATAATACCTGTATTATTAGAGGAGCTCCGACTATTCGTCATAATACCTGTATTATTAGAGGAGTTCCGACTATTCGTAATAACACCTGTATTATTAAAGGAGTTCCGACTATTCGTCATAACACCTGTATTATTAGAGGAGTTCCGACTATTCGTCATAATACCTGTATTATTAGAGGAGTTCCGACTATTCGTAATAACACCTGTATTATTAGAGGAGTTCCGACTATTCGTAATAACACCTGTATTATTAGAGGAGTTCCGACTATTCGTAATAACACCTGTATTATTAGAGGAGTTCCGACTATTCGTAATAACACCTGTATTATTAGAGGAGTTCCGACTATTCGTAATAACACCTGTATTATTAGAGGAGTTCCGACTATTCGTCATAACACCTGTATTATTAGAGGAGTTCCGACTATTCGTCATAATACCTGTATTATTAGAGGAGCTCCGACTATTCGTCATAATACCTGTATTATTAGAGGAGTTCCGACTATTCGTAATAACACCTGTATTATTAAAGGAGTTCCGACTATTCGTCATAACACCTGTATTATTAGAGGAGTTCCGACTATTCGTAATAACACCTGTATTATTAGAGGAGTTCCGACTATTCGTCATAACACCTGTATTATTAGAGGAGTTCCGACTATTCGTCATAATACCTGTATTATTAGAGGAGCTCCGACTATTCGTCATAATACCTGTATTATTAGAGGAGTTCCGACTATTCGTAATAACACCTGTATTATTAAAGGAGTTCCGACTATTCGTCATAACACCTGTATTATAAGAGAAGTTCCGACTATTCGTCATAATACCTGTATTATTAGAGGAGTTCCGACTATTCGTATTAACACCTGTATTATTAGAGGAGTTCCGACTATTCGTAATAACACCTGTATTATTAGAGGAGTTCCGACTATTCGTAATAACACCTGTATTATTAGAGGAGTTCCGACTATTCGTAATAACACCTGTATTATTAGAGGAGTTCCGACTATTCGTCATAACACCTGTATTATTAGAGGAGTTCCGACTATTCGTAATAACACCTGTATTATTAAAGGAGTTCCGACTATTCGTCATAACACCTGTATTATTAGAGGAGTTCCGACTATTCGTCATAATACCTGTATTATTAGAGGAGTTCCGACTATTCGTAATAACACCTGTATTATTAGAGGAGTTCCGACTATTCGTAATAACACCTGTATTATTAGAGGAGTTCCGACTATTCGTCATAACACCTGTATTATTAGAGGAGTTCCGACTATTCGTCATAACACCTGTATTATTAGAGGAGTTCCGACTATTCGTAATAACACCTGTATTATTAGAGGAGTTCCGACTATTCGTCATAATACCTGTATTATTAGAGGAGTTCCGACTATTCGTCATAATACCTGTATTATTAGAGGAGTTCCGACTATTCGTAATAACACCTGTATTATTAAAGGAGTTCCGACTATTCGTCATAACACCTGTATTATTAGAGGAGTTCCGACTATTCGTCATAATACCTGTATTATTAGAGGAGTTCCGACTATTCGTAATAACACCTGTATTATTAGAGGAGTTCCGACTATTCGTAATAACACCTGTATTATTAGAGGAGTTCCGACTATTCGTAATAACACCTGTATTATTAGAGGAGTTCCGACTATTCGTAATAACACCTGTATTATTAGAGGAGTTCCGACTATTCGTCATAACACCTGTATTATTAGAGGAGTTCCGACTATTCGTAATAACACCTGTATTATTAGAGGAGTTCCGACTATTCGTAATAACACCTGTATTATTAGAGGAGTTCCGACTATTCGTAATAACACCTGTATTATTAGAGGAGTTCCGACTATTCGTAATAACACCTGTATTATTAGAGGAGTTCCGACTATTCGTAATAACACCTGTATTATTAGAGGAGTTCCGACTATTCGTAATAACACCTGTATTATTAGAGGAGTTCCGACTATTCGTAATAACACCTGTATTATTAGAGGAGTTCCGACTATTCGTCATAATACCTGTATTATTAGAGGAGTTCCGACTATTCGTAATAACACCTGTATTATTAGAGGAGTTCCGACTATTCGTAATAACACCTGTATTATTAAAGGAGTTCCGACTATTCGTAATAACACCTGTATTATTAGAGGAGTTCCGACTATTCGTAATAACACCTGTATTATTAAAGGAGTTCCGACTATTCGTCATAACACCTGTATTATTAGAGGAGTTCCGACTATTCGTCATAATACCTGTATTATTAGAGGAGTTCCGACTATTCGTAATAACACCTGTATTATTAGAGGAGTTCCGACTATTCGTAATAACACCTGTATTATTAGAGGAGTTCCGACTATTCGTAATAACACCTGTATTATTAGAGGAGTTCCGACTATTCGTAATAACACCTGTATTATTAGAGGAGTTCCGACTATTCGTAATAACACCTGTATTATTAGAGGAGTTCCGACTATTCGTAATAACACCTGTATTATTAGAGGAGTTCCGACTATTCGTCATAATACCTGTATTATTAGAGGAGTTCCGACTATTCGTAATAACACCTGTATTATTAGAGGAGTTCCGACTATTCGTAATAACACCTGTATTATTAAAGGAGTTCCGACTATTCGTAATAACACCTGTATTATTAGAGGAGTTCCGACTATTCGTAATAACACCTGTATTATTAAAGGAGTTCCGACTATTCGTCATAACACCTGTATTATTAGAGGAGTTCCGACTATTCGTCATAATACCTGTATTATTAGAGGAGTTCCGACTATTCGTAATAACACCTGTATTATTAGAGGAGTTCCGACTATTCGTAATAACACCTGTATTATTAGAGGAGTTCCGACTATTCGTAATAACACCTGTATTATTAGAGGAGTTCCGACTATTCGTAATAACACCTGTATTATTAGAGGAGTTCCGACTATTCGTAATAACACCTGTATTATTAGAGGAGTTCCGACTATTCGTCATAATACCTGTATTATTAGAGGAGTTCCGACTATTCGTCATAATACCTGTATTATTAGAGGAGTTCCGACTATTCGTAATAACACCTGTATTATTAGAGGAGTTCCGACTATTCGTAATAACACCTGTATTATTAGAGGAGTTCCGACTATTCGTAATAACACCTGTATTATTAGAGGAGTTCCGACTATTCGTAATAACACCTGTATTATTAGAGGAGTTCCGACTATTCGTCATAATACCTGTATTATTAGAGGAGTTCCGACTATTCGTCATAATACCTGTATTATTAGAGGAGTTCCGACTATTCGTAATAACACCTGTATTATTAGAGGAGTTCCGACTATTCGTAATAACACCTGTATTATTAGAGGAGTTCCGACTATTCGTCATAATACCTGTATTATTAGAGGAGTTCCGACTATTCGTAATAACACCTGTATTATTAAGGAGTTCCGACTATTCGTCATAATACCTGTATTATTAAAGGAGTTCCGACTATTCGTCATAATACCTGTATTATTAAAGGAGTTCCGACTATTCGTCATAATACCTGTATTATTAGAGGAGTTCCGACTATTCGTCATAATACCTGTATTATTAGAGGAGTTCCGACTATTCGTAATAACACCTGTATTATTAGAGGAGTTCCGACTATTCGTCATAATACCTGTATTATTAGAGGAGTTCCGACTATTCGTAATAACACCTGTATTATTAGAGGAGTTCCGACTATTCGTAATAACACCTGTATTATTAAAGGAGTTCCGACTATTCGTCATAATACCTGTATTATTAAAGGAGTTCCGACTATTCGTCATAATACCTGTATTATTAGAGGAGTTCCGACTATTCGTCATAATACCTGTATTATTAAAGGAGTTCCGACTATTCGTCATAATACCTGTATTATTAGAGGAGTTCCGACTATTCGTCATAATACCTGTATTATTAGAGGAGTTCCGACTATTCGTAATAACACCTGTATTATTAGAGGAGTTCCGACTATTCGTCATAACACCTGTATTATTAGAGGAGTTCCGACTATTCGTCATAACACCTGTATTATTAGAGGAGTTCCGACTATTCGTCATAACACCTGTATTATTAAAGGAGTTCCGACTATTCGTCATAATACCTGTATTATTAGAGGAGTTCCGACTATTCGTCATAATACCTGTATTATTAGAGGAGTTCCGACTATTCGTCACACACGTACCTTTCATTGACAATTTTGCATACCAAAATTTCTTATATTACTTCTCCCCCGGTAATTGATTTTTCTGATAAACCAATTCAATTATAACTAGTAATAGTAACAAGTTAAAATCGAATTATAATAACTAATTAGATTTTAATTCTAAATGGAGAACTGGGATCTGCACTGACATCTCGCATGGGAGTGTATTGTGCATAGTCCCCCTAACCAGGCCCTAACCAGCCCAGTCCCTTGAAGCTTTGTTCAGCTTTTCTGCAGGAAATATGGGTCTGATACCTCAATGAGACTCTCCAATCTGTTTTTTGTCTGAACTAGCCAATTATCGATATTGTTTTACTAATTATATTGCAGGCAACAAACTCTGCGCTGGCGACCACATATCTTGGCACCGCTCGCTAGAAGGCTCCTCCCGCGGCCGGCTGCGCCATCTGTTGGTCGCTAACGACGCTGTGCTGGCCCCTCTGCACACTCCGCATGGGAGGCTGCAGTTCTTGCAGGTACAGACCTGCATAAGACAGACTTATTGAGACTTTAGGTAGCTAGTAGCGTAGGTTTGTGAGGCGAAGAGAAAACACTCGAACACATTCACTTCAGTTTATTATGAGCTTACATGAAAGTTTATTTACAGAAGGGTATTATAATAATTAAAGTGTATTTTCTCTAGAGCTAAGCTTTTTAGCTAGAGTTCGATGAGGGGTGAAGGTGGAATTCCCCCCAAATAGGCACACAGGGAGATCTCCCCTGTCCGGGCTGACCCATCTGGTCCACTTGCTCGGGGTCTTTCGACCGACAGATGATATTTGGTAGTTGTATATCTGTCGAATGTTACTGAACCAATCGTTTGCGCGATCTAGGACTTTGCGAGTGAAATATTTCTCATTTTGGTTTTTTACAAAGTTTGTGAATTTGTCTAGCGCCATCTGCCATCTAGCGGACTTTCTCTCAACTACTTGGTAGGTGTGCCTCTATCGATGTTTACCCCCTTGTAGTTCAGGCGATATTTAGTTAGAGGTCGCTACATTAGACATCGTAAAGCTTATTTTAGAACGACTAAAAAATCTGTCTTAGATTATCATTTGAGACATGCATAAATCGAATTTGGGTTTATGTTAGCTAAACGCGGCGATGAAAACCTTGTTCACCACAAACAAAGTAAAAACCTCGTACATAATTGGGCGTGTTTTAAAATACCATAAACAGGCTTCTAAATTCGGCCGAGAACGATTTCTTCCAGGCTTGCCTGGAAGAATTCGCTCTCAGAGATAAAGCTGCCTTTTGTACTGTTCATTTTTGTTTAGATTACAATAAAGTGTTCATTCATTCTAATTCCTGAACCTGCCTCTTGTTTACGCCCGTAGTTATGGAAAGTATTTGTGATAATTTGATTGTTTTCAAAAACTTACTAATCCACTTCGAAGCCCTTACATTTACACTGTGTTTAAGTGTTGCGGGATAACTATTAATCCCCTGGGGATGAAATTTTATAATAATAATAAATAAAATCTCAGCGTTTATTTTCAGATAACACAGATCCATAATCTATATCTACGAGTACATGTGTCTTAATTCTATGTTAGATTAATATTGATTACATTGACACCATTTAAGTTTAGCTTTAAATATTTTACGACTGTTTTTATGGGACCACAACGGGATTTTCTATGCAATATTGAAAAAATTTCAAAATCCTTCCATAATTGGCGGAAATATCGCGTAACATACATATTAAAAAAAAAAAATACTTGTGACAGTGGAATTGAGAACCTCCTCCTCTTTTTAAGTCGTTTAATAATCTTGCATTTCCTTTGATTTACGTTTAAAGTCACTAACACAAAAAACATAACAACATACTCGTAGTTTTTTGTCAGTACCTGAGTAAGATTCCCTAAGTTAACTTCATGGCTTGGCTTTTCACAGATAAACGGTTTAAGGCGCTACCACGACCCAAACTAGCACCGCCACCTATTTTATCGCATTATTACGTTAAACAAAGGAATTTCAAAAAATCCTTGGCCAGTTTGTGATACCTATCATAAGCTTTTTTTAATGCCTCTGTGATAGTTTTATTTTGTATAGTTTAGAAAGAGATGCGAAGTTGCACTTTTTGGCCACCAAACTTGCTTTTTGCATCACCTCTTAAGCTTTACAATATAAAACTATTACAGAGGCATTAAAAATAAGCTTATGATAGGTATCACAAAGGGATTTTTGATAATACGATAAAATAGGTGGCGGCTCTGATTGGGTCGGGGTAGCGCCTTAAGGGCGTTACCACATCAATCAATCGATCGTCGGCATCAATTGATCGTGGAATGGATTAGTCGATCGATCAGAATCAATAACTTTATTTCTTTAGGCTTACAAAATAAGCATTTAGACAAGTCAAATTTTATACTATAAACATAGTTATTATTATCAAATAAGAAATAAGGTGTTATTGATATTACTTCAATTTTTTGTCCACTAGTGGAAGAAGAAGATCGATTGGTGCGGTAACACCCTAACAAGGAAAATTACAATCAAATAATAGAAACGAATTAGAACTACTATTTACAATTGAAACAATTAAGCTAACTGCAGACTGTTGCAAAAAATCTGCAGTTAGCTCACCTAGTCCATATCCATACCAGTCGGAAGCGTCTCTAACACGGTGGCTGCATTGCCTCGCTGTATGGCAATGCTAATGCGCTGCCAGATACTCACCAGCTCTTGGGTCACGCGTCGCTTCGACCAGGCTGTCAGATAATTTTTTAGCACCCTAACTGACGTACGTTTTATAATTTACAGATTGTTGGCTGCACAGGACGGGAACTAAAGGCAGCGCAGAGAGGATCTGGCTTCGAAGTCCTGAAGCTCATTGGAGAGGATCCAAAGTAAGTGAAGACTTGTGTTATTATCACCATACTGTTGTTTGATGATGATGATGAGGTTAACAATGATTCAACCAAAAGTTTTTGTTATTAATGGCACCATTAATGTGCGTAAGCTCTCGATCTCGGGTTAATCTCAAAGAAATGAAATGTATAAATAAATAAATAATGTTGGACAATCCACACAGCATCATCTAGCCCCAAGCTAGAGCAGAGCTTGTGTTATGGGTACTAGATGACCGATAATATGATAAAGGTATAACATAGTATTTTTTTTTCATTATAGATAGAAAATATCCAGAACACCCGAGACAAATATTTGCAGATCGTACAAATATTTGTCAGAGGGTGGGAATCGAACCCGCAACCTCATGCGTCGAAGGCGGACCTTCGCCCGCCGCGTCATTTCGGTCGTCAACAGTGATATTCCAAAAATCTAAGATTTCGGCGGGACTTGAACCCGCGACCATCCCCTCAATACTGGACTGCGCTAACCAATTGCGTCATGAAATCAAGTACCCGACTAGTCGAATATTTGGGACTTCCGACGGACTCTAGAGCCGTTAGCTCCACCTACAGGGGAATTTTTGAAGTTTATCCAATCCTGCTCAAAGTCTACCGTTACATAAGACTAAGTTAGCTTGTAACTTGGCTAAGTTAGCTTGTAACTAGACTAAGTTAGCTAGTAACTAGACTAAGCTTGTAACTAGACTAAGGCTTGTAACTTAGTTTTAGTTTAACTCGCTTAGCCTACGCAGTTTTTCATACATGTCTGCAGACTGCAAACTAAGCTTTGTGGTATGAAAAACAGCGACATCTATGCGACCTAAACTAAACTAACTTAGCTTTCGGTCTGCAACTCTCATTAAGGCGCATAGTAATGCGACACCAGCGCCACTCTTTAGTTTTTCTTGTATTATCGTTATGGAAAAGAATTATCAAAAGTTCTCACCGCCAATTGATAATACCCATTATAAACTATTTTTTGATACTTCTGTAATAGTTTTGTTTTATTTCGATCAAACAGAAAATGGTTTATGGCCTTTGGTGGCCACCAAACGCAATAAACGATTTTTTGCTAATACTAAATGAAACAAAACTATGACAGAGGTATCAAAAAATAGTTTATACTGGGTATTATCAATTGGCGGTGAGAATTTTTGATAACTCTTTTCCATAACGATAATACAAGAAAAACTAAAGTGTGGCGCTAGTGTCGCATTACTATGCGCCTTAAGCTTACCTACCCATTTAAACATCCTATTACCTAGGGAAGTGTAGAGCGTGGCGACATGAAAACTCGCACCTAGTTTCTGATTTTACAATTTCCTTCTGATATAATCATAGTAATAGTTATTAACACATTCATTGCCCACGACACACATACAGTTCAGCGAGTCCTACTAGCTGCGGGTCGTACCGCAGAGGCGGTAATAGCTTCATTCACTCCAGAACCTTTTTAACGCCTATGTTTACCTATTCCCAGTTGCGGTGGCTCATGGCTAGTTACCCGCATGCGCCGGCGCCGCTCCGCCGCGCGCGTGACTCTGCAACGGACAGCGGCGCTGCATTCGCCTCTTGCAGGTGTCTCTGCCAAACTCTGCTGGGCGCCTACACAGGTACAGAGGAGTTTACACAGCCACCCCAAGCAGAGAGGCAATACGACAATATTGATTGGCGTATTGCGTAGTAGATGGATTGTTAGGACATTAAACTGAAGGTTCTGAAACATAATGTCCAATAATTCCGAATTCTTATATTGACCAAACACATAAACGCGAAATGTCCAATTCTCAGAATGACCAATACCCATAATGAAATAAAATGCAAAATGCCAATACGCAGAATGGCGCAAACGCCAAGTGACTAAAATGTATAACAGCAGAGAGAGCAGAATCGGAATCAATAACTTTATTTCTTTAGGCTTACAAAATAAGCACTGAAAAGTCAAATTGTGTACTATAAACATAGTTATTATTATCAAATAAGAAATAAGGTGTTATTGATATTCTCTTCACTTCAATTTTTTGTCCACTAGTGGAAGAAGAAGAAGAAATGACTAACGAGCCATGACTCTAATACTCATTTTGAACCTAATTTTTGACCAATACTTAGACAAATTTCTGTCTTTTTTGTCATTTTCTGTGAAATTTTACATTTTGGGTAACAAATTTTTATCCTATAAATCCCATAAGATAGAAATAAGGTTTAAAGTTTTCATAGAAACAACGCTAGCGAAGCCACAGGCTTAAAATAAGTAATCTGATTCTATTAGCGAATGCCTATTATTAGCTTCCTGTGTCTATTTTAAATTATTTGAAATTAGTTAAGCTGATGGCAATCCAAATTAAGTATATAAAATAAATGAATGTATAAAAAAAAATCGTCAAAAGCTTTTATAAAAACGTTTACATTTATCTTTTAAAAAACACCATGTTATGTGGCTAGTGAGCATTCCAACACAGCCAAAGAAGCGATACAGTAAGATAAGAAAAATCGCTCTTTTCCAGGCTCCCCCCGAGACATATGTGGAAGCGTCATCAGAAATACCAGTCGGGATAGAACAACAGATCAAGGACACGCTCCAACGCGGTCTGAGCGCTATGAGCTCAGACTCTGTCAAACTACCCTCAGGTAAGTCTCTTAATGACCGGTATAGAAGCGTCATCAGAAATACCAGTCGGGATAGAACAACAGATCAAGGACACGCTCCAACGCGGTCTGAGCGCTGTGAGCTCAGACTCTGTCAAACTACCCTCAGGTAAGTCTCTTAATGACCGGTATAGAAGCGTCATCAGAAATACCAGTCGGGATAGAACAACAGATCAAGGACACGCTCCAACGCGGTCTGAGCGATATGATCTCAGACTCTGTCAAACTACCCTCAGGTAAGACTCTTAATGACCGGTATAGAAGCGTCATCAGAAATACCAGTCGGGATAGAACAACAGATCAAGGACACGCTCCAACGCGGTCTGAGCGCTGTGAGCTCAGACTCTGTCAAACTACCCTCAGGTAAGTTTCTTAATGACCGGTATAGAAGCGTCATCAGAAATACCAGTCGGGATAGAACAACAGATCAAGGACACGCTCCAACGCGGTCTGAGCGCTGTGAGCTCAGACTCTGTCAAACTACCCTCAGGTAAAACTTTAACGTAGCGACATCTCATCATAACTAAATATTTATTTTGTAATCTTTATTCTTTTATGTAACATCCATTCCTATATTTAACTACTATATTTTTTTGTACTAACTATATGACATTTTTTTTACTAAATAAGAAAATATTTATTTTTTGTATGTGACTTATTAATTATTTAACTTCTCCAAAGTAATGTGGTAAGCCTGACCATGGCAAACTATACTGTATCCATCCAGAATGAAGAATGTTTGTATACAATAGAAATCAGCTGATTTTTAGGGTTATCACCACGAAATGATGCAGGCCTAATAGAATTCCAATGATTTCACCTATAAATTCTATAAGATTTATTACTTACTTAATCCTGACGTCAATTCTATGCAGAATCTAATTATTTCAATTTACAAATCGACATTATTTGGTCATAAACAAATATTAAAATCACTAGAGATTTTTTGACTTGTTAACAGTGTTGCCATCCCTAACGAATCTCAGTTTTGACGTCCCGAGTATCAACAATTGCTTACTTTTGAACTACAATTCCGAATCAAAGATAGCACTATGACCATGCATATTATTTCTTACAGAGCCCCGAATACTCAAACAGAACTTACATTTAAGCACGTCTCAAGGCGCGATTTTTTGACAGTTTTCAGTGAAACTATGTCAAAAATTCGTCACTTGAGATGTGCTTAAATCTGAGACGCGTTTGAGTATTCGGGGGAGAGAGTATTATTTTAATTTAGCCGGATTATTAAAATAAATAATTATTTCCTATATTTTCCATTTTTAGTCTTATGTCATCGTTCTTTAGCTTTTATTCCATTCAATAGGGATATGTTGTTATAAAAATAGGCTGATTTCACAGGGGTGCTTTGTTTATGCCACTTAAATTATTTACATCAAATATCACCGACTCATCAAAGCTCAAGATGTGGGTATAGTTTGGTAGGTTAAGCTAATTTGTTGCATTTTAGTTAGGTATGTTATAGGTTTTTAATCTTTTATCTATCTAGGTAAAACTCAAATAGAGCTAAATTATGTACATCCTACATCCTAAATACGCAAACTAAGCCACAGGCAAGAGCTAACTTAAATAAAAAAATGTTTTCGACCCCTACATCAGCTGATTGAACTGTCAGTGGCTTTGTTAGTGAACATTCTTCATTCTGGATGGATACAGTATAGAGATGCAAATGAAATATTATATAAGACCAATATAACATTACCACCTAGTTATACAACAATATATTCATTTATCCTTTATCATTATCTACATAGTGGTGTCGCCGTCGGATCTTATAAACTCGTTCTCTCGTTCTAGTTTGTATAATGGCTAGGCGGATTACAAAACAGCATATTTGAGATGAGAAGATGCCTATGCCAATTTTTTTAACGATCAACGTTCAACAATATGGTTAATCGTTACTAAGCCATCTTGCTGAGCTTTCCACACATATCAGCGTTCCTTTAATCCGCCTAACTATTCTACAAACTAGCTGATTCTACAATTTGGCGGCGGCGGCAGGAATTGTCGAAGTTTATTATAATAACTTTAGTTATCTTACTAATCCTAAACTAGGACAAAAAATTGAAGTGAAGAGAATATCAATAACACCTTATTTGTTATTTGGTAATAATATCATCTTCGGGTGTATCATATTGTGCAAGGATGATGCCCGCTATGTGTAGCTCTCGCCTTTAGATTAATTCTCATAAAGGGCCTCTGTGCTGTTGGCTTCGGCTCCATGCATGCCTCCCAGAGGACCGGGTCACTATATGGCCCGTGATCATGGAAATGAGAAATTATGTTTATAGTATAAAATTTGACTTGTTTAAGTGCTTATTTTGTAAGCCAGAAAAAATAAAGTTATTGATTCTGATTCCTACAAATATTATAAATGTCAAAGTTTGTATGGATGTTTGATCCTCTTTCCCGGAAATACTAGGTACTGATGGGGCTGAAATTTGGTATGGTTGGGTTCACCGCGAGTAGGCTGGGAGTGGAGTTGGCGGAGAGCGGCTAAGTGACTGTTCTTGACCCAGAGGCATGACGCATCATCCACCCTGGAAGAAAGAAGAAGAATATAAATGTCAAAGTTTGTAAGGATGGATGGATGTATGGATATTTGTTACTCTTTCACGCAAAAACTACTGAAACTGATTTGGGCTGAAACTTGGTATGGGTATAGTTTGGGACCTGGGATAACATATAGGCTATTTGTTATCCCGATAAAACGCGGGCGAAGGCGCGGGCATCAGCTAGTGATTATATAATACTTTGCGTTATTTGCTTAAACAAATAAATCAGAAATTTATATTTTCAGATCCCGGCAAGATGTCAACGGATAGTTTTGAAATGTCAAGTATGGAGCGTGCTTTACCGCAAATTCCAGAGGCGTTGAATGTGAGTATTATGACATTATGAAAACTTTAATTTATCTGTCAGTGTAAGACTAAATTCACACCGGCATGGAGGCAGGAACGCGGCAAAATCAACACTGAGCTCCATTATCATCCGCTCCGTTTGTACGATCTGCAAATATTTGTTCAGGGTGTTCTGGATGTTTTCTATGTATAATAAAAAAATATCTATCTATGTATCGTATTATATTAAGTATATCAGTTATCTAGTACCCATAACACAAGCTCTGCTTAGCTTGGGGCTAGATAATGTTGTGTGAATTGTCCAGCATTATTTATTTATTATATCTCGACCGTCTATTGGGAAAAATTGAGATTTGACAGATATACATTTTATTCGTACCAGTTTTTTTTATACTGTACAATTGTGCAGCATTATCTAGCCCTAAGCTAAGCAGAGCTTGTGTTATAGATATTAGATAACTGATATATGTACATAATACAATATATTACATAGATAGATATTTTTATTCATACATATAAAACGACCAGACCACCCTGAACATCTTTTTTCTATTATACTATATTTGTATCTGCAGATACAAAATACAAAAATATTTATTTGCCATTTCACTTACTTATTAAGATACACGTTACTGGCGGCACGAGGCAAGCTTGTGTCGCGGGAGGCCCGCTTACAAAAAAATAGCTTTCATGGAAACGATTAGTTGTAACTTATACAGGGCAAACAAACAAAAGACTATTATTTTTAACCTAATCAATGTGATGCTGAGATCGTACAAATATTTGTCCCGAGGCGGAAATAATTAACAGCCTAAATAATATTTTTTTTATATAATAAACACGCTTTTAGCTTTGAAAGTGACGATACTTCTATACAACCTTTCAACCCCTTACAACCCTTTTTCGCATTAAAAACCCTATGCCCTTTCTCAGGCTCTAAAGTATCGGTGTACCAAATTTCATTCGAATCGGTTCAGTAGTTTTGGCGTGACAACGTGACGTAAGGATAAGGATTTAAGCCAAGCAAATCAAGACCATCACACAGAATTATAGTAAATTAAGTAGTTATAATAGATTTAATCTGCAAAGAATTTAGAATAAAATCGTATTATTTTTATTGTTGACGATCCAGTGTAAAATTTACCCCAATTTTGTTTCATCTCAGTATTATAACGAAAACCAATAGTTTTTATCATCATAAGCACTAGAGTAAAACAGTAAACAGTAGAAAGTCAAAAACTTGTTTAATGGTCTGTTATTATGTGTCGAACCGAGTGTATAAAACTTAAATAAGTAGCCCCATTTTTTTTTTCTATATTTTTTTTTGTATATTTATTTACTTTTGGGTAACTTTGACAAATGTCTATCGATGACAGAGTTTTACTCTAGTGCTTATGATGATAGAAACTATTGATTTTCGTTATAATACTGAGATGAAACAAAATTGGGATAAATTTTACACTGTGCGACCGATGTGGCGCGGTGGGCGAAGGTCCGCCTGCGACGCAGGAGGTTGCGGGTTCGATTCCCGCCTCGGGACAAATATTTGTACGATCTGCAAATATTTGTTCAGGGTGTTCTGGTCGTTTTTCTATGTATAAAAAATATATCTATCTATGTAATATATTGTATTATGTATATCAGTTATCTAGTACCCATAACACAAGCTCTGCTTAGCTTGGAGCTAGATAATGCTGTGTGAATTGTCCAATATTATTTATTTATTTGCTGCTACTTTCCGCGGCTGGGTGCGTCTACCAGCACACGCGTATTTTCGTGATAAAAATGAAGACAGAATGAGTTACTGAGTTAAACTATAATTTTTTATATTATTTTCAATACGTTTCCAAAACTCATCTAGAATATATTCGTTACATACTATGTCGGCTCGATAAAATTCTAAAATGGTATAAGAAAACAAGGTATGCTCTTCCGAGACACGATGGTCACGTGGGTGTCGCCAGGCTACTTCGCCATCGCCGAATGAGAAGACGACTCTGTTTCCTAGTGACACCAGTAGCGTACAATCGTAACTCCCCGAGCTCCTGTATGAATCTGATAAAACTATGTGGTTTTGTATTTACCAATTATCGCATTGCCTTGTTTTAAACTAACGCTGTTTTGACTGATTTAACAAACATAATTAAAGATTATTTATCGGGTATATAGGGAAAATATAACAAAAGGTACGCGATAAATACCCGATAAATAATCTTCAATTATGTCAACAAATCGCGAAAGTTTAAAAAGTTTGGTTAACAAACATAATTGACGATTGTAATTTTTTTGATCCTTACCACATTTGTTTCCCAACTTCTACATTTTGTTGTAATAAAGTGGCAACTGGACAGTGACGTCACCTGGCGACACTCCCGGAAGAGCAGACCTGTTTTCTTGGATCATGATTGTAAACTTTTGTAATTGCCATTTCTTTGAGTCGACAGATTTGGATCTTTATCTGTCAAAAGTAAAAGTCTATGAAATACTTCATTCAGTATTATTCATTTATTTGTCAACAATTAGGCAACTTCATAGTCGTGCATATACCAAATCTGAATATTTTAAATTAGTGGACCGAAGGCAATTCTGGCAATAAATATCTTCTCGATAAATATGGCAAAATATCGTGTGATAAACAAGCGTATTCTCAAAATATGTAATTCGATATTTATCGAGGGTTTTGCTTGATGACTTGCAATTTAAGTCGCACGAGAATGCATTTTTTGGCTGTACTCGATATTTATCATATGATATTTTTGTTCCATGATAATTAATATCACTCGATAAAGTATCACGTGATACGCAAAATTAACCCCCTAGTATAAGTAACATAGTTTTTTATCTATTTACCTACCCGTTTTTTGTCAATGCTGAAGTCAGCCGCGGGCCAGGCCGGACTGTGGTGTACGAATTCATTAATTGTAAAATATATTTATTATTCTTTCTAAAATATTTTGTAACTAGCTGTTTACCGCTGTTTCACCCGCGTTAAATTCGAATTTCATATTTCTAGGGGGATAAAAAGGTCTTTTTTCCCGGAAATATCCCATGGAAATTTGATGTTTTACCAGGACAAAAAGTAGCCTTTATTCTTTCTCTCTTTACTCTCCATCGTTTCAACTAACTCTATGCCAAAAATTAATTCGATTGGTTGCTTAGTTAGGGCGTGAAGGAAGAACAAACAAACAAACACACACACACACACTATGGGCACACTATCGCATTTATAATATTAGTTAGGATCAGGATATACATACATATGTACATACATTATCATCATCATCATCATCAGCCCATACACGTCCACTGCTGGACATAGGCCTCCCCCATACGACGCCACGAATAGCGGTCCTGAGCCGCCTCTATCCAACGACTCCTTGCGACCGCTACGATTTCGTCGGTCCATCGAGTGGGTGGTCTCCCATGTAGGGGGGATTTGCCATAATCACCACGCTTGGCAGGCGGATTGGTGATCGCAGTGTTGGTGTTTAAAAATACTCAGAAGGAAGCTGCTGTCCTTCCTCTGGTAGGTTCCCTTAGTCGTCTCTTACGACATCCACGGGTTGAGTTGGAGGGGTCGATATTCGTACGCCGCGGCCCCACGGCTGTACATACATTATAAATATTAAATACCTTTATTGACAAAGAAAATAACAATCAAATAATATAAAGAAATTAAACTAGTATTTACAATTGAAACAATTGAGCTAACTGCAGACTGTTGCAAACAATCTACAGATAGCTCAACTCAACAATATTAAATTAAATATTTTTCTTCATTGTGCCAGAATATCCATAAAAAATTAAAATAACATTAATTTACGTATGGCAAAAAGCTACTATATAATAAAACAAAAGTTAGGTACATACTGGTATATAATGTAAAATACAAAATGTACTAGGTACTTAAAATTATAAAGAAGAATTTTTTTCTTGTTCCTCACAGGATTCGTGGTGCGGTGACGAAACGGTGCAGTATTTCGACGGAGTCCATATAGTTATGAATGCAGAGGGCGCCAGCTTATTGCCACTTGCTATAGAGTAAGTACCAGCCGAACTCGATGTGAAATGTTTGTAAACAAACCACGCTAGAGAAAACTAAGAGCGCGCACCCACGGCGACTTTTCGTAGCGAGACAGCATCACGACTGTATCGATACAAACGCGCGACAGTATCGCTACTGTATCGATGCATCGGGGGAATGAATAGTGAAGAGGGGCTCGCACGTTCACATGCATTTCTGTATCGATGTTGAATCGCGACTGTATAGATGCAAATGCGCGTCAGTATCGCTACAAAAAGTCGCCGTGGGCGAGCGCTCTAAAATTCACTTGCTAAGCATTGAATTTCAGATAAATTGTATATTTAGTTAAGGCAAGATCTCAAATCGATAAGTAATATAAATTGCGTATGAAAGGACGCGGCCACAGAGTGAATTTTAGGTTAAGTATAGGCAGTTTGTTTACAAACATTATACATTTAATTAGGCTAGAATATCGTCACTTCCCGAAAGAAAAATATAGCGGTGAGGGGCCACACTGGGATTATTCGACTTTATTAATGCAAAATAATCTATATGAGAAATTCAATCTTTATAAATAAATAAAAAATAAATAAAAAAATAAAAAGGCTTTATTGCAGGAAAAATTACAGTATAGTATAGTAGGTACAGGGAGTTCTTAAAATCTAATTACCGTATCCTGCAATTGGCGGTCTTATCCCTTGCAGAGATTTCTACCAGACAACCATAATTCAAGGCACCTTATTATTTAAGGCTACCTATGAGCTAGCTAGTTGTAGCTAGCTGTGTGTAGAAGTTAGGCCAGGCCACTGTCTGTGAGTCGGACGACATTGGTTGTTCACCATCCCCCGAACTAGTTGGTACTGTATCTCAGGGGGCAGTAAACGCCCGTTTGCACCCACCTCCCCGACAGGTAGCCTAGCTCAACCTTACATGATTGATTCGGCTGCTTTATAAAACTAAGATTAAGCAGCGAAACCATAGCTTAGAGAGAGATAGAAAAAAAAATAGAAAAATAATAAAAAAAAACTTAAATAATAGAAGAGTAGTCAAAGTAGTGACCATAATGTAGATATAGATAGGTATACATTTATACACTTAGGCAGTAAAAACCGATTTGGCATTATGGCACCTAGACAAAAAGAAGAAAAAAAGAATAACTAAAATACTCGTCGCAAAGAATGTGAACGCATACAGTGAAAAACAATAGGTATTAGTAATTTATAGATAATAGCTACTAGTAAGTAGGTAGCCGGGTTAAGAAGAGTAGCTCAGGAGCTTTTCAGTGTCAGTGTAGTTTAGTTGCATTAACCAATCAGTTATTTTAATTTTTGCCTTATATCTCGTCATTTGATGTATATAGAGGTCCTTATTGATTCTGTTGTATAGGCGCGATGCGATTATTTTATAAAAACGGCCGTAAAATGTGGTTCTGTGTTTCTCTATCTTACATTTTTTGTGTGACTTTCGTTTTGTTCCTGCAACTGTATGGGTGAACGGGATTGAAGAGTGCATGCGCAAAACACTCTGGAGCACGAATAATTGTCGCACTGTGAGAAACTTACAGTCGTTATACAGAGTCGTTGTGGGGTACCTATATGGTTTCTTCAGCATCACCTTCAGCACCGCGCGCTGTGCTCTCTCTAACTGTAGCATTTTAGTTTTCGTCGAAATTTTATCATAGTTCTCGAGTCCGGATGGGAGGGCACTTCACTTGGCGCTGCGGTGCCGCGGCGGTGACATTCTGCGCGCCGCGCGTCCGGGGCGCGCTTACCTGCGCGCGGCGTCCGCTCGCCGCCAGGGGGCTCTGGCTACAGGTGAGTTAACCACATAAGGGGGGCCCCCAAGCCCCTTGGTTTACTTTGGTTATGTATGTGGGGGGGGTTGGCTATCAACAATGCCAAAGCCATTGTTAGGGCGTTGCACTGCGTTGCGTCGACGCAGCGTCGTTTTCCATATATTTTTATGACATGCCCCGTTGCGTAGTCGCGTGCGGGAGGGAGGGTGATGCGTTGCGTTATCGGAGCTCCGCTGCGACGATAGACGTTTGTATATGTCCATTGCGAAGGCTGAACTGAGACGCAGCTGCGACGACGTGCTTAGAGAGATGCCACACGGGCGCTGCCCCTGCGCTTTGTCGTCGCTGCGGAGTCGTACTCGTGCGGTAGTTCGACATACAATCATAATATATACATAATATACAATAAAATATGTATATCCACCCGGCATGCTAGCCAGGCACGGTCGTCCGTATCTGACGGCGTCTGCGCGGCTGTCTTACGATAGATATAAATACGTTCATACACAATGTATGGAAGAATAGTTTTTTGTCTGGCACGGCACGTGTCTGATACGTTCATGGCATGCTCAATGTCTGAAGCATAGATTTATATCGTTAGATAGGCCCTTACCGTAGTGAGACCGCGCCCGTGTTTGTGCCATATGAAATGAGATAGCTCGCTCATTTGGAATCAGTGTACATCTAAACACAGTGTCAGCCGGACGTGCTGTCTGTAACATTGCCATTTTTTGTTGAAAAGTGTCACAAAATGCCATCGTGCGCATTTCGCAAATGCAACAATAATTCTAAACATACAAATAAAGACAAAAGCGTTACATTTCACTCTTAGGTATTGAGATATAATTAAATAACTATTATTTTACTTTCCGTTTTATAAATCTGTCTTTCCGCTGTTGCGTTCTGACCGCACTACAAAATAACATTACCAGCTAATCTGTGGTACTAACCAGATTGCACACTTTTTAGACTTTTCGATTTCAGAGCATGATAGGACCTTTATTTTTTCATAAAAGTGTGTGCAGTATGATTGCACACAATATGGTTATAATAACAGTTAGGTACGTGCTTAAGTTTACTGGCAAAAACACAATCTTTAACTTCTCATTAGTGTGCGTGCGTCGTCATTTCGTAACGCACACATTCAAAGACAACGGACCACGGTTTTTGGTGCCAGGGCATATCTAACGATATAAAGCTTTGGTCTGAAGATATAAATTCACCTTTAATGGGGCCTCGCTCTAACCGATTGTATTTTTTTCACAGGTCCTAATAACTGACACACAAGCCAAAGATCTTTCTTCCCTCGTCTCTCCGCTCGCAAACCTCGGCACCAGCGATTCGGAGTCCGAATCCGATTCGGACTCTACTACGAATAGGACTCCGCCGCCGGAACTGCCCCTCACTATCACTTCGAAAGGACTCTTGATCACTGTTTTACCAGATTCTCACTTTTTATAACGTGGGTGAAGTGAAAGCTTTTAACTTGCAATGTATGTGTGAGCAATATTGTTTATAAATCATTATCTGTTGTAATGTACAATGTAGATTTTTATAACTTTTGATTGAATATTATTTTAGTAAAATTATTATCAAAACACTGTTTCTCAATTTAGTAAAGAAACAGTGTTTTGACTCGACGCCACACCTGTCAACGCTTTAGCCGCCACCAATCGGGGGCCGGCGTGACTGTTTACGACTATTACCGATCGTTGCTGATCTCAGTCGAGCTGGAGTGTGGCGCCGGGCATTCGAGTCTCGACACTGAAATAGGGAGGTTGTCTAAAATAAGCGAACTAGGTGTTGTCAGTTTATACACCGTGCTGAATATAAAAATGTGAGTATTACCTTGTTATTATTTTAGCGATAGCCCTTTTGCCAACACAAAGTAATGTAACTTTGAAGGGAAAACCGTTAGTAGATATAGATCTCTAACATATGTATGTTTGTTCGGGTGGAATCTTGCTACTCAATTTTAGACCAGTTATCCTCAACCGATTGAGCTGAAATTTGGCATACTTATGTAAGTACGTGACAATGCAATGTCATGGTCATTGAGCTGGCCATCGAGCTGTTCTGGTGATGGATACCGAAGGTGGCCATAGGAACTCCTAAACAAAACGACTTAACCGCGTCGAGTACGCAACGAGCTAGCCGCAAGGTCGCAACGAGCGCGCGACAAACTCGCCGCAAAGACAACGCGGACACAAACCAAAACACTGACAAACCTGTTCCCATGCTTGCTTCCTAATCGCGGTAGCTCTCTGCGAAGTATAGAATTAAGCTTTATTTGTGATACATGCTACCTCTCAAGTTGCATGGCACCCTAACAGGGCTCCTAATACCGAGACCCCGTAGAGAAATTTAAGACCTCTCAAAATAAATTGCAATGAAAATTAGAATCATATAATAGAAATAAATTTGAACTAGTATTTACAATAGAAAAAATTGAGCTAACTGCAGATTGTTGCAAATAATCTACAAGTAGGTCAACTGGTCTATATAAAAAAAAAATGCTGGACAACTCACATAACATTATCTAGCCCCAAGCTAAGCAGAGCTTGTGTTATGGGTACTAGATAACTGATATACATCATACAATATATTACATATATAGATATTTTTTATTATACATAGAAAACGACCAGAACACACTGAACAAATATCTGCAGATCGTTTGTCGCAAGGCGGGAATCGAACCCGCAACCTCCTGCGTCGCAAGCGGACCTTCGCCCACCGCGCCACATCGGTCGTCGAATACTTGAAGTATTTGCCGCGCGCTCGCTGCGAACTCGCGGCAAGCTCGCTACGCAATCGCATCGCTTTGGACTCGTTTATATATCGCCAGTGTGTTAGCGCTCTTAGATAGAGTACGCTTCCCTTAATCTGGCTTCATCTTTTTGTCCCTAGATTCTGCTGTAAGCTGTCCAGAATTATAAGTAATCTCAATTAACTCGTATCATCTAAGTAGGTATACCAATTTTAATAATAAAATGCTATACTAAATTCATCTGTTTTGTTAATTTATAGCCAGTGTTTAATTTTTAAAAGAGCAGATTTTTTTCGGTTCGGATTTTGGATTCGTGACCGTCATATAAAAAAAAAAAAATCTTGCCTATGGCGTAAGATTATGAAGGCTTTCTTTTTTCGTTTGACCACAATCTCACCTGATGAAAAGTGATGATGTGGCCGATGTTGTATCACGAAGGTCTAGAAGACACCTGTTCACTCTTGTCTTGAAGAGACCCAGATTGTAATTCACCGGAAAAACTGAAGCAGGGCTTTCCTAGAAGGAACTCTGTGGCCTGGTGCTTAAAGGGCCAAAGTATATTTATGTATGTTATGTATTTTGGCCCTTTTGGCACCATGCCACAGAACTTATTCTGTCTATAAAAATGTTATTTCTTTTTCTACTATACTGAGAGGTTTTCAAAGCGAAAGTGGTTGCTAGAGACCAAGATAGATGGCGCTGTACGAAACTCAGTATCAAAAATCTGCCAAACAAAAATGTGTAAAAAAAATATAGTTAAAAACTAAAACCCGACTACATAAAAGTCTTAAACAAGCGTTCACCTATTGTCCATAGCATTTTCTTTTGATACTTAGGTAGTCGGAGGCCTTTGTTACTAATTGTACCCTAAGTATATGGGGTAGGTGCCTCCGACTACCCAAGTATCAAAAGAAAATGCTATGGACAATAGGTGAACGCTTGTTTAAGACTTTTATGTAGTCGGGTTTTAGTTTTTAACTATATTTTTTTTTAACCATACATATATCGATACAATATATGTATACCAATATATGTAGACCCGGCGTGTTTGCCGCGCGCTCGCTGCGATCTCTCTTTCCCATTATTCTGTTTCTTCTAATATTCATCATGGAATGGATATTCAGGATGGTGGACGCTGAAAAAAAGAAAAAAGTTTTATAATGTTGTATGTTGGCCGTGGGGCCGCGGCGTACGAATATCGACCCCTCCAACTCAACCCGTGGATGTCGTAAGAGACGACTAAGGGAACCTACCAGAGGAAGGGCAGCAGCTTCCTTCTAAGTATTTTTCAACACCAACACTGCGATCACCAATCCGCCTGCCAAGCGTGTGTCTGTGAAGTTAGCAGAGCATCTTCCAGCAGAGCATAAATAAATTAGAGTTCTGTTCGCATACAGTAGAGTTCTATAGTTCCTGATACTTTACAGGAATAGTTCTGGCGTTTTTACATAATAAAATTGAAGTGAAATTATGCTCTGCTAACTTCGCGTAGCAGAGCATTTTTCAGAATTCGAAAAAAATATGAGGGATCTAGATATCTGTACATAATATAAACAGTTCCTGATAGATTTAAGAAATAGTTCCGGTATATTTACTGCAATAAACTACATTTAAAGATCTCATCATGTACATTTCTGTTCGAGTTGGAGTCGTGACAAAATGTCCCTTAGACCAGCGAAAACCACTATTTTCATAGATTGCATCAAGATAAAAACCAAAACAGATCAGTTTTTTTGGTTTTGATAAGCTTTATTACCTGAAATCCTGAAATACTCATACAAAACGATCTTGTAAAAATTAAAACTTATTCTAAGACTCTTGTGATTCATCAAAATCGCTATATTATATCCCTGAGGTTAATAAAGTCATATTTAGGAGCCAGTTGATGAAGCGAACCCGTTACCTTGTTCAGATACTATTTTGATACAGTGTTTGCATCGCTTCACCACCTATCCTTAATCCGTAAACAAACAGTTCAACCCGATTTCACTAGGTGGCAGTGGATTTAAATGTTTCGATTGGTAAATTCTTCGATTTATTCATTGAAATCCGACACGTGCATACTTGTGCACTATAGTATGTCCTGTGCACCTGGATAGACTCCTTTGACACTAACCGCCGGGGCCGAAATTTGGCAAATATATATATATATAAAATCCTAACTAATATTAAAAATGCGAAAGTGTGTTTGTTTGTCCGTCCTTCACGCCCTAATTAAACAACCAAATGACTTGATTTTCGGCATAGAGTATGTAAGTTGAAAGGATGGAGTATACTCTATACGTATAAATAGGTATTTGTTCCCATAAATCTGACACCTTTGTTACTAATTGTACCCTAGGTATATGGGGTGGGTGCCTCCGACTACCTAAGTATCAAAAGAAAATGCTATGGACAATAGGTGAACGCTTGTTTAAGACTTTTATGTAGTCGGGTTTTAGTTTTTAACTATATTTTTTTTTAACCATACATATATCGATACAATATATGTATATCGTTACATTTTTTCATTTGCCCATCCCTAGATGATCCGTTGCCATGGTAACAAATAAACAAGAGGTCTCCATGGCAACGGGTGTGTCATCCTTCACTCATCACATCAAACTAAATTAGACTCGAACTGTAACTAGATGTCGTCTCTTGCAAAATTTTATCGCGCTATCGAAGTGTTCCAGGTGTAATTTAGACCCTGCTATCTCTTAAGACCCTCAGTTTTGTCGGACACCATATAGCCTATAACCATCGGGGTAATGAGACGAATCAATCGATACCTCACTTGTTGAAATCGAAGTAGTAGTTTCAGCGCTACGTGGGAACAAAGAAATCGGCTACATACATACATACATAGGGTGCTAAAATCATAACCCTCCTGTAGTCGGGTAAAAAAATGGCACCCGTTTCGTTCTTTATTGACAATTGACTCTTGACTTTTGTGCAGCGCCATCTAGTGTCAAAATAAAAAGCGTGATTGTTTTTTTTAAGATTGCATTGAAAAGCTGTCAATAAGGAGGTCCAATAAAAACACGATAAACATAAGTCAAATGTGTATTGCTGTGCATTTGAAAACTTAAAACAATATATTCCAGAGGACTGTGTGCCAAAGAAGTAAAATCAGCAAAGCCAAAGTACGCTCTATTGATTCCTAGTGCATTGTCGCTGAACCGAAAATGGATTTAAGATTCTTGTAAGGTGTTAAGGTTCTTGTAATCGTAAAAGCTCTCTGGGTGCCCGCGGCGTGTTTGCCGCGCGCTCGCTGCGATCTCTCTTTCCCATTATTCTGTTTCTTCTAATATTCATCATGGAATGGATATTCAGGATGGTGGACGCTGAAAAAAAGAAAAAAGTTTTATAATGTTGTATGTTGGCCGTGGGGCCGCGGCGTACGAATATCGACCCCTCCAACTCAACCCGTGGATGTCGTAAGAGACGACTAAGGGAACCTACCAGAGGAAGGGCAGCAGCTTCCTTCTAAGTATTTTTCAACACCAACACTGCGATCACCAATCCGCCTGCCAAGCGTGTGTCTGTGAAGTTAGCAGAGCATCTTCCAGCAGAGCATAAATAAATTAGAGTTCTGTTCGCATACAGTAGAGTTCTATAGTTCCTGATACTTTACAGGAATAGTTCTGGCGTTTTTACATAATAAAATTGAAGTGAAATTATGCTCTGCTAACTTCGCGTAGCAGAGCATTTTTCAGAATTCGAAAAAAATATGAGGGATCTAGATATCTGTACATAATATAAACAGTTCCTGATAGATTTAAGAAATAGTTCCGGTATATTTACTGCAATAAACTACATTTAAAGATCTCATCATGTACATTTCTGTTC